>CM060242.1:29463207-29701175 GCA_030555515.1 Acutogordius australiensis
TTCTATGGCTCTCTCAGGTGAGCTTCCCCTCTTCCAAAATAATCTTGAATGTCCTAAAGTATAGTTATAAAAATACCTGGGTCGCCTTTTCATTGGTTTTTGGGGAAGCAACTCCCTCTAGTAAAATGTCAATTACGTTAAAATTAAAATGTAAAATTGCAAGCAAATTAAGTTTTTTAGGAAAAATTGTCAAGTAAACGAACCAAATTAACAACAATGAAAAGAGTAGTGGCGCGATTGTAACAATGAATGTTTTTACTTTTAAGCTTTCCTATCATAAAATGACTATTTAAGTATAATTCAAAAAAACATCACGTAATTTTATATTCCGTCGGTTATTTTGGGCAAAAGTGTTTTTAAGCTAATTTTTTCATATTTGCCACCTAGAAATATTTTATTAGCGGATTTGTTAAAAAAAATTAAAACAAATATTATAAATGGTTGCACTTACAAAGCAATTTTTTTTAGAAATAAAGCAAATTTCTGCCGTTCCCCCATAATTTTTGTTATCAGCAATCATAAGTTTATTTTGTTTTCCTTGTTCTACTTAGAGCAAAAGAGATAAAATAAAGATTATTGAATAAGATAAATTAAAATTTTTATATATTTTGTTAATAAACGGTTTAATTTAATAAAGAATATTTTTTTGTTTTAGTTCATTAATTACACTGGACAACAAAATCTGGACGACCCTAAGCATCATTTATGGCAACTATGATTTTTGGTCAAGTTTTGGCGCTGATCACGAATATGAAATCAGAATTTTAGCCAATGCCTTTTTTATTCGGTGTCAAAGTTGAGATTTTTCAATTTTTGGGGTATTTTGGGCTTCCATATCATTAAACCTATGGCTAGTAACAAAAGTTTTAAAATATATTTAGATAACGGAAGCATTCATTATTAACGTAAGGGGTTTGGATTTTTTTAAAATATTTAATTTTTTTTATTTTTTTATTTTTATAAAATTAGTGGTTTTCGTCATATAATCCGTTTTTTTATTCAAAATAACTTGAAAGTAAATTACTAATAATTTTAGGTAATAACCTTTTTTAGATAAGTTTTTTATAAGGAATCTGGATATGCCAATAGATTTTTTGAAAAATTAATAGTTAAAAAAATTTTGTGAATTTTTTTCTGAACTTTGGACGCGGTTTAAAATAAATTGGAGGCATTGGAAAAAAAACTAAACCCGGGATCGTTATCGCACGAAATTCCTCTACAAAACCGCCAAAAAATCGTTGAGTTGTTTTTTTTGTCCAGTGTTATCAATCTATCGACCAAAATTAGTTCTTAGTTTGTGAGATATATTTTTGTAAAAAGGAAACTTTTAATTCATTTCCATTTGTCTGATTTAGATTAAAGTCAGGTCTCAAAAACCCGCCCAAAAAACCCCGGCTTGATGTAGCAAAAAGAATTAAAGGCCGTGTCAATGTTTGTATCTTTTATTGTTAACAAGAGCTAAAAATTATTTTTATTGATAATTTGAAAGCAAAGAGTTTAGCCTGCAATATAATTCCGCACCGTATTAGTAAATATGGGGCAAAGGAACCCTCTTCTCTCAATGCTTTATCCAAATACACCCTTTCATTAACAAAAATATTTTCACAAAAACGATAATCAAACATATTCATACCTCTACATGTTAACAATACCATAGCTAACAATCCGCTCGACATAGTTTTAAACGGCCGACCTCCTCCCGTATCCCCTTTAGAAAACACCTACCCCGGAACATCGGTCACCACCTGGCTCAACTCTGGTCTGGACACCGCCATCTACTTGAAACTTCCGAGCACGTCTGGACCTATATTTAAAAAATATCTGCTACGACTGCAAATCAGCATCTGACGATATACAGCATTGGCTCATATGCCCCAACCGCAGGCCTCCTATATCTCCTATAGATCTTTGGATCAATCCATCTCTAGCTGCCCTAAAGCTCAATCTTACTACCAACTTCCAACGAATGGGGCAATAAACAACAACAACAAATATGGGGCAGGCTGGTCTAAAATGAAAAATCGAATTTCGGACCGAATAGATTTGGAGAGGCTAGGCCTAAAATAAAAAATATGTCGAGCGGGCGGCTGAAATATCACGATCAGGTTTAACTCTATTTTAGATAAAAAACAATTCTTTATTATTGTAGAAAAAAAAATCAACAATAATTGGGTCAAAGGTAGGTCTTAATTATCAGCTTATATAAGACAGGTCGAAGAAAATTAATGTGTAAAAAAGAAAATTGTGTGACTGGGGGGAAATAATTTCAATGATGACATTATTTCATAAATTCCGTTTTCCAATATTTCTTTCGCCTTCGGCTATTTTCATAGTATCGGGCCAAAGACCAAAACGATTAATTTGGCGACTTCGAGATTACCAAAAAACTTAAAATATTTCTTTGCATATCAAAATCACTTGTAACTTATAATTTATATCTCAAAAGCTTTTACGTCAATATTTAGAATATTTGGCACCCTAACCATGAAATATTATCGGTTAGAAATAAATACAGTATTAACATTTTAACCATTTTTGTAAAAATAATTTTTAAATATTTTTTGTTTTGTTTAAAATTTTTTTTCGGCTCAGATAGCTCAGTCGCAAACCTTCTGCCTTAGACACAGGAGGTTGTGAGTTCGAATTCGTGCACAGTAGCTTTTTTCTTCGGAAAAATAGCATACATGTGCAACCACTCTAAAGCTTCTGAGTGGCCTGCTTAGGCAGTAGGTCTTAAACGATATGTCTAAAAGTAGGAGCCTAGGCTAAAAACCTAGGTCGCCGGCGTGCGTGCAAATCTTACTATTTAACCCGTCGGCATTAATTGCTTTGCTTGGGTTAAAGAGTCAACCCTAACGGGTATGGCACCCCTAAGTGGGGAAAGGTATGGGGGAAACCTCAAACCAATTGTTTGTTTTTTTAAATTTGTTCAAAAATTTTCTATTTTTTAGCTGGCTCACAAAGTTTGATAAAAAAGCTAATTTGTAGTTCGTTAACAATAGTTTAAAAAAAACGAGACAAAATAAGATATAATAATAAACCGGCCCGTATTCCTTTTTCTCATTCACCCGGCACCGACTTTCGGGTCACGTCAATTGCTACACAGAAATTTGTGACAATTATGTCTATAGGAGTTGTTAAACAAAAACAATAATCTAAATGTGTCTTGTAACAACCGAAATATAACAGAAGGCATAAATAGGTATAAGCTAACTTAACCCCAAATTCAGCAAATTGTATAGGAACCTTTTTTAAATTTCAAATTTTTTTTTCGACATAAAATGAATATTGACAAAAAGTTCTTAATGTTTATTATTTGCAATATATATACTTTATTTGAAACAAACCTACTAAAAATATAAACTTTTTATAAATCGAAATTTTAAAATATGATAGCACTCTAAACGCGCCCCCAATACTAAAAATTTTAAATTAAAGTTATCATCCTCGAAGAGAGGGGGCAGTACTTATTTATATGGGCCTAATTTTTATTTCATTTTGAGTGTTTCACAAAAAGTGGGGTAATTAAAATTATTATAGAAAAAGGGCCGAACATCCGATTTTCCTGCCCGCCCGCAACTAAAATTGCGTTGTTTATAGGACAGCGAGGCGCTAATGTATCGCAATTAAGGAATTATGAATCACGCATTTTTAAAATTACTTTTCGGAAAAATAAAAACAAAATGTCGCGGCTGTCGCGGCTCTATGTAAGAAATATTATAAAATACGGGTGATAGTACAATTTTATCATAAAGCGTTAATATAAATATTGAGAGTAACAAAATATAGGTTATGGCTATGATGAATAATTTAAATAACATAGATTACAATCATATATGTATCTTACATGGGTGCCAAAACATTTATAAAGCGTTATGTAAACTCAAATATTAAAATAATCACATATGTTATTTTTAAATTATATAAAAATAATAATAGTTTTAACTTTATGAGGCAAAAAAGGTAGCAGTCTAATAACTGTTTATAATAAATTTAAAATTATATATTTAAATGTCATAATAGCATTTTAGATTATGGCCAAAAAACATTCAAAATTATCTAATTATAAAACAATTTAAATTTCAAAAATTATGGATAATTTTAAAATTAATGACAGTTAGGATAAAAAGGTAAAAATAAGCTTTATAAGTGAATGAAAAAATAAAAAAGGTATAAAATAGTAAACTACTATTAATATTTTCTAATATGAAATAAACAGAAGTTCATAAGTAATTAAACAAATAAAATTACAAGTGTAAACATAGATTGCGCTTAGATATTACATTATACAAAAAAGTATAGTGGCATTATAAAAATTCACATTTTTGAACTTGATTTAACAACCTTTTTAAATTCCTTTCCCAATTTGCCCAGGGTTGGAGAAAATTGAGATTAATGGGGGTGAATGCCATAGGGAAATGGTGATGGTTGATTTATAAAACCTCCAGCATTTGGAGGTGCATTAAAGGCTGAGGGCGGGACGGCGTTGTAAGCACCCGGAGTCGTTCCAACGGGACCGGCTGTTAGCATGAGTCTAGGTTGCTCAACTTGAAATAACAAGACATGAATATATATTTAAAAGAAAACTAAAGGGATTTAATTTACCGTAAAAAAACAAAAATAGTATAAAAAGCTTTAGAAAATAATAATAACAAAGAACGTACCAAACATAATATTTTCGGATTTATTTGAATCCTTACGACCTTCTTCCGTTTCTTGAAGCTTGTCGACCTATATTATAATTTTAAAGTAAAAATAAAAATTAAAAAAAAGTTTTAAGATAAATTGTCTAATTTAATTTTAATAGTGGCCATAAAGGTAAAGCAAGCATTAGCACTTGCATGCGACTAATTCTTGTTTTTCAAAAGTTATTTAATATGTAGCACCTTGTGGGTGTATTCACGGAGTATTTGTATCATGTAGGGCATAGCAAAGTCCATAATGTTATGTTTCCAGGCTATTTCGAGGATCACGTCAGGCCTAAGCAAGTCGTAGCAGTGGTAAAGGGAGGCACTAAAGCATTCGTACCTCTTCTCAGTCAGGAACCATTCGAGTAATTCCTCAGCAATTTCGGCATCCCGTGATTCCGCGGCGTATTCCATGGCGTCCTAAATAAGAATAATAATATTAATAACAATATAGAAACAAAAATTAGAAGATTCGAAAAATTGTTGTATAAAAACAATGTAATTAGCTTCATTAAACAGCAAATATATTATCAAAGCAAATTAAATGATTCCAAATAAACATATAAAATGTAATTTAAAACAAATTATATCAATGGCAGTATATACCTTATACAATTTATCCTTCTTGCACAATTCGACTGATTGTTTCCACCGATTGTTACCTTTGAAAAGGAAAGCAGCGATGCGTCTAAACTCAACCAATTCATGTTTCTCGAGTTTCTGGGCGAGGGCAATGTTATCGAAATTATTGTACGTTTCGATAGATGCTTTAAGACCGTTAGCATCTTCCTCTGTAAATAAAATAGTAAGATTAATTTTTTATAGTTATAACGTACAATGTAAATTATATACAATAATGCTAAAGGTTTAAGCAAATATAGTTTTAAGTTTTCAATTCATTAGGGTAAACATTTAGAGAGCAAATCTAATATCAAACACTATTTATCAGTTAATATAACACAAATAATGTGTCGTATTATATTTAAAAACCTTCAATCAACAAGTTATTCAACGCTTCATTGATGGCTTTATTATTGAGATTCTGAACGGATCGGAGATAGGGCTTTACCAGGGCAATGTGCTTGTTCTTGGTGAACATACCAACAAACCGTGTATGGTCAAGTCGGGGCGACAGAACAGCCAGTAAATCGTTGATGAGCATAGGTTTGTAATCGAGGTAAAACTGGAGAGCTTGGTAATATAGCTCAATGTTGGCCACTTTAGGAATTATGTCCTGTTCAATATATACAAATAAATAACAAAATATTTAGTAACTTGCCCTACATATAGTTTTAAAGAAAAAATAATGTTGTTTATTTAAAATAACATTTCTATACACCTTGTGGCTACAGCCTCTGGATCATTCGTGGTTGAGGCCTTAAAGTTAAATTAACAAATTGAAAAACTTATTTATTTTTTTTTATACCTAGGAAATTTAATGTTATACAAAGTTTCCAAATCAATATAAAATATAATTATTCTTTTTTTGTAAATATAAGTGACCAAAAGGATCCTAACAATCAGACTTTATTTTTATTTTTGATTGGTTTATAACTTTTTATATTAGCGTATTATACATATATTGTTACTATGAAATTTAGTATAGATTATAAACCAAAAAACAATTTTTTGAAAAAAATTTTTTTTTGCCCCTAATGGTTACTAAAATTAAAAATAAATAAATTAGACAATCGGACCAATTGAATAATAATATCGATACACATGACCAATATAACCGTTTTAAATGATTTTTTCTATTTTTAAATACCGATGGTCATTGGTAGATAACACTGGACAACAAAATTTGGACGACCCTAAGCATCATTTATGGCAAATACGGTTTTTGGTCAAGTTTTTGGCGCTGATCACGAATATGAAATCAGAATTTTAGCCAATGCCTCAGATTTTTAGTTATTCGGTGTCAAAGTTGAGATTTTTCAATTTTTGGGGTATTTTGGGCTTCTATATCATAAAACCTATGGGTAGTAACCAAAGTTTAAAAATATATTTAGATAACGGAAACATTCATTATTAACGTAAGGGGTTTGAAATTTTTTAAAATATTTAATTTTTTTTTATTTTTTCATTTTTATAAAATTAGTGGTTTTCGTCATAAAATCCGTTTTTTGAGCCTAAATAACTTGAAAGTAAATTGCTAATAATTTTAAGTAATAACTTTTTTTAGATATATTTTTTATAAGGAATCTGAATATACCAATAGATTTTTTGTAAAATTAATAGTTAAAGAAATTTTGTGAATTTTTTTCTGATTTTTGGACGCGGTTTAAAAAAAATGGAGGCATTGCAAAAAAAACTAAACCCGGGATCGTTATCGCAAGAAAATTCTCTACAAAACTCTCAAAAAATCGTTCATGTTGTTTTTTTTGTTGTCCAGTGTAATTTATAATAGGTAGAATACCTTGAAATGATTTTCGCGCCAGGCGTCAGTCGGATGTGCCATCATAGTGGTTACGGCATTGTCGTATTCCTCATACTTGTCATACAAAAACACGAGTTCAGCCCATAAATGAGCATGGTCTGCAGCTCTAAGCACCTATTTCAACAATTAAACGAAATTTAAAAACTATATTGTTTTAAAGTGTATTATTTCATGTTAATAATAAGTGTTAATTGCTACAATGTAGAAAATAACCAATTTAAAAAATATTAGCAAAATAGTTTGTTAGTTGCGTAACAATTTGCTATTACCAAATTTAATTTCCCTGTAATGCCTGTACAAAGATCAATTGGTAGAGAAAATATATATTACTAATAAAAATAAAAGATAAATAATTACTTTAGGAATGTTAACGCGAGACCAAAACATCTCTAAAAATTCTCTCATTTTCTTGGGCTTGAATTTGGAATACAAGATAGCCAATTCGGTAAACATGCCCATGTGAGCTCTTTCCAAACCTACAGCCATTTTATTGAATCGTATTTTAAGATCCATTTATAATAAATTATGCAAAAAAATTTAAAATGTCGACAAAAATATTATAATGTATTAGTAAATTTGTTTTAACTATTAGAAAAAAACTTATTGTAAAATAAATAGGTACCTAAGGCAGCCTCCAGTAATTGTATGAGCTCTTCGAAATACCCACGGTCCTGATAATAATTAATCAAATCTTCCAATTCGTCGGCATGAACTACGATATGCATACCACAAACTTGGGCCAACCTAAATTCTTTGTTATCGACGCATGCAAAACATACCTATAACCATAAAAAATTACATTGCTTATTATATTGCAAAAATTTCTTTAATTGTATAATTTCTTAGTAAATTTTATTTAATGGGTTATTACTTTTCGGGTATATATACATTTTTAAATATACATTAAAGAAATAACGCAAAAAATATTTCAGAAAACATTATACCTAATTTTAAAAGTAGAAGATGTCCTAATAATGTTGACCAAGGTTTAATTAAAAAAGATGTAATCACTTAATTAAAAAATTGTACTTTTTGAAATTTAACAACTCTCTAATTTTAAAAGGTTTTATTTTTTATGTGTATAAAAAGAGTAAAATATTAGTTAAAATGAACGTATTTTTTATCTTTCAAAAATTATGCTTACAAAAGTAACCTAATAAATTTTGAATAAAATATTGAAATGCGCAAATTGATTGGTAACTAAATCTTATAACATAATGTTAAATAACTTTAAAGAGCATATAAAAGTAACTCAATCAACAAGGGGCAAAAAAACACTCTCCTAGATTAAATATTATCCCAACCAAAAGTTAAATTTGCCAGTGTATAATGAATACGACAAATGTATTTTGCAAAATCAAAATGTCCATAATTCCCTGATATAGTTAAAAATAATGTTTTTTTAATCCGGATTAAAAATAGGATAACAGTAAATTAGCAAAAAGATTTTTAGTTAATAGCATATTTTTACACAAAATCATTAAAAATATGGTTTCAAGTCGCAAACTCCAGAGAAATCAGAAATTTCACCCAATTTAAAAAAAAACAACTGATCGCTAATGTTATTAAATAAATTTGTTGAGACTAAAATGCTAAGTAAACCTCTTTCCAAGTTTTAGTACTCGTCGCTTTACGGGCACTATCAACTGCCCCCTGGTATTCGCCTAAATGCATGAGAGTTATAGCGAGTTTTGCAAAATTGGAGACATTGTTGTAAAGTAACTTGGCAGCTTCATACATTTTGTTTTGGAAACATCGGTCACCAATCTACAACATTTTTAATGTTCAGTATATCATAAATATATAAATAAATTTGAGTAATAAAGAACAAAATATACAAACAAGTAAGGCCATTAGAACGTTGAAACTTAAAAAAATTCGAGGAAGCAAGCAAAACCTGTTGTATTTGGGCATGATTAGGGGCTGATATAAATTCTTCCAGATCGGTGAGACGATTCGTCTTGGCGTAAGCGTAAACCAGCTCGGTTTCAATAAAACTTTCGCGTGATTTCTTACGGGCCATCTGAAGGTACCGCACCAAATCTTCCCATTTTTCTATGACATAAAATGGACGTTAATATTACTGTTTTAAAATGTGTGTTAGGCTTTGTCTTAATGCAACGGATAAAATGTATATAAAAAACAGGAGAACATTTTAATATTTATGTTTGAATCAATCTTATACTTAAAATGAAGGAGATGCCTGAAATTTTTAATCAATGCACGACAACTACCTTTGATATACGACAACAATGTATTTCGAAATTATTAAAAGAAGTGAAAAATAAAAACATATAACAAGAACTTAGCTTTATTACTTGAGAAACATGTGCAACCTTTAAAATCTTTAGTTTCCAATTTTAACAACAATGGCAAACCATTCTAGCTCTAAACTATTAAATATAACGTTGCCACGCTTACATAATTTTATACGAACTAGTATGGATATCAAGAGAAATTAGATGTATGAATACCATTTTTCGATGCTATATTCACGACTTGCATGTAATTGGTTGGATCTTCGGCTTTGATGTAAGCATCGACCGCTTCTTTGACCATGTCGTTTTTGATGTAAGCGTTAGCGAGTAGGCTCCATACGGCAGGCTCGTTACAGCGTTCGGCAAACTCATAAGCCCGGTCCAAGTTATCAAGGTTATCGATCAAGACCTAAAAGTTATCAATTGGCCTTGTAGAGCTCATTTAAAAAAAAATTTATATTTAAGGGATGTAGCAAAATTGAGCCCAAATTTTATATAAAGAATGCGTTTAATAACTACTGTAAAACTTTATGATTAATATTAAAAAAAAAGAAGTTTAACTTGGTTCGGACTTAAAATATTCTCCTAACATTACAGAATACTTACTTCTATTTACATTGAGAATGTTTTTACTTGCCATATAAAGTTTTGTTATGCATAAAAATTCTTATTCGTCAATTTTTTAATGGTAATTTTATTTTCTGTAGTAAGGACAACAATTCAATTAAATTTTTGTGCTTAATTTTTAACAATTATTTCTATAAAGCATCCTTGATGAAAATGTAAGTCTAGATTAAATTTTCGAAAAATAAATTAAAAACAACGTATTTTGTCAAAAGTTAAAGTAATTGTTCAAATTTGGTATTCACATACGCAATGGCATTCTTTGAGTGTAAATATAAAAAAAATTGATAAAAACTATCCGTAATCAGATTTATTAAACTAATTCAAGTTAATTTTTAGATTTCATGAGTATTTCCACTCTATGATAAGTAGATAATATCATAAGTCATAATAAACATTAAAAGGCAAAAATTTTCCAAAAAATCAAAAGGGTATTATAAAATTAGGGAAATTCCTAAAGAAATCAAACGCAACCTGTATCGCAGAAGTGTTTACGTCAAACTTCTTGTAAATGGCAAAAGCTTCCTCATAAAGTTGATTGTTAACAGCGATATTAGCAATATCAGGTGCATCGTAATTATCAAGTCTGTTTATGTAATCCATAACGCGTGGCGTATCGGCTTTTATAGCCGTTAAGATGAGAAGATTTTGTAGATTTCTATAATAAATATAATATAAAAATATATTAATCCAATAGTTTAGACCTAATTAACCATTTAATTTAAAACAAAACAACGACAAAATAAATACAAAACATTTAACATAAAAAATACATTAAATTACGCAATAAAAATAAAAATTTAAAGCAAAATACCTATGCGAACTAAAGACCGAACTATCAAGGACTATTTTTTCTAAGAGTTCAATCAATTCATTTGGTAGGTCAGCAGCCATAAAAGACTTCACAGTTACAGATATGTCTTCGGGGTCTTGAGTTTCAGAGAGGGCCGTTTGAACAACCTAAAAATTTGAAAATTTTGCAATTGTTTACTGCTTAAAAGTAAATCAAATATATACGAACAACAAATATTAGGATTATTTAGTTAAGTCTAATATTTCACTAAAAACATACCTGATCAATCAATTGTCTTCTATAAGGATTATCTTCTTTCAATACAGTTGTCCAAAGTTCAGGATCCTTCCTCTGAACGAGATATCTGGCTTCGCTTTTAAACAATGAATTTTCATTACAAACCTAAAGAAAAGAAGAGTACATTTAAATATACCAAATTAAATATAAAAAAGCAAATAAAGTTGGCCATTATAACCCTCCTGTGGTAAATTTAAACGGCCACTTCTTAAAATTGCAAACTAACGCAAACGTTCGTTTTTGCTTTGGATAAACATATGAATTACACTAAAAAATTGATCCACATGGCTTATTTTCCAGCTTCTAATAAATGTTTTTTAGTTAAATTTGGTGGAATATTACCTTATTTAGAGCGTAAAACCTCAAGTGTCAATTGATTGAACAATTAGCGAGCTAGTCATTAAATTTACTAATTATCAAATTTATTTCCAAACCTGTATAAGCTCCTGGTCGCAATGTCCTCGTTCGTACGCGATACAAGCCAAATGAGGGTCCCGTTTCTCACAATACTTACCCACGACCTTGCTATCGTAATACTGATTTTCTCTGTAATGATATTAAATGTTTTCAATTAAAGACGAAATAATAAAGCTTACAGCAAAGTTAAATAAAAAACAGGTTAATTAGTTTAAGCAAATAACAACTTGGTTTTCAATAACACATATGAAAACATTTAACTTTCGGTCAAGAGAGTATAACACATTATAGCCTACAAAATACGTTCACCAAATTATTGATCTCAACCAGAATTCATTATCAAAACAGGCTTAAATTCTTTTGAATCATTATTAATTGTTTTTTAATTCAACCACTATAGTTGATTTATAACACAAGTCAACAAATATTTATGTCTGAAACGAGATTATTATGAAAACATAAAAGAATGCATCCCCATGATGGCCTAATCTCATATATGTTTTTCGTTTTTCTTAGTTTCTTCCGTCTTTGGCTCCAACAGATCTAAATATACCCTATAAAAAAAATTTAAAATTTTTTTTGCTAATATTTTTAATCACAAATAATGGAAAAAAAAATTATTAATATATTAAGCTCTTACATCGGCATTTAGATAATACAAAATATTTCGCGTCCAAACTTAAATACAACACGATATATTATCGGTTTTTAATGAAAATATTATTTGAAGTTTAAATTTAACAGTTTAATTATTGTAAATATGCAAAAATAAAATTTCAATTTATTTTTGTTTTGAATCTTTTTGGTTTTTTAGCCTTTTTTTCTAAAATATTCAATGTTTATAACTGACTAACTAAGTTTGATTAGGAAAAACGGTAAACGGATTTGATATTCCCTAAGATGGCAGGTTTGATCTCTGTAGTTAACTCATAACTCTCAAAAAATTGTTGACCTGTGTAATTGCTAAAGTTTATGTTAAATTTATAATTTTTGATCAAATTTAATTATGAAATGGAAATCGTATTCTCAATATTAACCGTATGGCCTAAAATAAATAATAACAAAAGTTTAAGCAGCTCAAGTATCATCGATAGCTCAATTTTTATTCGAAGTTATTGCTTATTTATTTTAATTTTGGCAAAAATCAGCAATAATTGGCTGGTAGCCCAAGAGTCAAAAACTACAATTAGCTTGATATCAAAAATGAAGCGTATTTTAAAATTGGCAACTGCAAACCAGAGGAGAAAGATTCAAAAGCAAAAATAGAATCTCAAACAAAGGGCTTTCCATAATTCCATGAAAAACAAGTGACGCCATGGTAATTTCTGTCAGCGAGCGTAAGATTTGGGAAAGGGGGAGGGGGCTAGAATATGTTATAAATCTGTGCATTTTTAAGGGTTGAAAAAAAGATTGTTAATGAATGAATGGCAATTGTGCCATATGAGCTTGTGCGGCAATATAACCGTTTCAAACATTGTCATTAAACAAGGCGTTTCACCTATGGCAAGCGGGAGGAAGACAATAACTCATAATTAACGACCATCTTTATTTAATCAAATTATTTCGCACAATTGCTGTTACGTAAGATGACAAAGGCGGAAGATAATGGTTATATTTACACGATATTTTAATTATTGAAAGCAATTTTTAGTTGAGTTTAATGGTGGTAAACCCGAAAAGGGTATTTTATGAATGGTTGAGTTTAAGCCTAAAGGCGAGTAAACTGAAAATAAGGCTGGTTTGTAATACAAATAAGAGGGGCGAAAATAGCAGAAGAAAGTGAAATTGATAGTACCGCCTAGCTTTGATAGAAATTATGCGTAAGCCCCATATCATAACAAAAATTGAGATTGCATATGGATTTAATAAAATATTTGGTATGGGAAGTAAAAATGTTGCAAAGTTTGGAAAAGGCGAAAAACGCGGATGAACGGAAGATGTAACATTTTTAACAAAAAACTAAATTAATTATTGAATTAAAGCACAATTTTTTAAAAGCTGTTTGGCTGCAAAAAAGAGTCGGCGTTTTTAAAGATAAGACATCTAGGCATTAGATTTTATTTGTGATTCTTTTGTCAATATAGGATATTAGCATTCTAGCTGTATATATAAATTAGGCATTCCAACAAAAATAATTCTAAAATTTATATAGCTTTTGCTTAGAACCTGCAATTTATTGCAAAAGTACGTAATCAATTTTCTTAATTATCAAAAATATTTTCGTACAATTTTGACACCCATTTATGATTACACGGCATTGATTTGATAAAATATACTTCAAAAATCTTTCAGCGTTATTGTTTCCGTCAATGTAGATTTTAGCTAGGGCATTATGCGTAGCCGGTTCAGTCACACCGTCGTGGACTCTTGTTTCAAGCCATGGGAGAAGTAATTTAAGGCTAAACAGCGCAAAATATAAAAATAATAATAAACATATTAAATTTTTCATTGGCACAACATTTACGAATTACTTAAAAAGTACAAAATGGCCAATCCTAACCATCGAATTACATTAAATTAAACAAAAAATTAAACTTTAATTGATAAAAATGAAATGTATGACAGATTGTGACAAATTATAAAATGATGATATACCGGTTGCGTTTTTCAACCTCCTCCACAAGTTCATCAGTTGAGAATTGGCCCCTCACGACCATAATCAAATTTTTAATCACATCTTCCGAACAATCAACGTCAAGCAAACCACCAACTACCACGGGGAGACGCGATGGATTAACCTAATGATAAGAGTAAATTAAACTATAAATATAAGATAAAAAACAGGTGCTTTATTAAATTAACAAACAAGGACAGGAATACTGATTATTTACACCAAAATTTATATAATAAGGCAACATTTTTATAAATAAACCCAAAAAGAGAAGAAATGTTCATATTTCAATCTCGTAAATATTGTATTAATTAACGTTTTTACATTATAAAAAACAAAAACCTTTTGCACGTAAATTTCAATGTATTTCTGCAAGTTATTTCGGTAGAGGTAGAGTACAAGGTCATGCACGAAGTCAAACCTGTCACAAACAATAATAAGGGGCAGTTGGTCAGTGAGTTTGGCCTCCTTCAAAAAGTTTTTCACTCGGTCGGGGTCGTAGCAATTACTTTCACGGCAAATGCGTTCGACCTCTTTGATTTGGCCAGTTTTGCAGGCAGCCTGGCGAGTTAAAAATAAACAGGAGCGATTAAATTATTGCAATTTTATTTTTAAAAATTCAAAAATTATAAAATCCCCACATAACATGCAAATAAGTTGCTTGAAATGAGTGAGCTTACCACTCTGTCAAAAATAAAAACCTGTGATTAAATTAGAAAAATTACCTGAATGTATTTGAAGTGAACCTCAGGATCCTGGCTGTAATTGACAATCGATCCGAGAAAATAAAAAAGTCCTAAATTAAAATGTAATAATGATAAAAGCCATCGAAAAAATTTAAAATAATAAACAATTAAGAAAAATAAATTTCATTTGTATTATTAAACAATTTGTAATATATAATTAAGATGTTAAATAGCGCTAATATCGAAATATGCAACATAAAGGATTTATTTAGGATAAACATTAAATTCACCTTCATAGCTCTTAAAGCTTTCAAACAAGTCGATGAGGGCGTTTGTGCCCAACAATTCATGATATTTAGTAGCGATTTGAACACAAATTTGTAAGTTCTGCCGAATATTTGCCTGGAGCATAGCTTTGAGACAGTCTAACGAATCTTCGACCGAAAGAGAGCCAAAAAAGTTGACTAACCACTAAAAGTAAGAAATGAATAAATAAATAAATAGAATGATAGATAAATAATTTTAATTTCAATTGTTAGGTGGAAGGCGTCATAAGTTTTTTAAGACATTTCATAATAAAGAATCAAACATTACCAAGAATAACGGTAAACTCAATTTGACGAATTATAAAACAAATATGACAACTATTATTCTTGGTTTGGTTTTTCGTGCTGTATAAATTTAAAACAATGCCTCAAATTTTTAATTATTAAATGTCGAATAAGACTTATTTTTTGCCGTATTTTTATATTAAAAAACCAAAAATATATTTGGATTATTGTACACACTCTTCAATAACATAAAGCGTTAAAATTTTTAATATTTATTTTGTTGTTTTCAAAAGCTTTGTAGGTTTCGTCCAAAAATCGGTTTGGCTTTACAAATTTAAAAGTAAGTTACTAATAATTTGATTAACTCAGTAAAAAGTTTTTAACAAAAATTTAAACATGTTATTATATTTATCGGAACTATAAAAATTTTATCTATATTCTACTCAATATGAAAAGTTGAAGGGATTGGAAGACAAACTAAACATGGGATGAGAATCTAATAAAAATCTTTAAAACTGTATTAATCGTTTCTAGTGTTTTTGTTGTCTATTGTAATTTAAAGACATAACTAATTATCATTCCAAGCAGCTAAATAATATAAACATTTAACAAACAAAAAATTTTCGTAATCACAAAGTAAAAAACAAAATTTCAAACACAATTCCACTAAATTATAGTATTTATAAGCAAACTTCAGGATTTAGCAAATGGGTATGAACAACGGCCCGCTTTATATCATACAAATCGGTGTAATGTTCGAGAGCGCGTTGAAGAAGACCCGCTTTCTCACATAGTTGAGCGATGTGAGCCCTATCGTAATGCGTAAACATTTGGTTTCCCAGAATTGCGTCCGCAACCTTGTGGTAATAAATATAAAGATTTATTTAGCACAAATATATATTAAATATAAAATGTATATAAAAAAATCAACATTTTTGGTGAAGTAAAGAAAAAAATTTAAATAAATGACAGGAACTCCAAAATCAACTAAAAACAAATATTTCTCAAGCTAATATAATTACTTGGGGTGCCGACAATAGATTCATTTCGAGCAGGCGCGTTTGCAAATGCCCCTCCTCAGGTTTGTTGTTCTTAAGGGCATCGAGCAAAAACGCTGTACATTGCTGCACCAAATTTTGTTCCATAAAAACGTCTACAATCTATAGGCAAAAAATACAAACATAATAAAAATAGGTTATAAAACAAAAATTATTTAACCAACGAATGGGAGATGCATATACCCCACCCCAGCACACCTCACTCATAAATTACATAGTTATGCTTATAAAAACACATGCCCTTAACATAAAAGATGTAGAAAGTTCTAAAATAAATAAATGCTTAATTTATAAAAAAAATCATTAAAAAAAGCTACTTAGATAAAAACAAACTTTTTACAGGAATAAAATATTTCAAAAATTTTTATATATGCTTAAAAATTATAAAATATACAATTATAAAAAGGCAAAAAAAAACAACATAATAAAAGAAATAAGTGAAGAGCATATAAATCGTGTAATTTTTTTTTATTTTTTCTTTAATCGCTAAGCTATAAATAGTGTTTTTATTAAAAAACAAATAACTAATTTATTTTAAAAAAATTTTTACTTTATATCTTTTAATATTAAATTTTAACGTCTTAGAAAATGGCACTTGGGGACTAAATTTGAATGTTTTTAATTAACTGAAAAATACTTTAAAAAACAATAAAAATTAAAATTAGATTATGAGACTAATTTAAATGATTACCTTTTAAACAAAAATTTTTGTGGCCCTGTTTAATTATATAATCAATCGTTGTTGAGTTCAATGATGTAAAATTATGTTTATTTAATTTTGAGGTATTATTTTGTTTTTTAAATGATTAAAATAATAAAAGAACATTTAAGATTTTAAAACAAAATTTAATATGTATCCTTTAAATAAACTTATTAAAATACAAAGTTTAAAATTAGTATTCACCTACCCCACCCCTTAATGGTTGCGACTTAATATTAAAAAAAATTCGAATAGAAAATAATTATACTTATTAATTGATAATGATTAAATATAGGAAAGTTACATTTATTTCTTCTTACAATATGCATTTTTCATTACTTTAACAATTATTTGTTAAAATAATTAATAAATTATATAATTTAAAGTTTCAATAGAACAATAATTTAAATTTTTTTCATTTTTAAAACAGGCCACAATTAATGGTATAAATATATTTTTACCCGTAGTTAAGGGTTAAAATAAAACAATGAAAAATATTTAGAGCATTAATGTCATATTTCAAAAGACCTGGTTAATATCGGCTAATGGTTTATCCCCCTTTAACATCATTTGGGCAAATTGAAGACCCTTTTCAGGGCTAGCTCTCACCGAACTACGCAATATGGAAACATAATCGGGCGTGTAATTGATTTTTTGGCTATAGAGAATAATTTTTTGGAAATCACCGGTCTCGGCAAAACACATAATAACCTGTAAAATTAGAAAAAAATAATATAATATAATATAGGTCTATAAATATACATAGGGAGCTGAGTGAAGTTTATAAAACGTTAATTAATCTAAAACATGGCGTTCCAATGTTCTGTTTTTCAATTTAATCATCGATTTTGGCTTTTTAAATATATAAGAATCGAGATGAGAAAATATAGCAATGTTTTTTATGGTTATTATTAATAATTAAATTTTTTTCATCTAAGGGCGCGTTCAGAGTTCATTCATTTTTACAAAAATCTAAAATTTTTAGAAATTCCAACAATGTTTAACATTGAAAAGTGTTAAGCATTGTTTTCTACAATTTTTTCTCACCGGGAGCATTAACTCTAAGTATATTTAGAAATCTTATTTAAATTTCTATTAATCATATTAACATAACTAATAATGATTTTAATACAAAATTCCTTCAATATCTTAACATTTTTTAAACATAACGAGTATATTTTTCCTAATTTTAAAAATTTTAAAAAAAAAAGAATGAACTCTTAACGTGCCTTAAAATATAAATAAAATTTAAATAAATAGATTTTAAGGTTTATTCATTTAAGTTATGTAATTTTCGCGTCAAACCTTCGATATATAAGTAATATTTTTTATTAAAAAAGATTTTTTATAAAAATTTTTTTTTGGATTTTTTAATATTTAATCTCATTTGTTTTCCTCAAATTATTTCAAACAGGCTAACAAAAGGCATCGCACAAAAGAAAAGGGTATAATTAAATTTTATATTAATAAAGTCAATATATCTAAAAGATATTTAAAAAAACTGGCAAGTAATTCGAAATTAAAAAAGTCAACAATGATCAAATAATATGAATTTAATAATTCTGAAATCTAAACAAAAGTTTCAGGACAATGTTAACCTTGGCAGGTACATTGGCACGCAGGTAAATTGAAAGTGCCAACGTTGGGTCATAAGTCTTAACGAAATCTCCTAGTTCTTCGCTACATTCAAGTTTATCTTCTTTCAACCATTTTTCCACGAGCTGTTTACGGCCCTGTTGAAGGACGGGCCGACAAAGCTCCATCGATTCAAACTTGTTTAACTTAAACTTATCGAGCAGGGTGCCAAAATAAACGAGTAAGGGGGCTGTCTGACCCGCTTGGGTGGGGAGGGATTGAAACCTTTGTATGGTCATTGGAGTACGGAGGATACCCTGTATGGTAAGCACAATAATAATTTAAAATTGTTAAAATTAATAAAATTGGGCAATAAACATAGTAATGTTTAAAACAAGATTATTCAGATTAAATACTGTTAAAATAAAATACATAAATAATGAATATGGGAAAAGACAAAGAAAAAAAAATATACCAATTTTTAGTTTAATCATTTCAATATTGATAGGAAAGATAAAAGTAATATATTACCAATTAAAAATGTATAGTTATTCAGATACAAAATAGCCTAATATATTCAGACCTTTCAATTTTTTTTTAAGGAAAAAATATAATAAATTAAAATTATGACATAAAAACATTAAAATTATAACAAGAAAAAAGTCGAAATATAATAATTTTATTTTATATAGAATGATTAAATATGAATTTTTCTAAAAGGACAAATGTAAATGTGATTATTTAAAAAAAATTACATATATAAAACAACTAAATTGTTAAATTCAAACTTCAAAAAATATTTTTTTTCATCCGATAAAGCGCCATTCTGTGTAACATGTCTATGTAGAGCTTGATATACTTAAAAAAATTTTATTATTTAAATGAAAAAAAGAAACTACAAGTGACTTGTATACACAAATATTTTTACATTTTTTCAGTGCAAAATCGGTACATTTTTTTAACTTTAGCTATTAAAATAGCCGAGTCTAGATTATATCGCGAAAACGAATAAAATATTTAAGACAAGGCCCTTGTAAATTTTTTCGTTGAGATGTCATAATTTTTGTTGATTTCTCATTAATTTTTGGCGACCTGTGTATTAACAAAATAGCTTAGAATAAATACCTTAGGAGTACTGGCTGCAATGATGGCAGCCTCGTTATAATTCCCTTGAGCAATTGCACTCTCAAATTTTTGTACAAAAAGGTCATCAGCGCCTGGGAGATTGTTCCGTTTAGCAAATTTATAAGCAAGATCCGTATTTTGAAGCACGTTTTTAATGTAAGGGATTATAGTTTCTTCGTCAATGTTCACTGAAAGAACCTTTAATACGTTTAAAAAGATCAGAAATTAAAATCTTGATAAGGCATCGCCCGTTATCATTACCAGAATAGTTATAACACAAGTCCACATATTTTTGCAAAACTAAAGTAACCAAGCTTACTTTTATAAAAATCAAAAGGTCAAAATAATCACAAATGAGCCTTAAAAATTAAAATAGAAAAAACTTAATTGATATATAAATAAATTTAACTTATATTTTCTAATTTAATCAAAAATGTTAATATTATTATTTAGAAAACTTGGGACCTATTTCAACACACAAATTTAATCAATAACACATACGAGTTTATAAAAATTGACATTTTTAAATAATCATTTGCTTTCTTATGTTATTGACAAGAAAAAAACTGTATAAATCGTTTTATATTAGACATTAAAAAAAATGTAAAACAAAAAACTTTTTTTGTTATTTCAAAATATTTAGAAGGCAATAAATTAAATTTGAATAAAATATATAAATCAATGTGAAAAATTGAAATAAAACATTATTCTTCCTTGTTTTAAATAATTTTAGTGAATTGGGTTATATTTTTCAATCTATGTATTTTATATAAAATTAATCATATGATTTTTTGGTATTTATTTTGAAAAATAAAATAGAATGCCAAATCAAAGCATTCAAGGTGCTTACAAATCTACATTTTTAAAATTTAATTTTGATATTTGGGTGAAAACATATGAAATTGTACATACCTGCCCCTTTCTGTTTATGCCCATAATTCCATCCGAAGATTCGTGCATGGTGGTTACAAAAATGGTTTCACTACTTATCCTGTTCATGAAGATGCATGTGGCAGTATCAATGTCATAAATATGAATGTAACCATATTTTGTGATCAGAAAAATAATCCCAGATTTATTGCTCACCTTTAACATTAACATATAATTAAAATTTTTTATCAAAATATTTCTAAATTAGCAGCTTCTTATTAAAATGTTCTCATTGACTCTTAAAAAAAACATGTTTAAGAATTCTCATTGATATTCATAAATACAGCAACATTAATAACATTATTATTTAATTTAAATTATAAAAACAAACTAAGAAATTAAAAATAGATATAAAACATTTCAATTTATTTTTATTATTAATGTATTTTATAATTTATATTTAAGCTGTTAAAAAACTTATAAAAAATTTTATTTACATTTGCTAAGACAATTTATAGGCTAATAAAATATGATTTTAAATGGGCATGTTCAAAATAAATTTTAGATTTTCAAAAAAATTTTAATGTTTATTTTCTTAGACAAAAAGCATTTTTACAAAGAATCACAAATCTAAATTGATAGCATTAAAAAAACTTTTAATGTAATGAAGTTTAAAAAAATATAAAAAAAATAAAAAGTTTTTAAAAAAAAAATATTATAATATGTTCAAAAATGAAAAAACTTTAAATGTCCCCTTGAGTAAAAAATAAATCTCTAGCCAAAATACATAATAACTGCAATACTCTTCATTGCCATAAAATTATAATATATGCACAACATTACAATCAAAAACAAAATTATTAAGAGATTTTATTAATTTATAAAATATTTCAAAAATAATTAGGTATAATTAAAAACAATAATTCTTAAACTGAATAAAATAAATTTTTAGAATTTATAATAAAACATGGTCTATACAAAGAATTATGATAAAATACAAAATAAAGATATGGTTAAAAGGATCTACATAAAAACTTTAGTGAAAATATATTATAAATACTGCACTAACCTGCATGGCAACTGGAAAATCGTTTGGTGCTTCAGGTGGAAAAGAGACTTCAACATTTTTTTTAGGGTATGGTTCATTTCCAGTTGCAGGGGGGCCAAGTTCAATTACATGAAGCTGTACATAACATTAAAAAAATATATAAAAATAAAATTTAAATTAAAAGTAATTTATTTAACAAGTTAAAAATAAATGTACCTTGCCAGCTGGCCCATTTCTAACAGCAAATGTAAAAAGATTAGAGGGTTCAGGATTATTGTCAAACTTAAAGGTTGCAAATGCAGCTGCGTGCCCTTCAATCTTTTGTGATTTTTTCTGTTCTATTGAATGTAACTGCATCATTCCTAGAACACGATTATTCTAAACATTTAGATGTTTTCAAAATACCTGGGCAGAAATTCCAATAAGTAAGAGCCATTGTAACTTAGCATCACCTCTATAATTAATGATTTGGTAATCCGCCATATCCTTTATCCGCTCAAAAATTTTAATTGGACTGGTTTCACCTAACATATAGGTTAATTTTTAATATGCTATACATAAATTGAGTTTTGAAAAAATATTAATATAAAATTTAACCTTCCATTGACCAGTGATAGACTGCATTTTCAGTAACCAAACCAATTGTATTAACAGATATCCACTTCCAGAATATAACATCTTCAGTCATTGTATGTGATTTCATCTTTGATTTCATCTCAATATTAAAAATCTGAAGTGTTTTGTTTGCTAAGCAAGGTTAATTTTTACAAAAAAAACCTTTGAGAGCAAGCACTTTGCTATTTGGATTCATTATAGCAGAATCTGCAGAAATTGAACGCCTAATTGGATTATTTGGGCTTGCCATATCTATGATGACCACTTGTGCGGTGTCATCTAATTTTTCCCGGACACATATAAATTTATCACTCTCCAATGTAACTGTACTAAATCCTATGTTATTGGCAGCTATTCCAATATTTTGCAACTAAAAGTTGTCTATATAAATAAATTATACTTGCAAATGCTCCTGAAATTTAATGGGTAAGGGGTCGCTCATGATTAACTTGTTAACGTTGTTTGCTTAACAAAAAAGACGATGTAGCAAATATTTTAAATTTGTAAAAATAAGGCGAACTAGCCGTGACGCATAGATTTAAATTAGCACAAATATCCTCATTAAATATAACCCAAGATTGTGTAATTTAAGGATGTAAGTGCCTTAGCACACTAAATTAAAGATATCTTAAACAAGCAAAAAATCTTAAAACTATATGACAATTTTCATTTTGTTGACCAAAATATTTAAATAAAATTTAGTAGATCGGTGTATTTTAACAAGTATAATCTTCAAAATTTTAAAGTACCCAGATACGTTAAAAAAAAATTCTTAAGATGACAGGTTTGATCTCTGTTGGCTGATAACTCTCAAAAATATGTTGACCTGTGCTATAAAACAAAATTAGTAAAAATAGACAATTTCATTTGCGACCATAGTAGTCATTAAAACTAAAGTTTTTAAAATCTTTTTAAATAGCTTAGATATTGTTCTATAAAACACGCATTAAAATAATAAAAATCTGATAGTTAGTATCTAAAATTTCCAAGTTAACCTTTTAAATATAGGATTATAGTATGTAATTTAAAATTAAAATAAAAAGTTGATAATTTTTAAAATTACCAATTTTACCAAAAAATTACAAAATTAGTAAGTTGTCCGTTAATATTAAATTGCAAAGCAGTTCTAGAATTTTGTGAAAAATATTTTTAGGCGGAGCTGGGGTTGCTTATACTTTTCTCAAAATTGTAAAAAAAATATTTGTAAAATAAAAAAAATCTAGCAGCTATATCAACAAATAATTTAGGTTTTTTGGTCGTTTTAGGATATGCCTAACAAAATGTTATTGAAGAAAAAAAAATTTAAAAAAAAATTATAAAAATTTTTGATTTTTTTAAATTTTTTTTAAACCAGCCACCTTAATATTAATCAAATGCGCTCCATTTTTTTTTTAACTTTTTTTTTTACTAGCCAGCCTGGGGTGTGAAATTTGTTTGTTCTTTTTTTTTTTGTATTTAGACACGAAATTTTTATTTCGTGTTCTAAAGATTGTGGATCTGAAGACCCCTTTGCTATTTAAATTTAAAATATTATTTGTAAGAGTGAACAAAACAAAATTTGTTTAAGACTTTATGACTATTCAGGTTTAATGTTAAAATAAATTAATGGATTTTTACTCAAATTTTAAAGTTGATTTGGGGTCACCAGGGACCCCACTATTACTTGAAAATATGGTTCGCGATTAGCACTGGAGTCGATACCAACACATTGAATTTTGAATATCATTAAAGGTATTATAAATTATTAGATTTAAATTAAACAAAATTAGTAATTAAAATTTAGTCTAAGTCTACCCGCGATTAGCACTGTGAGGTCCGTACGGACCCCAGCACTTTTTATATTTTAAATATCTTCAAATATAATATATATTATTGGCCAAAACTGTGACTTTTTTCTTAATATATAATAAACGAAACTAGTAATTATGATTTGGTCAAAGTCTCATAACAAAATTTGTTTAGTAGAAATTGAATTGGGGTCCGATGGTATTCAAAGTTGAAAACCATTATATTGCCTAAATGTTAATTCAAACTTAAATATTTGCAAACTTATTTTTATGTTATTTTTTCTAAATATTTTAAAAATGTTTGTATTGTAAAATAATGATGGAAAATATTAATTTATTTTTTTTGTGAATTTTCTTTTTAAGGTGATATTATAGACAAAAATAATTTTTTATTTCTATTTTTTCGGATGAATTTTTCATAAATTTTTCTACCCGACCAATACGATATCAATATTAATGTTATATTTAATTTATTTATAAGATTTATATAAGGGCGCGTTCAAACTCATTTCAAATTTTCTAAAAATTTTGAAAATTTCAAATTTTTTAAATTTTAATTTTTTTTTTCAAAATTTTTTAAAAATTTTTCTTTCAGAAAAACTATTTAAATGTTAATAACAAAAATTGGCGACAAAGGTAAAAATTTTAAAATTTTTAAAAACTTTAAAATTTTTCACAAAAACGAACTGTGTCTGAACGCACCCTAATGTGATATAGAAAAATAAAATTAAATTTTCAGATCTTTTTCTACTTTGTGTCAAATAAAATTTGCAATAATCATTTAAGAACTTATATTAGTCTATAATTAAAAAGGACCTTTTTTTAATGATTAAAAGATTATAGCTCTAAAATTCTTGAAGTTAAAGGTTTAAAATTAGGGTCCGTATGGACCCCACTATACCATTCGCGTTACAAAAATCTTACCCTACCATTCGCGGGATAACAATATTCATTTAGAAATTTTAAAAATTATATAGGGGTCCGTATTCCCGCACTGTCTATTTCAATGTTGGAAACCATTATATTGACTCAATGTATATTTAAACTAAAAAAATTTCAACCTTATTTTCTAGGAATTCTTACATCAGTTTTACATATTAAGTGTATAAAATGTTTGTATTGTATAAAATGATGAAAATTTTATATAAGATGAGTAACCAAAAATAATTTTTAATATACTATTTTTTTTATAAATATTTCTTAACTCAATTTTATTTGCTAGTTTTATTTATATATACAAAAAAAATGTCACAAAAGATTGAGCAATAATGTATAATAAAGATATTTGAAGTTTTGTGCTGGGGTCTGTATAAACCCCACAGTGCTAATCGCGGGTTAAAAAGTTCTATAACACAATTTAATCAATAATATTTATACATTAAATTTATTGACAAGATTTTAATGTAACATAAAATTTTAATTTTTCAAGTTTTTTTCTACTTTGTATTAAATATAATTTGCTATAGGCTGCGGTAAGTAGCCATTAAAATTTTTTTAACTTATATTTAGGAGAAAAGCGTATTTTTCAAAATAATAAAAAAAATAATAAAATTTAAGTTTATAGCTTTTGAAAATGGGTTTTAAAGATGGGGTCCGTATGGGCCTCAATGTAGCAATCGCGTTACAAATTTCTCACCCTAGCATTTGCGAGTTAAATTATAAAAGTTTTGCAAATATCTCACCCTCATATTCGCCGGAACAGGGTCAACAAATTTTGAAAGTATGTTAACTAGAGAATTAAACCTGCCATCTTAGGAATTTTCAAATCCGTTTACCATTTTAATCACACTTAATGTATCTGCTATAACATTAAAAATTTTTAAAGAATGTCAAACATCAAAAAAGATTCAAAAACAAAAATAAATCAAAAATTATTTTTTTTTGCATATGCATCTTAACTGTTAAATTTAAACTTCAATAATATTTTTATGTAAAACCGATATCGCGAAATATTCTTTATTATCTAAATCCTGATGTAAGAGCTTGATATACTAAAAAAATTATTTCTCATGTTTTGTAATTCAAACAATTCATGTATGGTTATACTCAAACTTTTAAATTTTATATAGACCAAAAGTATTTAAAGAGGAAAAAATACCACCTTTCAATATTTCAGACATTAAAAATGGCTTGGTAAATTTTGTCATATGAGTGATCTTTATTATGATCGATTTATTAAATATATGGAAAAAACACAATTATATTCAATGAATAATATTTTAAATAAGGTTTAATATAGAATTTTGCAAAGTAAGGGGTGTCGTTCACAGGGGCAACCCATGCAATGCTTGACACGTCTAGCAAATTTTGCCAAACCATTTAGTAAATGCTTGTCTTGGGCACCTGAAAGTAGTTTGATTATGGGCGCCAATATACCACAAACGGGCCTAATTATATAATATATTTCCTTATAATAAATAATATTTAAGCCAAATTATGTAAAATTACCATATGTGGTAATAAAATAAATATAGTATCTTACGTAACATATTATATATTATCATTCATATAATGAAAGGATATTGAAAATAAAAATCATCTGCCATTTTTGGGGACCGATAATTAGAATTTCTAATAAGTTACCTTTTTGGACATGTTAGAAAGATGACTGAATATCGAGAGAGCCTAAATTTATATCTGAGTATACACTGATATGAGCTATTCCAATTAGAACTCAAAGTCTGAACAGCCCGCATGGCCTGGTGCCGGCATGCCCGAAAATTCGGGTGGGCCGGGCCTGAATTAAAAATATTTACAAGCCGGACCGGGAAGATTTTTTTTATATCTTACTTTGTATTTCATTTATGGTACAATTATAGTTTTTATCATATTTCATTTATTGTACAAATATAATTTTTATCAAAACAAAGGAGCAAAAATACAAAAAATGGATGAATAATAATAAGCACAATGGTCACGTGATTGATCACGTGATCAAATAATATATATGTCGTTAAATACATAAGTTGTGTTGCACATGACCAAATAATGTAAATGCCGTTAAATTCATAAGTAGTGTTGCACATGATCAAATAATATATATACAGTTAAATTCATAAGTAGTGTTGCACATGATCAAATAATATATATACAGTTAAATTCATAAGTTGTGTTGCACATCACACACCCCCACCGACCAAAAAGAAATCTGAGGATCAGAAAAAGATCAGAATTTCTGGCAGTCTTGAAACTGTGTTTCAACCCGCGGTAAACCCTTCGACCCAGTAATAATCGTCCTCAGATCAAACGGCACCGCTGGTCGTAACACGGCCGGAGCACGTTCCTCGGAAGTTAATTGTTGAAAACTCCCAACCAACCCCGAAACCGAAGGTAACTCTTTCGGTACTTCGTTGGTATTAAGAGTCTTCTCCAATCCACTAGAACCCCGCAACTGCCCGGTTTTCTTTTTCTTCTTCTTGGCGGCGGTAGAAGCGTGGGAGTTTAAATTTAAATTGGTGTGGGTGCTCGTCCGATGCGATTCGACACCTTGAAACGTAGGGTTAGTATTGGCCGACAGAGTCTCCAAAGTTATTCCTCCGTTGGTCTTTATCGTCACAAGAAACCTCCGTTCCTTACGTTCAAAACCGGGGAGAACGTCTGAAGGCTCATCTGAAAACCATTGTCTACAAATTCCATTTTTTATTGCTTTTCTATGTATAAATTAGATCAATATTTATTAACAACTTATAATTAATTTCATTGCGACCAAGGAACCATCTATACCACCCTATTACGAACTTGTTCCACGTGCCTACGGCATTCAGAACCATCCGTAAATTGGGCTCGTACAAGACGATTTCCGACGAGTTCAACCACCTTTGCTTCCAACCATTGTGGGCCAGAAACAAACGATCGAACCCATACCAACTGTCCCAAATGAAATTTATTACTGTGAGTAGCTGGGCTTACCCTTTCAGCCAATAAATTAGCCGAAGGTAATTCCGGCGACCTACCCAGGAAGCTTTCCGCGATAGCAGTACTCTTCCCAGATCTAGGACTCACATTGTGGTATAATTTATATAACCACGTGCCATCTTTCTCCGTCTTCGCCAACTTGAGCCAACGCTTCATAATCCCAACCGACCTCTCTGCCAAATTATTTGAGCTAGGATGGTAAGGAGGTGTCAGTCGACGCTCAATACCAAGTTTCTCGCAAAACCCAGTAAATTCGCTAGACGTAAACGCTGTCCCATTGTCAGAAACAATCATCTTAGGAATTCCAAATGAGCCAAATAATTCCTTTAAGACCGCAATCACGCAACCTGTCGAGATCTTAGATACCTTGCGGTATTCGATCCAACTGGAAAACGCGTCCACAATCAAAATGAAATTTTGTCTATCCAGCTCAAAGAAATCCAGATGAATACGTCCCCAAGTCTTCTCAGCCGGTGGCCAAGTGTAGGACCTATCATGCTTAGGTAACCGAGCCAACCTCGAGCAAACTTCACAAGCTCTATGATATAGCTCTAATTGTTTACCTATTTCAGGCCACCACACCCAACCTCTAGCTAAGCCTTTCATTTTAAATAATCCTTGATGCCCTGCATGCAACTGTTCGCAAGTTGTAGCACGCAAAACTTCAGGGATTATTATTTTGGTCCCGAGCTTGATCAATTCGCCATCCAGCTCTAGCTCATAAATCAAACTCCTGTATTTGAAAGGCACACCCGTCAGGTCGCGAACCCCTAACAGATATTCCTTCACTTGTGATAGTTCGCTGTCTTGGTTGTAAGCTTCAACCAAGGCTGCAAATTGTAAAGGAACCGCACGCACTGCGTTGACAGTATCAACACTACCAGACGTATCGATCTTACCTACTGAAAGGCGAGACAGAATATCCGGTAAACAGTTGTTACTACCCTCGCGGTACTCGAGTTTAACATCAAAACCACCCAGTAGCAATTGCCACCGTTGCAGTCTCGACGATAACAACCCTTCGCGATTGTCTTTTTGAAAAAGTTGTACCAGCGGCTTATGGTCAGTATAAAGCGTGAAACGTCTACCTATCAGATATTCCCTGCATTTATTTAGACCAAAAACCATTGCCAATGCCTCTTTTTCTATGACCGAATAACGTAATTCTGTCGGGCTTAATTTTCGAGACATATAAAAAACCGGTCGGTCACCCTCTAAATGTCTTTGTAAGAGTACACCTCCTATCCCAACTTTAGAAGCGTCCACAGCCAATTGTCCTTTTTGGGTCATAGCAAGTCAAAATAGGTGCAGATGTCAATTTTTTCTTCAGGATTTCAAATGCTTGTTGAGCTCCTGAATCCCAATAAAAAAAAACATCTTCCTTGATCATTTCATAAAGTCCGCTAGTTATCGAGGCATATGCCGGAATAAATTTTCTATAATAGCCAACCGAACCTAGAAAAGATTGTAATTCCTTCTTAGATTCTGGACTACGCATCTTTAAAACAGCATCTACCTTGTTCACCAACGGACTAACGCCTTCAGCATTAATGATATGACCAAGGTACTTAATTTGACCTTTACCAAAATCACATTTTTCAAGACCAACCTTTAGTCCTCTATCCATGATACGCTGAAGTACTAACTTCAATCTTTCATCATGTTCAACTTGGTTGCGTCCTATCACTAAGACATCATCCAAGTAATAGAAAACACCAGCTAAATATTGAAAAACGGTAGCCATTGTACGTTGAAAGATAGGGGCTGACACACTAAGACCAAAAGGTAGCCTCTTGAAGTTAAATAACCCTATTGGAGTATTAATGGTAAGAAGTGGTACTGATTCTTCCTCGATCTCCAATTGCAAATATGCGTTTGCAAAATCGATCTTGGAAAATACCGTAGCACCTGTAATTCTTGCCAAAATCTCCTCCAAACGAGGTAAGGGATATTTCACCTCAATTACATTAGGATTAAGAGTTAGCCTAAAATCTAAACATACTCTCACCTTCCCGCTCGTCTTGCGCACCGGAACCAAAGGTGTTGCCCAAGCACTGAAATTCACAGGTTCTATTATGTCCTGCTTCAACCAGTCCTTTAGACAAGCTATAACTTCATCATACCAGGCAAAAGGAATCCTTCGTGAAGGTAAAAATTTGGGGACAGTAAACGGTTTAAGGTATATTTTAACCTTTTGATTATTAAGTCTACCCAGACCTTCCGAAAAAATTTGGGCAAAATTGATGAAAAATGGATATTTTTTAAGTAAGCCTGCGGGCCAATTGACAATATTTGTTTTAATATCGGTCCCGGCTAAATTTAACCCAGCCATTCGAAAAGTTATTGAGTTTGCCTTAATATTATTAACTTTACCCCAAAGATTCCACCAATTGTAGACTGGAGCTAAAGGTTTAATCCAACTCCAACCCATTATTGGTACCGTGTCTAACGAAGTTACAAATAACGTAAGCTCAAAGGTTTTACCCGAAACTGTTAAATTGAAAGTGTATTGTCCCAGAATAGGAACCTTCTCTCCATTCAACTGTTCCAAGTCTAACCAACTCGAGCTAAGTACTGCCTCTGGCCACACTAACCTAAAGTCTTTTATATTGATGATTGACACGGAGGCACCCGTATCGAATAACCATGAGATCAGTTTGTTATTGATCCTAAGGTTAACCTTGGGGGCATTCAGGTCAGTGTTAAGTACTAGTACGCAAGGCGGACATTTAAGCAACCCATTTTCAACATAACTATGGCTACTACTACAAGGTACTGACGCAATCGTGTTATTATTATCATTATTATTATAAATTAAATTGTTATTTATATTTAAATTGTTAAAATTATTATTATCATTATTTAAATTATTATTAATATTATCACTCAAATTATTATTAATATATAAATTTTTCAAATTATTATCATTATTATCATCAATGAAATTATTATTATAAAAATTTGATTCTAAACTAGTATCATTATTATTATTATTTAATAAATTATTATTAGTCAATATATGCGCGTCGCCTGGTGCTAGTCACCATCGACGCCTATCACGATCAAGTGATCGATCTCTTCGGTCCACAGTATAACGTGGAAAAGGTTCTACATCCCCATAGTTCCGTTGTACCAACCTCGGGGGCCGTTCCCAATTATTTCCTAATGGTCTAATTCGGTGGTCTTGACCATAATAATTATGTGCTCTGGGCTCCCAAAAATCCCTTATCGGCCGCCTGTGAACATCGCGACCATAAAAGTTATGCTCCCGAGGACCTCGCCCCTCGAATCCATAACTCTCTGGCCCACGGTTCGCATTAGAGAAAACATTTTGATATTCTCTGCTCCTAATCCTATTATTATATCGTACACCAATCCTTAAAATTCTAGCGTGAATCTTATATAATTTTAGGTAAAAAAATATTATTGATATTACAAAAATTACAAGTTTTAAATCTAACTTTAAAAGGAACGGACCGATACTAAGGTGGTAGGTAGAAGAGGAATAAACATTATAAAAATATTTCTTATTTCTATGTTAGTCTTAATCTAAATAAACGCGATAACACCAAATATTGATCCCGTATGCGTTAAAGATGGAGCAACCATATTATGAAAAACCTACTAAAAAAAAAATTTTTTTTTTACAAACTTAAGATTAAATATTTAATTAAAAATATTTTAAAACTAGAGAATTGTAAGGCAAATATTAATAACGCACAAATTAAAAAAATTAAACAATAACCATGAGACATTACTAACCCGATGTAGTATTTTTGCGAATTATCGTGTATCTCCTTCAAACAAAATGATAAGGGGCCAAGAGATCACAGTTTAGAAAAATTCGTCTGGTGAGATCACAGTTTAGCGGAATTTGTCTGGTGAGATCACAGTTTAGCGGAATTTGTTTGGTGAGATCACAGTTTTGCGCGAAGAATAGTTTTTTTTTTAATTTGTAAGCTTTATTTGAGTTCTTCTATTTCATCTCGGTGGGACCTCCAATATTTCATTTATGGTACAATTATAGTTTTTATCATATTTCATTTATTGTACAAATATAATTTTTATCAAAACAAAGGAGCAAAAATACAAAAAATGGATGAATAATAATAAGCACAATGGTCACGTGATTGATCACGTGATCAAATAATATATATGTCGTTAAATACATAAGTTGTGTTGCACATGACCAAATAATGTAAATGCCGTTAAATTCATAAGTAGTGTTGCACATGATCAAATAATATATATACAGTTAAATTTATAAGTAGTGTTGCACATGATCAAATAATATATATACAGTTTAATTCATAAGTTGTGTTGCACATCACACACTTTGCCTTATTTTTTTTAACTATCATTAACAAAAAATGACAAATTTATTATTATGCGGTAAAGGGTATTCCTTCTACACTCTGTATTTATTGATATAAAGCAAAAAACTTTCAGCTTACAATAAAAATGTGCGGGTTGTATTTGTAAATTCGTGGCCTAAATTAAAAAGCCAAATTCCGGACCGTGTCTGAACTGGCCTAAGTTGAAAAATATGTTGGGCGGGTCTGAATTTGACTCTAAAATAGAGACGAACTAGAACAAAAGTTAAAACTTTAGTCTTAGAGCGCTATTGTTCTTTAATAAGGAAACATATGAAAATTATTTCAAATATCAAATGCCTTTTTGTCCCCCCCCCCCCCCCCCCAGGAAGTCAAAATTTCGTAAAAATTGTCAAAAAAGATTTTGGGCACATATTAAACCAGTTAAATTTTGAAAAACTTGAAAAGACAAAGAACTATCCAAAGTGTCACCTGCTTGATTGTGTGGACTGATACGCTGCGGGCAAAAAAATGTTTTTTCCGCTTATTCTGTCAATTTTTGTTATCGTCATTAAACATCATTTTTAATGTTAATCATGTGCTGTTGAAAATTGACCTAAAAATATTGGGGAACTTAGATATGAATGAAACAATTTTTGTATATAAACCAGGGTTTGGCCTACGAGACCTAGAAAAATAACACATTGCTAAGTATGATGATTTCTTTAGGGCGCGTTCAAACTCATTTCAAATTTTAGAAAAATTTTAAAAATTTCGTAATTTTGAAATTTTATTTTTTTTCAAAATTTTTTAAAAACTTTTTTTCAGAAAAACTATTTAAATGCTAATAACAAAAATTGGCGACTTTTTGTAAAAACGTTCAATGTCACAAATAAAAATTTTGAAAATTTTAAAATTTTTCAAAAAAACGAACTGAGTCTGAACGCGCCCTTAAGTGACATTCATAAAATCATTTTTCCCTGCTAAGACGAGTAATCGCCTATGCCAGGAAAAAACTAACTAACCTTTCTTCGCCAGACTAATTACAAGTAGGGAGTGCGTGTATGATAAAATCAGTGTTAATTCCATTTTAGGCAATTAGGGCTGCAAAGGGAGTGCTGTTGACCTTAATCCACCTCCCCGACAGATTCAATCATTTTGGCTGGGTGAAACAAATTATAAAATTTTTATTTCGTTATAAAGGCAATAAAAAAATACAAGTAAAGAATGATCATTTGAGATTCTTATTGACAACCTTAAAAGCGCGATAGTGGCCTTTATCAATAAGGTGTAATTTTATAAATAATATAATTTTTTAAATAGCTAATATGGTGGAATAAAAATTAAAATTATAAGTCAAACGCCATGGTAAAATTGAAGTGATCCTATTACCGATTTGTCAGCGCAATAAGGTGTGTGTTTTTTTTGAAAGTGAGATTTGGAAGAGTTTTCATGAGACAATTTGAAAATAGATTCTGCAAATAACACCCCTAAATATATTCGGTATGCGCTAATTATTATACATCTTTTATTAATATATTGTAAAGATAAGACATGATAGATGGACGATGCTATTCAACATATGATCAATACCACCATCTATTATGTCTTATCTAGACACATGTATATCAAATGTAGGGGAAGTTGGCTCGGCAACTCGATGGTAATTAGCATTCCACGTAAAAGTTCTGGTGTCAAAGCCACCCAGCGTCTTTTTTTAAAATAAATACATGTACAAAGCTTAATGCCCTACCTAGAAATATGTCCTAAATGATATGTCTGTTAGAGAAAGCTTAAGTTCACCGAAGGATGGCCAAATTTTGTTTTTACCTCGAAGCCAATAATAATTGCTTTTCTGACTTTATCTGGTATGGATAATCAAAATAAGCTAATTTAAATTATAAAAACACTAAAACAATTTATCGAACGTATATAAATAACACAGGTCGTAAAATTAATAAGTGATTAAAAAACTGCGATAGAGAAAAATAATCACCATAATGGTCTCATCTCATATATTTTTCGTTTTCATAGGTTTTTTCAGACTTCGACTATTTTTTTAAAATGGGCAAATTTAACCAAATTAACTTATTTTCCGACCTAGAGATATATTCAAAGGAGAATTAAACATTATTATAAAAAATTTTATATTAAAATTATTAGTAACTTATATTTTTATCTCAAATAATGAGAAATAAAAATTTTAAGTATAACAAGCAGTGATGGGAAAACAATGAGCCAAAAAACTTTGGCTCATTTCCCCCCCCAAACATAAAGAAAGAAAGGGAGCTACAAATAAAGGGCCAAAATAAGAATTCAAAAAAGCCCTTACTAAGAAAAGGGGCAAAAAATACCCCCAAAAAAGTGGCTCTTAAAAAGAGCCCCAAAAAGCCCATTTTTGGTTTTCTTTATAATAGTTTCGTAAAATTTTGATTTTTCCTTTATAATAATGATGGGTGGGTTATTTTTTCTTAAAGCTCCTAGGAGTTTTTTTTAAAAAGGGGCTTTTTTTGAACATGCCCCGCAAGAAAAGGGGCAATTCTTTTGCCATGCCCACGTTTGTGGGCATTTGGAGAAAAACTCAAAAACTTGTTAAAAAAAGCCCATTTATATTTTCCCAGCCCTGATATCAAGTTCTTACATCAGCATCTGGATTGTGAAAATATTTAGCACACCAACTTAAATTGGAAACGATAGATATGTTTGTAAAATATTATTTGAAGTTTGAATTTAACAGTTTAGCTGTTGTGAATATACAAATATTTTTTTTTGTATCTTTTTCATTTTTAACTTCAAAAAATTAATGTTTATAGCTGGCTTACAAAGTATATAATAAAAAAAATGGTAAACCGATTTTAAAGTCCCTAAAATGGCGGTCTGGTTTTTGAAGGTAGTTCTATCTAAAATTGGTTGACATGTGCTTTTAATATTGGCAGATACAATTTATATAACTTCAGAGAAATGTTACAGCCAAAACATACCACCGTTAGTTTTCTGATGTTGGGAGCTAGCTAAAGGGTAAGCCGTTCCCTAATAGGAAAAAGGGTCTGGAGGAAACCTCTTTAACACAGGGAGGAGCTAGTTCAAATTCTTACCTCGTGAATCCTCCAACCTTATATTTGCCCGGGAACTAATTGTTTCTTAGAGTTAGGTCTCTCTGTCTTGGCTGAAATTTCAGCGAAACAATAACAATGGAATATAAACATAGTGTTTGCTCTAACTTAGGTCATTACCAAACAACATGGCGTAATTTTGCTGTTCAAAAAAGGTATGTGTACGCGTAGCCAATTACAATTACAACCCTTCTTCCGCCTCAAGTTTTACAATTATTCTCGGCTGAAGTTCTGTAAAAATCGATTTTGTTTTTGATCGTAACATTCTTCTATTAATAATCCTTCACAACAGAGGCTCGAACTGTTGCTGCAGTAAATTAAAATTAAATTGATAGGAATCAAGCACATGCATTGCATCGATTTATATATTATTCGTTGTTTTCCATTAATTTATTGAAAAAATTTTACAATTATTCCTAATTTTGATTTAATAATTTCGCTCTCAATCAATTTTTTCTCCTTTGAAAAACCAGAACTTATCCCTTCTAGAACATACCAAAATTCTAAATACCCTATAATCTTAAGGTAAAACATATTTTTAAATTTATATAAATTTGGGAAAAAGTTTATGATCACATTAGGCTATGTTTAAAACCATGATCGGCTTGGATCGTCAACTGGAAGAAGTGGGCAAACCTGGATTGCGCTTTTCGGCGTTTTTTTTTCGTTTTCACTTTTTATTTTTATACACCCCGTTTCATTTTAAGTAGCTAGGATTGTCAGGTTGCAACTAACTCCTAATAGTGATCAAAGTCGGGATCCTAAAGCATTCCCTGCTCAGCCGCTAGAAACTGGCCGGGAGGACCGGAATAAAGAATTTACAGGCCATTTAAATCCAATTTTGGCAATTTTTTCTAAATTATTATAAACAAAAGCTAAATGATTAATATACTTTGGAAGGATATTACTTCTACACACAGTATTTTATTAATAATTTTTAAGCAAAAATTTTTGATTGTAACATAAAATATGCGGGGGTCATAATGAAAAACCAAATTCCGGGCTGGGCAAAAAGTGAAAATAACATGGCGGGCGGACCGATCACCGATTAATACTCTACTTCTTTTAACCTAAGCTTATAATTCAAACTTTAGCCCAACCATCGCTAAACATTACACAGGTCAACAAATATCAATGGCACAACCATGAATTTTATAAAAACATAAAAGAATTTATCCCCATAATGGCCTCTTCTTATATATATATTTCGTTTTTCTTAGTTTCTTCCGGCCTTGGCTCCTTAAATCTGTTCCTATCCAAAAATGGCCTTTTTTGACCATATTGATAGATCGAGAATATCTTAAAAAGAAAATATTTAAAGTTCTTATTTTCATATAAAAATCCCTTCCAACTTATATTTATCATATCAAATAACACAGGTTAAAAATATCAATGTTAGAAACGTGAATTTTATGAAAACATAAAAGAATGCATCCCCATGATGGCCTAATCTCATATATATTTTTTTCTTAGTTTCTTCCGTCTCTGGTTCCTTAGATCCGTCTATAATGAAAAATGGCCTTTTATGACTGACAGATCTAAATATACCCTAAACAAAATCTTTTTTTGCATATAAAAATCCCTTGTAACTTATATTTTCAATCACAAATATTGAAACATAAATTTTATTAATATATCAAGCTCTTACATCGGCATTTAGATAATAGAAAATATTTCGCGTCCAAATTTAAATACGACACGATATAATATCGGTTTTTAATATAAATATTATTTGAAGTTTGAATTTAACCCCTTTTTTTTTAAATTTTTAGTGTTAACCGACTAAATAAGTTTGATTAGGAAAAACGGTAAACGGATTTAATATTATCTATGATGGCAGGTTTGATCTCTGTAGTTAGCTCATAACTCTCAAAAAATTTTTGACCTATGTAATGAGAAATAAATTTTTTAGTATATCGAGCTCCTACATCAGCATTTAATTAATATAAAATATTTCGCGTCCAAACTTAAATACTTTAACAGTTTAGCTGTTGTAAATATGTAAAAAAAATTTCAATTTATTTTTGTTTTTGAATCTTTTTTTTTGGGGGATTTTTTTTTTTTTAAATTTTTAATGTTTATATCTGACTAACTAAGTTTGATTAAAAAAGGTAAACGGATTTGAAAATCTCTAAGATGGCAGGTTTGATCTCCGTAGTTAGCTCATAACTCTTAAAATTTTATTGACCTGTTTTATATGCTAAAAACAAAATTTTTGGATTTTTTGTGCACTCCTTTATTTTAAAATATACGTGCCCCCACTTGCTGTTTTTTCATCCACTCCCGCTTATTCATATTTGCACTTCTTCTGCTATTTATTAATCTCTTTTGATTTATTTTTCAAAACGCACAATATGAATATCCTACAATTCAAAAAAATGATCAGTTGGCCATGATCGGGACTGAGTGATGATTTCATTGAGGCCGTTTGCCTTAGAAACATTTTACAAAGTATTTTAAGAGGCAGGGCTTTTGGCGACTTAAGTTGTAATCTATTCTTGAAACTAAATTAAGAAGGCTATGCAAATATAGAACACAATAAAATTCATTCATGTTTTTTTTAATTTAGTTAAATTGGGGAAAAAACTAAAAAGTATACGAATTAGCACAATATTATGTAGTTTAAAGAAGCATTTGAAAAAGTAAAAAAAAATGTAAAATACTTAGATTTTTTAAACATTAATCACACAGGTTTATTGTGAGTATATTTACATTTTATAAATGGTCCTTTCGTATATTGCACTGCCAGCCGAACTCTAGCTGAAATCTGTGAATTGTATTCATCAACATTGTCACATATAATTTAATCTCTAAGAATATACTTTAAATGATTCAAGTCTGATTCTCGAAGTCAAATATCTTTTTTTATATGTTTTGCAAATTACAAGGATGCAACAATGTTAAAATTTAAATCTTTGCTAAAAACTTTGTTTTTTTATAAAAACGCTAGCTGAAAATTAACTCGAATAGCTTATTAGAAAGAGTAGATAATTTTTGCTTCCTCAAATAATTCGTAACAAATTTCCGGACTTACGATATATTAGGCTTGATTAATCATTGATATTGTTCGCGCTGTTTTAACATGCTTCCTTCACCTTTGTGTAGAGTTGTTTAGCCAAATAATTTGCCAATTGTGTTTTAAATTTTATATGAAGCTACTATATATATATGTTATTTAAAAAAAATATCTAATCACACCTCTTAATTATTAATTGTTAATTGGAACATATTCATAAAATTTAAGGGGTCAATCCCAATTCCACACATTTAATAAGGTAACACTGCCAATAATTCTTTTGCCACGATAAAACGTATACGCTAAATACATAATAATCTTAAACAAACATATTTTTGTGGACTTTGTTTAAAAAAAAGTAAAGGGGATTAACACTACTAGTTCAAACCTAGGCACACAAAAGTTTGCAAAATAATATACGACGGGTTCGTATATAATGACATTGGCTGGCTCTCTCATATATATTTACTGTTAATCGATTCACATTGATCCGCAGCCATATGCCATGATATTATAGTTCGGTCGATTGCAAGCATAAGGGAGAGTTCCTTGATTTTAATAATTATTTTATAATAAAAAATTTTTATAAATAAATATATATATTTTGGAGAAGAAAGTGCACATTAGCTTAATATACTCGATGTTAATTTAACTCTTTATATTTTTCGTAAAAATCGATTTTTAACATTGTTTTATTGCTAAACAGCTCACTCATTTTTATCTAATCAGCTTGCCCTGAGTCACTTAAATCCGTTTCATATAATTATTCATATATTGTTTCATTAAATTTTGTTAAAACATTACATAGCCAGCATGCCCTTCAAAGCGGTCGAACATCCAAAGTGTCCGAAATGCGGGAAGTCTGTATATGCCGCCGAAGACAAATTGGCCGGAGGCTATCATTGGCACAAATTCTGCTTCAAATGCGGTTAGTCTCACAGCTTTAACATTTTATATGGCTACTTAAGCGACCCATAATATTTTGTTGGTATTGTTCTTGCATTTATATTTATACTAGTGTGAGTCGATGTCTAAGTTTTTTCGACAGATAAATGACTTATAGGTTGCGTTTTTAAATTATTAAAATTATTATTTTATAAGTTTAAATCTTTGATTAAATTAACGAATATTAACATTAATTTATAAGTCATAATTGCATTAATAAGGACCTGAATGGCGATGTTTAGGTAGTTTTTGGCTAGAGTTTATATTGCATTTTTTTCGATTCTCAAGAATGAATATATAGCAAGGGGAAATGGGGGTTTGAAGGTCTGGTTAACCTTCTCTCATTACGCTACTGCTTACTAACTTTTTTTGTAAGTAAACTTTATGGCCAATATATTGGCACACGATGAAAAACCTGATTGGAGTTTCCTCTTTGTTTTCTAGGTAGGGCTGGCCAATTCATAAGACAAAAAGTAGAAAGATTGTTTTAGGCAATGTACTATTTTGTGTTGTTTTTTCGTTTCTTTTAACAATTTGTAACTGAAATTTGTTTTGTTTACTGAACCAATCAATTCCTCTGCTTCCAATTACTAGATTGTTCCTGATGTTAATTTGAGGTGCACATTAATTTGAGGTGCACATTAATTTTTAAATTGTAAATTATATTCGATATTTATATAAATTGGATATCTGAAATAATTGTATGAATTCTTACTAATATAAAAAATTTAATTAAAAATTATTCAAAATTAAATTTAACAATGCTTGCTAATGTACTCATAATTTGAAATTTTATATAAACATTATTAATTCACCTCTAACTAAGAGTGGGTATATTTTTCTCTTATTTTTCAGTGTCCATTGGAATCAGACGAATTATTTGGTCTAGCAAATAAAACAAATTTCAAAAATTTACAAATTAAAAAAAACGGAAAAAGGACTGAAGGCTATTTGATTAAAAAAGACAACATCACACTGACAAAGACTTAAAAGACGCCTTACCCATATTTTGCCTTTATTAACTAAAGCCGATGGCCACGTGGAAATTTAACATTTTAATTTGATATCTTAAAAAAATGCCCAAATATTTTTTTAAAATTATTTAAAACAACATTTTTTAAAGACAATTATAAATTTAAATATGGCAATAATTAAATAATTTAAAAATTTAGATGTGCTGTAAAAAATAAACGACCCCCTCCCCCCCCTCTTACGTATGTAATAGCGCGTTAAATTAATTAAAAAATTAATAAGTCTTTTAATTATGTGATTAAGAGCACGTTCAAATTAAACTTTTTTTTCAGAATTTTGCAAATTTTATTACAAAGAGTAGCCAAAATTAAAAGAACAGAAATAACTTTTAGAAAATATTTTAAAATTGGATTTTAAAATTTAACCTTCTTTAAAATTTGCCCTTTAACACAAATAAATTATTAAACTTTTACCATATGTGTAATCAGAGTGCCACAAAAATTTACACATATTTATTTAAAAGCGTGTTTTTCTTTTTTTAATTATTTTGTTAATAGTGTGCATTTAAGAAAATGTTAAATTTAATCGTTAGATGATATGATCGGCTACCCCGACCTGTTACATAATAAGAAAATTAGGGAGATGTTTTTTTGAATAAACTTGTTAGTTTTTAAAAACTGTTATTCTAGAGGTAACTTGAAAATTATTTTATAAATATTTTATAAATATAGTTTGTTTAACCATTTTTATTTGTCGACTCAGTTAGCTTAGTGGCAAACATCCTTGTCTTTGGTGCTAAACAATTTTGAAGATTAAATCGAACGCATTTGATTAACATTAAGGTGGCTAGTTTATATAAATTCTTAATTTTTTTAAATTTTTTTTGTTAAGCACATCTTAAAACGGACAGCCAAGATTCTCATTTTGTGATATTAGCCGTAAATTTGAAAAAAAAATTTTCTACAATTTTGAAATTAGTACTACGGCCTCACACGCAGCAGGTCACCGTGAAAGATCTTACGATTTAACTTGCCGGCAATATTAATTGTCTTGCTCTGGTTCACAGTCAACAATTTTTTGAGAGTTATGAGTTAACTACAGAGATCAAACCTGCCATCTTAGGGAATATCAAATCCTTTTACCGTTTTTCCTAATCAAAATTAGTTAGTCAGTTATAAACATTAAAAATGTTAGAAAAAAGGTCAAAAAACCAAAAAAGATTCAAAAAATTTTATTTTTTACAATAATTAACTAGAAATTATATTTTCATTAAAACCCGATAATATGTCGTGGCGTATTTAAGTTTGGACGCGAAATATTTTGTATTATCTAAATGCCGATTTTAGAGCTTGATATATAAATAAAATTTATTTTTCATTATTTGTGATTAAAAATATAAGTTACAAGGGATTTTTATATGCAAAACAAATTTTTAAATTTTTTCTTTTTAGGGTATTTAGATCTGTCACTTTGGCCAAAAAAGGCCATTTTTCGTTATAAACGGATCTAGGAGCCAAAGACGGAAGAAACTAAGAAAAATGAAAAATGTATATGAGATTAGGCCATCATGGGGATGCATTCTTTTATGTTTTCATAAAATTCACGTTTCTGACATTGATATTTGTTGACCTTTGTTATAGAAGTTAAAGCCTTAAACGGGTATGGCGCCTCTATATGGGGTAATATAAGGGAAATCTCAAATCCAATTTGTTTTTTTTACCATTTTTATTTATAATAACTTTTTGTTTAACTTGATATTGCTCTAGATCTATGTAACAAAATGTTGGAGAGCACGAACGTGACGGAACACGAAGGCAAACTTTATTGCAAACAATGCCACGCCCGTAAATTCGGTCCCAAGGGGTACGGATTCGGCGGGGGTGCCGGTGCTTTGAGCATGGACACTGGTGTTCACCTCGGAAATTACGAAGGAGGAGAAATGACGTACCCATTTTATTTTTATTTGGATTCATTACTTCTGTTAGGCAAAATTTCTCCCCTGTACACACCCAATTTTTTTTTTTCAAAAATGAATATATATCGACACTTTTGCGAAAAACTCGAAGATTAAATTAAATCTAAAAAATCCACAGGTTAACTAATTACCTTTATATCAAAACATTATTCTTAGTTAAATTCGTAAATAAAATCCTTTAATAGTTTCCACTCAACTAACATTGAAATATTTGATAATTTTGTCACCAATCTAATACATTGTTTTATTTTAAAGTATAGGTTAAATATTGTTAGTCTTTCCAATCCAAACATACTTCAATTTGAATATTGGAAAAGTCGCAAGATTTTTCACTCTATTTGTGTAACATAATCCCATGTGTGCAGGTGAAAATATTTGGTTGGGGCTTATTTTGTTGATTTTTGATTCAAAAATTTTTATTTTACAACATTATAATCAAAATAATTTAAAAAAATAGTGTTTGTATAAATTGTTTGGGGATTAAAAAGTTATATACAAAAAAATAATTAGGATATTATTTAATTTTTAAGTTGAGGAAAGTGTCAACCAAATTTGAATGTTTATTCCAGGTAAGGTTGAGATAATTTCAAAGGAAAAGCCAAAAAAGAAATGAAAAATAGTACACAAGTTAAATTATAATTTATTTAAGTATTTAACAGGCCTGCATGAAGATTTTTCTAAATTTTTATGACTGAAATTTATATAAAAATAATAATTTAGAAATGTTCCAACTTCGCATTTGGGCAAAGATATCCCAGCTGGTGAAGCAGCTCCCCCCGGTACTGAAGTTTGCAGTCGCTGTAATAAGCCCGTTTACTTTGCCGAACGCCTCATATCTGCCGGGAAAGTAAATCCTTCTTTTAAAATCATGTATTATAATGATGATAAGTTACATATCAAATATATGTTAGTAACAAAAACATAGAGCAAACGAAATTTTCAAGGTTTTGAAAAGAATTTTTTGCCATTAATTTAAGGTTTATTACACCCAGTGTCTCCAAAATTTTTGTAATGGGATCTATGAAATCACATAAAATGTTAATAATCATATAACATTCATTATTTTAATATATCAAACTATCTCAAGTTTTAAATTATATTGGATCAAATATCACCTATGACAAACACCTTTCAATTTAAAAAAAAGATAAAATAAAAAATTATTAAATGCCTTGAGTATGTCAATAAATGTATTGTTAACCCAAACATTGTTTCCATATTTTTTCACCCGTTTCACAAAATATACTAAAAACTAAAAAATCTCCCGCTTGACATCATATAACTAAAAATCGTTGACATTGTAAATTTTAAATTTATATTCGTAATCAGCACCAATGAATGAGATAGCTACCGAAAAGGCTCCTTAAAGTTATAAAAATTATTTTGTAAGTTGTATTAATAGGTTATATTATTAAGATTTTTATAAATACCTAAAAAGACAAAAATGTTAATAGCTGACATAATCGGTTAACTTACCGACAACTTGCATCTCTCGTTGTTTTATTTATACTTGATTTATTTAAAAAAGCATGTATTTTATTAAGCGTTATATTATAGTTTAAACATGGGCAATGACTATCAAATAAATAATGTTAATTAGTTATATTTGTCAGGGATTCGCTAGCAATTATATATACGATAAACATATTTGAATAGCATAAATTATTTAAAAGTTAGTTAACTTTTCAAACGATGGCCTCATATGATTTCTTTTGGTCCTTTCGCTACAATAAAAATTCTAGCATTTAGTTAATAAGGCCACGTGCAAAAAGAGTTTTTATTTTCGTAGAGTTTTAATTTAAAAAAAAAATGTGATTGATTTTGCGTATAAAATTATTTTTCTTAAATATATAATTTTTAAAATTCTACGAAAAAAAACTCTTTTTACGTGCCCTAAATTAATATTTAACATAAATTAATATAGTGTGTGTAAAAAATAACCTTATTACTTTAGTGATATAGGCATATTCAAAAATTTCTTACCTAAAATTTGTAGAATTCATAGTTAAAAATTAAACTTAACCATTAACTATTGCTCAATTAAACATTTTATGGGTTTGACTCTTAACTGAGTGCAAAAAAAAATTGATATATATGTGTAAACTAGCAATTTTGCCCATCTTTAAATTAAAAGTTGGCCAAAAATTAGGCAAATTATAATTGTATGTAAAATATTTGATTTTATTGGAACAAGAGGAAGTTGGTATTTTTAATTACACAATGATTTATGTATGCACCGGAATGCGTTTAATTAAATATAACTTAATTAAATTTTAATTGCATTGACATTTTTAAACATTTATGAATAGCCTTGGCACAAAAATTGCTTCAGATGCGCTCGTTGCAATAAGGCCCTCGACTCCACCACAGTCGCTAACAACGAGGGAGAAATATATTGCAAATGTAAACTTTATTATTTATATATAAGCGCATTTATACTGAGCCATTTTTTTTTATTTAAAAAAATATTAAGTTCTGTTAAGACGCATTTTTTCATTTAAAATATTTGAAAAACATAACATGCCATAAGAGTGGCTGTATTAAACAAATATTAATTCGCTAAAAAAATCCAACTGCATAAGATGTTGCAATCTTGTGTTTTGCACTCTTAAGAAACCCCAGAGCATTGTTAGTACTTGGTCTGTCATCGCCTGTTGAAACACCCAAAGCCCTTATTTTTTGAGGGCTTAAACCTATAATTGGTCCACGGCGTGCACTAATTCCAAATTTTTAACTCGATAGTCCCCTAAAAAAAATTTATTTATTATAATGCCTAACTATTTTATTCAATTTTTTAAAAAGATGGTTGTTCACATTTGTTTGATCGATCGGTAGCATATTAATTTGCCCCTGACTAAAAAACTAGTAGGAATTTAGGCGTCTCCTTTGCATTTAATAAAAAACATGTGGTGGAGGAGTTTCCTGCAGACCTTTTTCCCTATTTGGGAGCGGCTATCCCGTTAGGGCTGAGCTTCTTTTAACCCTACAGCATAGGTCCCGCAGAGTTATAATTTATTTTTGCAAATTTAATTGTTAGACTTTAGGTAAAACTAATATAACACAGGTCAACATTTTTTGAGAGTTATGAGTTAACTACAGAGATCAAACCTGCCAACTTAGGGAATATCAAATTTGTTTACCGTTTTTCCTAATCAAACTTAGTTAGTCAGTTATAAACATTTAAAATTATAGAAAATAAAGTTAAAAAACGAAAAAAGATTCAAAAAATAAAATAAATTGGAATTTTCTTTTTTTCATATTCACAATAGATAAACAGTTAAATTTAAACTCTAAATAATTTTTTTTATTAAAAATCAATAATATATCGTGTCGTATTTGAGTTTGGACGCGAAATATCTTGTATCATATAAATGCCGATGTAAGAGCTTGATATATTAATCAAATTTATTTTTTATTCTTTGTGATTAAAAATATAAGTTACAAGGAATTTTTATATGCAAAAAAAATTTTTGAATTTGGTCTTTTTAGGATATTTTTAGATCTGTCAATTTGATCAAAAAAGGCCATTTTTTGTTATAGATCTAAGGAGCCAAAGACGGAAGAAACTAAGAAAAACCAAAAATGTTTATGAGATTAGGCCATCATGGGGATGCATTCTTTTATGTTTTTATAAAATTCACGTTCCTGACATTAATATTTGTTGACCTGTGTAATATAGCTTGGCACTTTTGAACCTCACAGTTAGGATGCAAATATCTACCTGGCTTGGTTGTTAAACTATGGATGATTACCTCTTTTAGAATTTTTAATGGGCGTGGTTCATAAAGCAAAGCTAAGAAAAATCTTGGGCTAAACTCAATTGTTATTAAAAATAAGGATAAAGAAAGGAAAAACATATATATAAACTTATTTTTTGCTTAAAATTATAACTAACCCAATAAAAGGTGTCATTTATTAAATTTAAAAAATATATTTCGAGACATTTCCGACTGATTTTAAAAATGGACCTTAGGGCCCCTGAAAACCTCTGCACCCTTATCCATTTTTTAAATTTATCGACCGCCGGCCTTTTTAACTAATATATAACATTTTATCATTATTATTATTTAAAGCTTGCTACGGTAGTCAATTTGGACCGAAAGGTGTTGGTTTTGGCGTTGGAGCTGGTGTCTTGAGCACGAAATAAAGTTTTCTTGACCCAGGCTTAACAACAAAAAATATACTTTAGACAAAACTACCCATAAAATGATGATCTTATGATTCGCTTAATAATAAATACTTCGACTCAATTTTCTTTTTATTTATTTTCTTTTATATTTATATCATTATCCTTTTAAAATTAATTTTTAATTAGCACTTATTTAGTTTGTCGCGCCATTTTATTTCATTTCTCTATAATTAAATTTTTAGTTTTCAGAATTCCTTTTAGTACGCTTATTCTTATTTACACAATTTACATATAGACAATCTAATCCTAATACCATCCCAATATTGTTTATTTGCATATTTTACTTATTTTAAATAGGCAACAACTGATATAATGTCAAAAATAAATTTTGGAGCTCAAATTATAGATTTACGTTAAAATAAATAATAAAAATTGCTTGAATCGATAAATATTTATAAAAACTAAATAAATAGGATTATTATTGGCATAAAAAAACACAAAATATATTTAAGGTGGTATCACGAGGTTTATCAACAGTTCTTTTATAGCCGGGTATAAGCTACAGTGACCTATATACAAAAATAATTTGTTTACAACACATATGGACAAAATAATTAAATAAGAAATTATTAGATTTTGTTAACTTTTTATACAATCAACACCGGGTTTGGCTATCCATTATAATCAATTTTATAAAAGGGGCAAAAATTGTACTTTTTCCAGTCAAATAACTCCGATACTCATAATATGTTCGCTAAATTCTGCGAAATAAAAATTCAAAGCAGTTTTTATTTCACTCGATAAATTCTATTTATGAAAATTTTTTGAAAAATTACCAATTTAATGTATCGGAATTTTTTTAAGGCACTTATCGTCAAATTATCTATTTCTGAAAGGTCAACTTTTATAATTTAATTAACATAAAATTTTTTATTCAACAAATTAAATTAAAAGCTGGGCAAGAAAAATCGAAATTTATAGCTTAACTAACTCAAAAGTTATCAGTCTTTTCATTTGATTCTTCAAAGTCTGCAAAATTTTATTAAATAATTCTTTTTAGATCAATACCTGCATTCATAAGTAAAATAACAAAACGAGACAAAAACTAATAAACAAAATTAATATACACATAATTTTAGTAAACCTAAATTTGATTGGTTAAAATCGAAAAATTATTTTGGTCAAAAATCAGTGTAAAAAACTATTTTGACTAAAAGACTATAGCTTTAATTTATTTAATCTTATTTTTTTGCTAAATTTTAAATTTTATGACCCAAAAAAATGACGGCATATGTCTTTTTTCGATTTCTTTTAAATTTTAAAGCAGCTTACATTGATGGATTTGGGAAATGGAAGCCGAACATTGGCAGGTTTTAATGTTATAAGAATACCTGAAAAGTTTTGGCAATGAAAATCGTTAAAGCGCTTAAGTATCATATTGATGGCATTTATAACGGGTGAGTTGGATAGGTAATTTGAAAATCGTGTGGGATCCGCTAATTGCATAAGATTGTTGATTAGGTCATACACAAGGGGAATGATGAGGCTTTGTGCCGGAGCTGAAATTGCAGGGTTAGAGCGAAATTCCAGCTATTATTTTTAAAATGAAATTATCGAAAAACGATCAAAAGAATTCATTGATAGATATAAATTAATTGTGTGTTCAGGAAGAAATTATCAAGTTAGATTAGATAAAATTTAAAACAAAGAGACACATAGCCTTTGTAACAGAGTTCGACAAAATTATAGTATCCAGAATGATCCAAACGAGCGAAATTGTAATCAGATTTAATAAATTTGATATAAATACCGTTAATATTCCAAAAATAATAATAGTATCTTATTGATACAAGTAATGAGTGTATATGTCTAAAAAATTTGTTGAACAGTGTTATCAAAATATAAAGTTTCAATTAATATAATTTTTTTCATTTCAAAATCGTGGCAAACCTTTACCAAAATTGGTTTAAAAAACAATAGAACAAAATGTGTATTTTAATTCTTTTTCGTTATCAAAACTTTTTTTAACCTTCACAATTTTTGTCGACATATGTGTTATCCTGGCCCGTCCGAGTTTTATATTTCAGGCCATCGGGGCGAGCGGGCTTTTCTCTAAATTATCAACAACATTTGCTTAATTAATGAATTTGCGCCAATCCATAAATATTAATTTTTTAACTATTCTGGAGATAAAATATAATATTGCTTTAAGTGTAAATTTGTGCTATAACTAAAATAAATATTCAATTATTTTCAACCCGACTCCGTCCAATGTTATTTAAATATCTTGGTCTAACCCGCCCTGAAACAGGCCAGGTTACCTGATCCGTTATTAAATTATAAAAGAACATACCAAGAAAAGCATTTTATTTTTGACAATAACCGAAGGCGAGCCAATAGCCGCTAGTATAGGTCCCAAGGGCGGGATGGTCAGACACCATTCGAGGTTCCACCTAAAGGCACCAACCATCAATGGAGGATTAGATGCAAGATTATTGCTACTATTGGCAAGATCGAGCCTCATAATTTCGATACAATCTCTCAAAATATTGCTGGGCACGTTTAGGATTCGATAAAAGGAAACTAGGTTGGCGTATTTGTAATTGAGATTGGTAATCTGTATATATGTATACAAAAATTTGGTTTACAATAAACAATATAATTTAAACTGTCTTATTAAAGTAAATTAGGAAAAAACAATTACATTTTTTGTCATATAATATAAATATTATTTATAAAATGTAATTTTCAATTAAAAATAGCGATGATAGATAAATTCAAAAAAAAAAATTCTTTTCTAGTAAAAGTTTTTTTCTTCTTAAAAAATCATAAGTCTAAGTATTATAAACGCAGGGCATTTTTACCTTTTAAATAAAAATTAATTTTGAGAAAATTTGTTAAATAAATTAATAAAAATTTAAATGTATATAACTAACTTTTTTATAGAAAAATGCGATGATCGTGTGAAAATCTTTAGGCTGTAGGATGGGCACAAGTTGAGGTGGTATTTTACTTTGATCCAGGTGGAAGTTTATAGTTAATTCCTCATACCAGGCTTTGGGATCAAACGCAAGTTGACAAACCATGCCATTAACTGAAAATTGAAAAGTTGTAATGGCCAAATTATTATCGTCCATATCGTGGGACATGTTGAGATCTTCGTACTTGAGTGGTTTTAAGAAGGTTATCTAATTTTTTTAAAATATATACACAGGATCAAAAATTTGTGGTTCAAATGGAATCATTAGAAAAGGAGCGACCATATGCGATAAATTTAGCTATATTTATTTTTGTGTTGTGTTATTTTTAAAACTTAACGCACCGCCTTCTCAGGGCTCTGACGGTGATCTAGATTATTAGATCTAGGCTCCATAAGCATAACGTTCCTACTGCCTAGGGTAGGTCGCTGGATGGCCTAAGTGATTTTATGCTTTTTCAGTACTAGTGCTGTAGTACTATTCGTTTTTTAAATGTCATCTTCAAGTGGTGTCCTATAGACAAGCACACCACACCCCGTAAATTAAATGGAATTATATAGTTTAGAGGTAATATCAAACACTTGATGAACAATTTTTTTGGAGGAAAAAAATTGACTAATGTAAGTTATTCAGATTTAAAAAATAAAATATTTCAGAATGAACTAAAATGTGAAATTTTTTAGCACCAATTTCAAAAATTGAGCATTTACCTTTGTTAAACAAAAATTTCATTTCTCAAATAATAAAAATCACGTTTGATACTAAAAAAAATTGATTAGATCCATAAATTCTATACCCTGTTAAACAAATGTTTCAAACATATAAACTAATTAATTAAATCAATATTACTAATTTTATAATTTTTAGATATAACCTTTTTAGAAATTAAACTATATAAGCCTGCCATAAGCAATATAATATAAGCTAAAACGAAATTTAAAAATAAAAAATTTTTTTTATACAGCATTTAACCTAAACTTTTCCAGTAATAAAAAAAATAATAATTTTATTCAATTAAACAAATTATCATGGTATTTAAAAGTTTGACGGAGCTTTTTATATGACCCTAGTGTGGGCAAAGTTTGATAAATTAAAAAATAAATTTTTTCATTATTTTGGATTAAAATTTGAAGTTACGCTTAATATTAGTAGAGAAAAAATTTTCTTAAACCTCAGGATTTTCATTTATTTATTAACCGACCCAAAATAATGAATTTTAATACGTTTTCCTCCTCCTTTATGATTTCAAACGTGTTACGAATAACGTAAAGGCACCCACAATACTTTTCAAGGCTCGTCTTATGAGAAGAACCAGATTTATTGAAATCTGTCATGATATGAGAAGCAAGGGCAGGTGTCAAGCTAAGGCTACGTGAAAGTAGTGCGCTAATTTCTTCCGAGTCATCTAAGAATTATTTTATTTTAATATTATTATTAAAAATTTAAACTTTTCCGAAAATAATTGGATATGCATTGACCACTATTTATATATAAATTTGCCTACGTTCCTAATAAATAAACTTTAAATTTATTTTTTTTGCGTTGTTTTCGCACTCGAAATCAAATTGGCTTATCCCAAAATTAACATCGCTATTAACAATATTATCTTGATGTGAAAAGATATTTTATGAATTTTTAAAATTAAATTTGCTAATAAAGATATATTTATAATTCACTAAACAATTAAACGATATAATTTAAATTAAAACTTACCAATTAATTCCTCGGAGTCACTTGGAGTAACGGTCTGTTATTAAAAAATCAAATTTGATTAAATTACAAATCAATTCTCATATAAATAATCAAAAAAACGATATAAATTACCAGATCAGTCTTTCGCGCCACATTGTGTTTAATATGTTGAAATTCTAAAAATTTCTACAATTTATTTGATATTCGCAGAAACAAATTACCTTAAGGCATATCAAGGGTGGGTATGACGTGTCAAAGGAGGAATAATCTTTTATGACGATATTTGATTTATTTTTGACGTGGAACATAATGCCAAAACTACAAAAGAAAATGTTTAAACCATTAGGTCAAATAAAATTCTTCGAATAAAAAAAAGGTTATATAAAAATTAATAGTGTAATTCACTTAATTACAAATTTGACCGAAATATAAAAATAAAATTTTAAAAAAACCATTTTCTATATAATACGATGTGCTGGTGTATCGACATGGGTATATGGACAAAGTTAACGCTATGAGGCAAAGTTTTCCCAACAATCTCATTAGGTGCATCCATGAAAGGAACCTCGTTTAGATTGGCTACGTTTAATAGTAGAGGCAATGTGGTATCAAGCAACTAATTTTTTTTTAAATATATCTATTTTGTAAAAACTTAGGTTTTGTAAAATGAAAAATCCAATGAAAGAGGAAAAAGATGATATATTAACCCAATTTAACAAATATCTATTATAGCAACCAAAATAAATCTTTATTCTGCAAAAATTAAAAAAAAGTTAAATTTTTTTTTACATAAATTAGACTTGAGGTAAAAATTGTTAAAACCTGCTTATTTCTACTATGGGCCATAGTATTTTTTAGCTTAATTTAAACAATTGTTATTCAATATCGTTTGAAAGCTCAATTTAAACTATTTTTGTTTGGAATTGTTTAAAAATGCGGCCAAGTTAAAAAATAAGATAATCCGTTCGTAATCCAGATACCCGGCCATATTTACCATTAAATACCTATAAAATATATATTAGTCAATTCAATACACTTAATAGGCGAGGCGATATGGAATATTTATTCACGTTAAAATCGTATTCAATCATGTCTTTGATGGAACTATGCGGATTCCTAATATGTTCGCTGGTTAAGTGTGGTATGGCAAATATTGCATCTTTTGATTTAGGAAATGCTATGTAGTTTGATTTGGTGAAGGCAAGTTTTAGGCAGTCCCCGAGATCCTGACTCTGAACCTTGACAAAGAAGTTTTGCAAAGGGGCGCCGTAAGTTAGCGTTAATTTCTTGTAATTGTATTGCACAAGCGCATCGACATTAATAACATCAACTAATAGACAAACATTTTTTTAACAGGTTCAAACATTCAAATAAAATTTATTGAAGCAGCTAATGAAGCATCATAGTAGGAAGGGCTCATTACAAAGCAGGTAAAGTAGTTAATAATAAAAGCGCAGAAATTAGTAAACGGTAAAATTTGGCCTAGTAAAAAGCCCATTCCTATTTATTTTGCAAAAAATACGACTAAACAAATTCTAAAATTCAATTTGGGATTTGGTTAATAATTGATTAGCCATATATAGTAGAGTACCTGCTTAAATTGTCCTTATTTACGTAATACAGCTATGACGCCAAAAAAATGTAGGTACCCACCTGATGGTCCCGACACAGGCTTATTCATTAAATCTGTTTCGACAACGTTGTTATTGATTGATCGACTGGGCGACATAAACCGACCACAACCTCCGAGGTAAAGGATAGATTTAATGTCGCGGAAAAAACATTCAGCCACATCTTGGTACTTTGTGTACGGGATATTAAAGTATTGCAAATAAACGTTTTCGTGGATATCGGTGGGCAAACTATCAGCATTGGGGTCTGGGTTGGCGGTAGGGCAATTTCGTCTTGGAGCAAGGTATAAGGTTACGAACCAATACCTGGTTATTATATTGTAAATATATATTTATATTTTTGTTTTGGGCAATGATGACTTAGACAATAATTAATAAAATTTCGTATCTTCTAATTAAATACGTTTAGGTTGTTTCTACCCGTCAAGAACTTATAATTTTAAAATTAATCAAACGTTTAAATAAACTTGGTGAAAGATTTGTTTGGTAGATTTAAATACGCTCTTTTTAAATGTTCAAGTGTATGGAAATTTTTTTATTAGTCAACTTTATTATGACAATTTTTAATAATAATTGACAATCTAATCGTTTTCTTTTGTAATTTGTAGTAAAATAAAATTTTGCATTTTACAAAAGATATTTAGTATATGCTTTTTCAAAATTACAGTATTATCGGCTGGCAAAAACTATTTTTGCTCTTTCAATAATTAATAACGGCGGCTAGAACTGAAAAACGATCAATATATTTAAAAAAGGTATTAAGATCAAAAATATATTTAGTTCAGCATTTTTTGAGATAAAATTGCTAATTTTTGAGATGAAACTAAGGAATTTTATCAATTGTAAGCCAAATGAAAATTGAAAAATAACAAAAAAAGAAATTCAATATAAATACAAATTAAAATTAATTATATGAATACAAGAGCTTGTTAAACCAAACTAAATATAAAACTAAATTATTATCTTAAACCGATAGAGAATCGAAGTTGGGTAAATATTCTTAGCCAATGTTGATTTTGAAGCCTCATATACTCTTATGAAAAATTGTTTCGTTATAACACAGGTCAACAAATTTTTGAAGGTTATGAGCTAACTATAGAGATCAAACCTGCCATTTTAGGGATATCCAAATCCGTTTACCGTTTTTTCTAATCAAACTTAGTAATACAGCTACAAACATTGAAAATTTAAAAAAAAAATAAAAAACAAAAATAAATTGAATTTTTTTTGCATATTCACAACAGCTACACTGTAAAATTCAAACTTCATATAATATTTTTATTGAAAACTGACAATATATCGTCTCGTTTATAAGTTTGGATGCGAAATATTCTGTATTATCAAAATCTGTCAGTCAAAAAAGGCCATTTTTCGATTTGGACGGATCTAAGGAGCCGAAGGCGGAGGAAACTACGAAAAAACGGAAAATATATATGAGATAAGGCCATTATGGGGATGTATTTTATATATTTTCATAAACTTATTTGACATTGATATTTGTTGTGTAATTAAAAAATTTTTTTTATTATGCTATCCTAAGGGCGCAAGTCAATTTATAATTGCCATTTCTATGATCACGAGGTTGTACGTGAGGCTATTAAGTAGCATATTTCACTGAAATTTAAAAGTCTTGCCAAACATTAATTAATTTTCGTAGATCTGTGTTTTAATAGAATTGTAAATACATAATCTTAAATATTCTGACACAACATCATTAAACATATAAAAGATGTCATACCTAGATGTTTTGCCCTGTATGGTGAAGATTGCTCGACTTATGGCAAAAGTATTGTAAAAATACGTTTTGCTATGAGTATCATATATCAAACTGGTAGATTTCGTAGTATTTGCATTCGCTGACGACATTGTAGTGTTCTCGGTGGAAGAAGAGGTCCGTGTTTCAAAGTTCAGGACTAAGCCATATTCAAACGAAACGTCTTTAAAAGCAAGTTCCGAGGCCGATTGGTTTGTTTTAGTATTTAAATTATTTCCAGTGGGAGAGTTAGTGGTGGTAGAAGGGCTGGCATTTGAGTTAGATGAAGAATCCTTTTCAATCCTAATTATTTGGGAATGTTTGATTCTTGCCATGTTTGGGTCGTAAAAGTTTTTAACCTACATGTCAATGGTTTATGTAAGGGCACGTGCAAAGTGAGTTTTTATTTTCGTAAAATTTTAAAAATTCTTAAAATTTTAAAATATTTTTTATTTTGGAAAAAGCATTTTATGTGCATATATTAAATTTAGCAACTTTTTAAAAATTTGCGTTTTATTACAAAATAAAATTTTTCAAAATTTTGAAAATTTCACAAAAATAAAAAACTCTGCACGCGCCCTAAGCAAATAAATAAAAAATCATACCTAACAGTGGGCAATATAATGTGATAGACTTATATTAAATATTAGCATGTTATAATCAAAAATCTCGAAATTATATAACAATAAGCAATGTTTATAAATTCTGCGCATGCGTTAAAAAATAAACCTTTTATGATTATAAATGCAAAATACATTTAATATCCTATGTCAATATACTTTGTTCTTTTCTTGTGTGCTTTGCAAAGCTCTAGCAATCTCAGAGATGGGTATGAGTGATTCAAATTTTGTGATGAAATGGGACAATAGATGACACGAATGGTCATCACAGTTTTCTTCAACTTCTTTGATGGGGTTGAATTCATTTTCTATATTTTTTGCAAAATTCTTGTTGGTCCGGACGTATTTACCTAAATTAAACAGCAATAAATAACATATATATAAAGTCATATTTTAACTTTTGGGGGGGAAGATAAAAATCAAAAAAGGAAAATCTCATTTTTCAAACCCGTTAAGCGTTTTTTCAATCTCGATTATAAAAGATATTGTTTATTTTGGCCAAACTCTCATCTATGTTTTTCAAAATTTAAATTAATTTTTTTGTGCATTGTAAACGAAAAATAAAAATTGTATAATAACTTAAAAACAATTAATCCGCAAGCTTTCTAATCTTATAGCGAAAAACGAATTTGAAAATATAAAGTTTTGAATATTTCCCTAATTTGTTAAATTTTATGCCGATATTAATAAAAATGTATGCTAATAAAGAAAGACAATAATTCAAGCATTAATAAATAAGTAATCTAATACAATTATTATACATATAATTATTTTATTTTATTTATAATTTGTAACCTTTATGAATTTCCAGCACTGAATTTTCCTTCATATTTTGAACTTGATGAGAGGGCGAATATTTGGGATAAAATGCCAAAAATAAAACTATTTCATATCCGTTCGCATTTTCAATGTATTTGATAATCTTTAATATACAATAAAAACTTAGGTTTCCAGATTTATAAGTTACAAAGTTTAACATTTTCCTGTATTTACTAAAAAAAACTTGGCACAAAAAATTATATTTTGATTATTAAAATTTAAATATATATTACAAGTTTCTTTGTTAACCTCGATTAAAAAGAGTAAAATTAAAAAAAAACCACGTTACCAATACATTTAAAAAAATGTAATATAGGGGAGACCGGGGCGAAATGAACATATTTTTGCAAAATCGTTGCTGCCGACACATTTTTAATCCAAAAGAAAAAATTAATGGCTCATTTTATAGATAATTCATTATATTTTATAAAATAATTTGTTTAACCAAAAAAAATATAATTCTGTAAAAAGATATTGAACAATGTATAAACCCACTAGTATTAATCATTTCGCCCCATATACGGGGTAAAATGAAACACCCATGGGGCAAAATGAAAGTGTGTTAAATTTATTAAATTTACAGCTTTAATTTCAAATAAACCTTATATATTAAAAAATAAATATAGATTTAGATCATTTTATTAATAATTATATCAAAATCATACCAGTGGCCCAAAAATCCCAACATTAAGGGGTTAAAGTCTATGTGAACAATGAGGTGGTAGTGTGACCACTTTAATCCCATTATCTTTAAAAAAGTTCACTGCTTTAATGGATATATGAAATACATGGTTATCCATAATTATAAGTGCCTTTATTTAAAATATAATAATTCAATTTACTGGATCCTCAGTTGAGCATTTAACATATTTTACAAAATGTTTTAAATACCCCACAAACTCTTCTTCTTTCATCCATCCTGATGAATTGCCACAACCATCACTCCCATTAGGACCATTAGTTAAAAATTCCACCTTAAACCTTTTTCTAGGAAAAATGAAATAAGGTGGAATTAATTGCCCAACTGGATTTATGGCAATACACATGCTAACAAGGCTGCCTATTTTAGCAGAAACAATTGTTCCTACCTAGAAATTAATTAGTATAATGTATAATAAACTTGCTTAACACCCTTCTGTGCAACCACTTTAGATGGTGAAGGAACTGCTATTAAACCAGTTCCATCTAAATTGAATATCATAGGTTCAAAATAATATTTTATTAGATCTATTAGGTTCTGGTAAAAACCATTGACTGCTTCTTTATTGAAACCAGATATCCTGGCTAGACTGGTACAATTATTTTTATAGAAATGATAGGGTTTCTTTTTATAAAATTGCTGAACCAATCAGGTCCAGCTAATTTTTGTTCAATCCAACTGGTAGGGGTTCTTTTGTTAAGTATGACAGCATATTCATATGCTAGTTTTCTAATCTAATTATGGATATAAATTGTTTTTTGAGGTTATAAGGGCTTCTTTGAGATCGTCTTCATCTGTCTTCAAACTTTTCTTTTATATTACGCATAAATGGTTGGGGCAAAATGAATATGTTCCTTTCGCCCCGCATTAAGTAGTGTTTGCAAAATTAATAATGTTCAAATAATATTAAGTTTTAAGTTAAAAATGTATTATATTCTTAAAACTAAGTGTTTTTTAAATCTTTTAATTATAATAATATTTTCGAGGTAACATTTTATTAAAAATAAAGCAAAATTAATGCTGCTTAAAACATAAATTTGAAATAGCATTTTTTCTTTAATTGGGATTTTCTAAATTTCTTCAAATGGATGTATATGTAAAAAATATAATGAATCGATAGCTTGTTTAAAGATCTACAACATATATAAAATTTATATATGGTCAATTGAACCTCAATCCAACAAGTCCGGGAAGGGTACACTTTTGATTTGGCTGAAATTTTGCATGGAGGTAGTCTCTAAGGGTATCTCATAATCTGGAAATTTTTTTTGACCGGAAGTGATTTTTGACGGCGATAGGGGCAAAAGAAAAAAAAATTGCAAGGTGAATTTTTACATTTGATGCAACTTTGGGAGGTTATAAGTCAAAAAGTATTAGAGCTATAGACTTGATTTTTTTTTATTTTGAAGAAGACAATAAGGGCTATCTTGCATGTGTTTATTTTTTTAAAAAATTTATTTTAAAATTTTACAATTTTATGAAGATTATTCAGTTTATTCGAACTCAAAAGTCTGGGACCGCCATGACTTTTTTTAAAAAATTAAAAAAAATAATTTTTTTTTGTTTTTCAGTCAAAAATTTGCTCCCGGGACTATATTAAAATATTTAAAAGTGCCAAATTTGATTATATATAAGAAGTTAGACATAGGGGCCATTATGTTAGGCTATAACAGTTTTATTTATTTGATTCATACTATTGTCAATTTTGGAAAGAAAAAGGGAACTTCAGATTAAAAAATTGGTGATTTTCAATATTTTACTCCTATCTTCAAAGCCGACTTTCTGGGTCACTACCAAACCAATTTAAAAATTTAAAATTGCAATTTATACATTAAACATCGCTATATAACATAAATTTCCCCCAACATATTACAACGTACCCATAGCTTTTTATGAAATAAAAACAAAAGTTTGCCAATTTTTTTGAAATTTTAAGGTGTAAAAAATAAAAATTTAAAATTTGTATGCTTATATTTGTTAACTTTTACCAGTTCTTTTTAGTTTGATGAACAATATTAGAAATTGTACATAATATTCAATATTTATCCTCGGCAAAATTTAAAAAATTTGTTAAATTTATTGTATAAAAAAATTTTGGGAGGATTAATAAGGTTAAAAAATTTGTAAAAATTTATTTTTTTCCTTGTTTTTAAATAAAACAGCCTCAACAACTTTAAATTTGATAAAAAAATGTAAAATAGAATATATTTGGCCTATTTAGAATATTATGATTCAACAGATGTTCTTTTTTAATGTATCAACAAACTTAAAATAAACGTAAAAAGTCAATTATTTTTTGAAACATAGTGATATGGTTTTTTGATATTATAAATACATAAAAGAAATCAGTTTTAGGGTTAAACAACTTAAAATGATTATAACCGGCAGAATTAGCTTCAATAATGAATTTTAAGACTAAATATTAGACCCAATTTAATATAAATAAAATATAGACATTCAATTTTTTTTACTAATTTTTACAAATGCCAAATAGGCTATTTAGAACAAGGCACACAATATATAACTAACCGACCTTGATAAAGTTAAAAAACCAACAATTTTAGTTCTAATTACATCTTAGTTTTATAATATGGACGCACTAGACCTATTAAAGAAAGAGGAAATATCACTGTTACTAGATTCTATAGGCATATGGATTTGGGCAGTGACCTAAAGTTTTTTATAACTAAATGCATTCCAAACGAATTTTAACACAAGAATATGTTTTAATCAATATAAAAAATTACAAATTTAATTAAAATAATGGAATGATTTAATAATCTCCTTTTTTGTAATTTACCTATCTCGTACTTTTAAGATTTTCTATACATAACATATATACTATTTTTTTAACACTTAAACAGGCAAATAATGACTGATTATATAGGTTCTAGAAATTATTAGTTAATTATGCAAAAATAATAAAAAAATAAGCTTGCACAGACGAATACAATCTGCGTTAGTTTTTTGACACCTGAAAATTTGCTGTTTTTTGGCAAATTTAGGTATTTTTATTGTAGAAGCGTCAAAATCGAATGAAAAAAGCTGGGGCTATTATATGTTATTAAGCGATATTTTATCTATAATATGAATGTGAATATTAAAAAAAGGTTGGCTGGTTAACCAGAAAGTCGATTTTGAAAACAGGCAAAATTTTCACTTTTTTTGGTTTTAAGGTTCACTTTTTCATTGTAAATTAAATAATAGTAGTAATCAATTAAATCAAACTATTATGGTCTAACATAATTGCCCATATGTTCTGCTTTTTGAATACTGTCAAATTTGGCACATTGGCAGATTTTAATATAGTGCAAAGGGCATAAATATGTCCGAAAATTAGGGCAAAAAATTAATTTTTTTAAAATTTGTAAAAAGTCATGCCGGTCCCAAACTTTTTAAATTATATGTTTATTAACATTATTAAGAAAATTCAAAGATACGTTTTTTGAGCTCTTTGTGTCTAAACTTGACTTTAACCTTTTGGTAAATTAAAAAAAAAATTTTTTAAATATTTTTTGCGTCTAAGGTAGCCCTTATTACGATCTTCAAAATAAAAAAAAATTATGACTCTAGCTACAATACTTTTGATGATATATGCGCGCAAAGTTGCCTCAAATTCTTTTTTTGCAAAAAAATGAAAAATATTTTTGCTCATATCTCTGTCAAAAATCACTTCCGGTCAAAAAAAATTTAGGTTTTTATCAGCACCCAAGGACCTTACCAGTGTGCCAATTTTAAGCCAAAACTGAGGCTTCAAGGGAAAAAGTTTGTCGATTTGAGGTGGAATTGACCATATATTAAATAATTTTTGGCAGAGATATATCCATTAATCATTTCACCCCACCCACCATTTCGCCCCGGTCTCCCCTACCTAATTAAATTTTATAATAATATATAACAAATAAATATATTAATCTAAACAAAATATTACAATATACCAAATGGTAGGCCTTAAATTTGGAAAAATTCAAGATGAGAAGAATTAATGTAGGATACAAATCTTCCGTTTTATTAATATTAGCCATAGAAGAAACATTATTGCTACCAGTATTAGTATTATTGCTATTATCAGTAAATATTTGTGTGATAAAATAGTTATAAGCCAGTGCAAGCGGGTCATTATAATGGTAAAAATGGTTAGTGTTGATGTTGATGTATATCGCTAAGTGTTGAACTGACAAGATATATCGTTGGGTTAGCAAGTAAATACGTACGGATTTAAGAGTGATTGCCAGGCTATGGCATGTTTTTGTAAGTGCTTCAGCAGAATCCGATAAGCCTGCTTTATTGGCTAATTTGACTAAATGTTCTTTACTACCAATGGTTGATTGACGATTAACCTTAAAAATTATAATAATAAAAAAATACAGATTGGATACACTTTATTTTTAAAACTGGTCTTAAATACAAAAAACTAAAATAAATGGACAAATTGTATCTTTCGGTTAATATAATAATGGCTAATATGAGAGATAAAAAAAAATTTCTAAGAAACCTTTTACCGTTTTTCTTGATCTCGTCCAAAACTCACTTATTAAGAAATTGGCCGACTCTTTATTTGCGAAAGTAATCCGCATAGGGGTATGTACATATGACAACACATTTTAATTTATATATCTTACTTTATTTTTATTTTGATATGTTTTTATATGGTTTCGCTCCAAGCAATTGCAATGATATATGATGAGTTAAATATAGAAAATTTTTTTTAATCATTTTCAATTTTAGTACCGTAAACGAAAATAAACAAATAAATAATTAGAAAACAATATAATCAAATTAAATGGGTTAACCAGATGCTTATTTAAGGGCACGTACAAAGTGTTTTTATTTTCGTTAAAAAAAATTTTGTAATAAAAAGCAAATTTTTAAAAAGTTGCCAAATTTAGTTTATGCACATAAAATGCTTTTTCTAAAATAAAAAACTTTTAAAAAAATTTAAAAAAAAATAAAATATTTAAAATTTTTAGAATTTTCAAAATTTTACGAAAATAAAAACTCACTTTGCACGTGCCCTAAAAAAAATTGCCATTATTCTATTTGTTTATTATAATTTTTCACAATTTTAGGCAAACTCTAAAAATATTTTTTTGCGCTAAACTTTCTAAATATTGAGCTGAATTGCGTTTTACAAAAAACTCTGAAATTTTTTTAATGAGCGATTTTATACACTCCAAGTTGTTCAAGCATGTGTTAATAATTTTATTGGTTTCATTATGACAATTTCTAAAAAAAATTTCGTGCAAAAACAAAAAATGTATACACAACATTTGGCGTTAAAAAAAATTAAAAAAAACTTATTAATGATGAGAAATATTACTTCGCCAAAAGTACAATTTTCGGCTATTGGCCCACCAAAAAAGGAAGGTTATTTAAATAAAACATGTACTCTTAAATAGACATTATTGTATTATAAAATTTTTTGTGGATGTTTAATTTGTATTGACCATTTCGTATATATTAGATATAGACAAGCTATAGATTTTTTATATAAAAAAAATTGATTTTACGTTATCAGCGTCTGTAATTTATACTATGTAGAAATTAACATTTCGCACATATTAAATGGCAATATCATTCTTATTTATACTAAGTATGGTAAATATTAAGAATGTTCAATTTATCAATTAAATTAATTAAATAATCTTATCGAATTACTTTAATAATTTGACATTTTAATGAATTATTGAATTGAATTTACTTTCAATTATTAAATTAATTTCGGGCTGATTAATTTTCTATAAAATTTATCTCGAATTTGGGCTCGCGCCCTTTGATATGTATTAGGGAAGGGGCATTTCAAAACCTGTTCATTCGGCACGTAGAGTTGCAAAAAATTATGAAAGTTGTGATTCAAATTGTGTTGCAAAATGGGTATGAGGTCTCCATTCGCATCCGGGTATTTAGGTACATCAATCTTTAAAAGCCCACTGCCTCTGTGCACGGCAATCGTAATACCTTCATCGTAGTTATTCTTTAACTTCAACTTTAAAATTCAAATAATAATAAAATAAATAATTTGATAGGGTATATAGCACATTCATATTAAACTTTTGATAATACGGGAATAAACGTTGGAATTTTGTTATCTTAAAATATTCAAACGTGAGAATAGAAATACGCTAAATGTTCATATTTTCAACTAAATGCCGTTTATAAATTAGGGGTACAGAAAACTCATATCTTCTAGAATTTAAAAAATCATCAAATTTATTTATAGATAACACAGCTCAACAATTTTTTGAGAGTTATGAGTTAACTACAAAGATCAAACCTGTCATCTTAGGGAATATCAAATCCGTTTACCGTTTTTCCTAATCAAACTTAGTTAGTCAGTTATAAACATTAAATATTTTTAAAAAAAGGTTGAAAAACCAAAAAGATTCAAAAACAAAAATAAATTGAAATTTTATTTTTGCATATTTAAAATAGTTAAACTATTAAATTCGCTTCAAATAATATTTTCATTAAAAACCGATAATATATCGTGTCGTATTTAAGTTTGGACGCGAAATATTTTGTAATATCTAAATGCCGATGTAAGAGCTTGATATATTAATAAAAAAAATTTTCCGATATTTGTGATTAAAAATATAATTTACAAGAGATTTTATTATGCAAAAAAGATTTTTAAATTTTTCCTTTATAGGGTATATTAAGATCTGTCAATATGGTCAAAAAAGGCCATTTTTCGTTATAGACGGATCTAAGGAGCCAAAGACGGAAGCAACTAGGAAAAACGAAAAACATATATGAGATTAGGCCATCATGGGGATGAATTCTTAAATGTTTTTATAATAATCTCGTTTCTAACATAAATAGTTGTTGACCTGTGTAATTAGGTATTATTTTTATATTTCAACAAAATAGAAAAAAATAGACAAAAAAATATTTTTGTGTTATTCACACTATGTCTCTAAACGTGCCCATAATATCATGATGTATTTTAGATCATAGATGTTGCAAAAAATTGATTTAAAATCATAAAACACATTGGCAAGTCAAGATACTCCTTTTGTTATGCACAGCAATTTTTTATTGCAAAAATAATCTTAGATTTGCATTGAATACAATAATATATTAAGAGTAGGGGGAATACCTCATATGCAATATTTGCGCAATATTTTAATAATTAATAATTTATTTGAAAATTCAACTTTGTCAAATGCTTAATAAGAGTCTATTTTTATGGTGCAAAAACAAAAGTCACTTGCAAAATGGGATCTTTAAAGGTTGTTTCGGCAATGCAAACATCCCATTCACAGGGTTCAAGAATATTGCAAAAGGCACCAAGTAAAACAATTTTGTGGTTTGATCTAACGCGTATGACATGCTCTATCAGGTGTGCTATGTCAGTGTTTTGAAAACATTCTGCCGAATTTGCCATCAATTTGGACGGGGAAATTGATCTGGGAAGATAAATTTGGGTTGAAATTGAGTCACTGTGACAAATATTATTGAAAGATGTGGTTGGCGTTTTCCAAAGCTCGAGATATAATCGATATTCATCTGAATAATACGTGAAATAGAAATTAATTTTTTAATATATATTAACAAATTACATTGAAATTATTTGATTCATAAATAAAAAAATAATTAAATATATAAAAATGTAAAAACAAACAAAATTATAATTTTCAAAAAAGATTTTTTGAATATTATGCAGTAATTATATACAATATTAAACGTGCAAATCGCATACATACTTGATTTTTTAAAGGACTCAGCATCCGTGTTGAGCTTTTCTTTTAGGCTTTCGACAATAACTTTGTTAATTGAGTTTGGGTAATGTGTCATTTTTAGGAACATACGTTCTTTAATAGGGAAGGCCGATTTATACGTCGTATCTTCATATTTTTCGATTTTGGCGTAGTAACTTTGATATAAGCTAAGTCGGAAATAAAATTTCTTATAAAAAATATTTGTGATTTTTTAAAAAAAAATGCAAGAAAACTCAAAAAATCTGAAAAAAACAGTTTCAACTAAAAAGATTTATTTGGAATATATATGAATAAAAAAAACCTCGCATTAACATCTGCCCAATAAGTAAAAACGAGTTGAACGTTTGGCCGGTAATGGATAATTTTGCAATTAACCGAATCGTAATTGTAATAGGTCAGGAAAGTTAACTAAATATAAATAATACAATAAGGCCGGTGTCACACTCCTAAAAAAATTGATAAGATAGACAAAATTATTTATCCAAATTTGACCATTAAATACAAAAACATACAATCTATTTGAAGTTTAAAATTATTTCATCAGCCCATTGGCCATAATTGTCACGAATGAAATATAAAGACATCGATTTCACTGAAGTCGTTGTACCCGTAGTATGTTTAAACATAAATTATTAGTATCAAAAGTCACATATTTATAAATGGGGGTCAAAGTTAAAAGAACAACATTTTTTCCACTTAGTCGTACTGAATATATGATGTTTGGAAGGCTCCAGGTGATAAGTACACGATTAAGGGCATTAAGATCTTTAGATTCGAGATAAATCAAAGGGTATATTACGATGTGGCCAGACATTATGCTTATTATGAATTATGCCAGAGGTACTTTTGGTGTAGAAGAAAAATAGTTTTAGATCAAAAAATACATCAATTTGTTTTAAGTATTTAGATGATCATAGATTTAAGGAGGCACAATAAAAAAGATTTTTTTGTAATTTCTTTAATTTTTCTGCTTTAAAGAAATGAAATTGCGAAAAAATTAAATGCCAAGGGTTGTACAACTTTAGGAGTTTGTTTATGATATGGCGGAAACCTTAAAAAAGGGTAAAATATTAGGGAGACCTCAATTTTAATTATTACCGCCATGCATGCTTAATGGGAGGAATAATCTTGACCGGTTAGCCCTTCCAACAATGACTTGCAGTTTAAATTTTGATCCAATCAGTGAAAAAATGGTAAAAAATTGAGAATTACACAATTTTAAACACTAAACAAAGTCTCCTAAAATAAAATCGCCGAAGACGACAATTTCAAGCTGCCCCCTTTTTAAAAATCCGGCTTTTCGACTTTGCTCGACGTCGCAAAATCTATCACTCTCACCACCCAACGTTAATTAAAAAACATAAGAAATAAGGCGGCACGGTAAATTATTTCACTGCAGTTTCATAAATATCCAAACTCCATAAATTCTTAACTCTGAAATTCGAAAAAAAAATGTTTAGTAAGAAAACAAGTAAATCATAAAAAAATTATAAAAAACAAAAATTAACCAAAACTTGATAAAAATTTAATTTAGAATTCTCTAAAAAGGTAAAAGACTTTCTATGAGTTACCTTATTATACATAGTCTCAAGGACAAAACTTTGAGCAAAGGAATGTAGGAACTGGTAAAGGATTGTTATGGGTGGTTCATCGGCCTCATTTTCATCACAATGCTGCAATCGGTTTTGCAAAAAATCGAGCATGTAAAGCATTTGCTGATCACCAATAGTTACAGGTTGTTGATCTAGACAATTCAAATTTCCTATTGATTGGTTGTTAGAGGTCTGCTTTGTGAGAGGTGAAAAATCAATGGTAAGCAGGTGCCATTTAGTCCTGAGGTCATTGATATCCAAATCATTTGCACATGTAATTTCCAATAATCCTTTCTCCTCATCATTACTATTAAATGTTAAGGTTAGTGTTATTTCAAATTCATCACTGACTTCTAATCCAACAACGCCATCTTCTATTTTCAATCATATATATCAATTATGTATTTGTTTATAAAAATTATTTAAATCATATTTATAAACTAAAAAATTAAATATATAAATAATTTTATCTGTATTGTTGATGATTATAAGATGCAGGTTATAAGAAAAATTTATAAGATAAAAGGACCCTAGATTAATTATTTTGTGAAAACTTATAAACTCATACAGGTCAACAAATTTTTGAAAGTTATGAGCTTGCTATAGAAATAAACCTGCTATTTTAGAGATTTTTGAATCCGTTTACCGTTTTTTCAATCAAATTTAGTCAACTATAAATATTAAAAATTTTAGAAAAAATGTGAAAAAAAAAAGATAAAAAAAATAAATTAAATTTTTTTTGCATAACTACAACAGCTTAACTATTAAATTCAAACTTCAAATAATATTTTTATTAAAAACCGATGATGAAACTTGTCCTATTTACGACACAAAATATTTTGTATTTTCTATGCTGATGTAAAAGCTTGACATATTAAAAAATTTTATGTCTCATTATTTGATATAATTAATATAAGTTACACAAAAATTTTTATGTAAAAAATTCTTAAATTGTTTCTTTTTAGGATATTCTTCTGTCAATTCGGTCAAAAAAGGTCATTTTCTCAATATGGACGGCCCCAAGGAGTTGAAGGCAGAAGAAACTAAGAAAAACGGAAAATACATATGAGATGAGGCCATTATGGGGACGCATGCTTTTATGTTTCTACAAACTTATTTTTTGGGACATTAATATTTATTAACCTATGTTATAATGCATAAGGGTCTAACAAAACAAATGTTTTATGGGTCAAACAGATGACAAACAATAAAACAATTCATTAAAAAAAATTATTAGTAAATCTAGACAATAATATTTAAAAAATAAATAAAATGGTTACTAAAAATAGTGACAAATTAAATGAACAATTTGCAAAAAAGAAATGTTAAGTCAGCTAAAACACCAACATTAAAATTTTGTCAATTCAAGCTTTAATAATAATATTAGAGTTTAGAATTAAAAGTTAAAAAAGTCTTCAAAAGAAATGAATGCTTATAAATAATCAAAATACAAAAAATCTCATTTAGAAATCCAATTTATAAAAAAATATTTTACTTATAAATTTAAGCATCATTAAAGGGGGAATTCCTTCCAAGACTAAACGAGTATTAATAGCAAGTTTAATTCTATCAAATAAAATTTGTTTTTCATTTGAATCTAAGAAATTAACTCCAACAATTTTTTCCTAAACTATAACATACAATTTCAGAATACTTTGATGCAGGTGGGAAGCAAGGTATAAGTTTCATTGACCAAAATATCAGTAGATTCTTTAACTAAGTATTTTGGCAATCTAAACTCATAATTATTTTGAGGTTATTATAATACAAAAACAATTATAAACAAACCGAGAGTTAGGTAAAGATTTTCTAGAGAGGATTGCCATGTAATCAGCAGTATTTATAAAAATTTGAGAATGGAGATCAACAAAATTTAGAATTTCCTAAAAAATTAGACAAATCAAGTATAAACGTCACATTTCTGTTTAATTTCAATCATTTTAATCCATTTTATCAGCTCTGACGTTTTAATTAATAGCTTTCTTGTGTTCTCTGCAAAATTCAAAATTTCAATTTTTCTAAAATTTATTTAAATACCATATACCTTTCTATGTCATTCTTCCTAGGCAATATTTCACTTAAAACTAAAAGATCGTGAAATATTTTTTGAACCAAGAAATCAAGATACATTGTTAAAGAAACATTATGCACATTTTCTTGAGCCACCGGTTGATCCATTTTTCAGCTGCTATAATCGTTCTATTAAAAATATTTTTGCTGTAAAATAATTTGCTCGCTATAAAAAAATATTTAGCGCAAAGACATATTTACCGTTATAAAGAAATTATTGCAAGAGTTAAATTATATTATGATAATATGGCTTCGGTCAGGTGCATTTTTTTAATTTCGAAAACTTTAAAAATTTTTGATTTTTTATCATAAAATGAGTGCATGCATCACATATGATTTTATATTCAAATTTTGAATTTGAATGTCACCTGGATGATTTATCTTTTAGGGCTGGTGATATTTGTTCTGGGTATCTTATCGTCGTCACAACTAGAGAATTTTAACCAAATAAAATTCTCAGGATATCTTATCGTTTTTACTACTAGTGAATTTTTAACCAAATAAAATTCTCAGAATTCTACAAGTAAGAATACTAGAGAATTTTTAACCAAATAAAATTCTTTTCAAAATAAATTTTATTTTTTTTTTTTTTAACAAAATGGAGTTAGAAGTAAATTTTTAAATTTTTATTTAGGTTGAAAAAACATTTGAATCCTACGATCAATTAGGTAACATAGGTAACATGGATTTAGAAGTAAATTTATAAATTTTTATTATTTAGGTTGGAAAAACATTTGAATCTTACGCTCAATTGGAAACCTTTATAAAAAATTATGAAAGATCAAGTTTTACAAACTTCTACAAATACAATACCGTATTAATGAGGCCACCTTCAATTTTCAAATATGACAAAGTAATTTTTATAATAAATGATTAGTTATTTTTCACATATTAACAATATTATTAACTTGAATATTGTTATTATATCAACCTTAAAACTCTCTAGGCTTATCTAAATATATTGATTGAGGATTGATTTTTTAATTGTATTTCTATTTTATAATGTATAAGTTATTTTTCACATATTAACAAATTACCACAAATTTTGTTATCACATCTACATACTCTTTGAGCTGATACAGTCGATAAATCCCTATCTAAATAGATAGAGGAATGGTTTAATGATTTTACTATAATCAAAAAATTATATTTTTCAGATTGTCTTCTGATGCCGTTATGGAGGAAATAGGAAGGTTAAAAGTACAGCCCAAGTTCGTTCATCTAAAACCATACGTAGAGGCTGTCCTAGTCATATAAAAATTGCATTTGATTTCAAAAACATGAATCTTCGAATTATGGAAACAAATTTGGACCATAACCACGAGCTAGGTATAAACACTAAATGATGGAATATTTAATGATATATTAATTATTCATTAAATTATATATTTTCAAATTTGTCTCTATGATAATTTTAATTATTTGGTTTAAGCACTTTCTTATTATAAAAATGTAAATGTCTTAATTACTGGGTTTAGATGAGGCAATATATAAATCCCTTGCACCACAAAGATTCATTCCTGAATATTGTATGCAAGAGGTAACAGACTTACTTGACACTGGCAGTTCTATAATTAAAGTAAAAGATCATCTTACCTCTAAAGGTATCAATGTCCAGCTCAGAGACATATACAATTTAAGAAAACCCAATGTAAAAAATGATCTTCAACAAATTTATGAAAAATTCAAAAATGACACACTATTTTTTGATACTGATAAGATGGGGTGTTTAAATTTTATATTTTACCAGAACCAAAGGATGAAAAAATTATACAGTCAATTTCCTAAAATTGTATTGGCAGATACAACCCATTCGTTAAATAATAGATCTATGCCAGTTTTTATTTTGTTAATTATTGATGGAAATTATGTGGGTCATGTGGTTGCAATAGGTACTATAGTTACATAATATATTTATAGGTGTTTTAAAAACTGAGGCTGAACACATTTTCTCGGCATTTTTGAGAATTTTTACAACTCAAAACAAGTCCTCTGAAACCAAGGTTGTTCTTACAGACAAATGTCAAGCTGAAAGGTTAAATATTTTTTATATTTTTAATTTTTCTATCTTTTTATGACATAAAACATTATTATTTTAAAATTTTTTAATTTTAAGAAATGCATTTGAAGAACATTTTCCTTAAGCCAGATTACAACTTTGTCAATTCCACATTCTTCAGTCATTTCAACGTGAAATATCAACACAGAAAAGGCAATGCACACAAAATGAAAGAAAAGGGTAATTTACCAATTATATTTGTGTAATTTTGTAAATAACTTAAAAACAATTATATTTTAGAACTTTAGAGCATCTTAAAACCATGATTTTTACAATGAGCCGTAATAAATTTGATGTGGCTCTGGATTCAATATATGCTTTAAACAATGAATATATTAACGACTATCTTTTAAAAAATTGGCTTAATATTAAAGAACAATGGGCAACAGCATATATGGATTCCCAAAATTTATTAACAAAAACCACCAACAAACTTGAAAGCCTAAATGGAAAATTCAAAAAAAAATATTAATAGAAGGTCGTCTCTAGCCAAGATGTTTAGCGATTTGGTCAGAATAGTAAACTCTTTGTCTAACGACAAAGTGTTTAAAACTATCAATGAAAATGAAAAAATGGCTAATTTTACTAATGGGCCCTTATTAGAATATTCAAAAATTTTGACTAATCATGCTATGAAATATGTAAAAAGTGAGTTTGAGCTTAATAGTGAGTCTAATTTAAATTGTGGCTGCGCTATACGCACAGCCTTAAATTTACCCTGTTCACATTTGTTTAGTTACTTTAGAGAAAATAGTCTTAATTTATATCAACCTATTTTTTGTGACAAATCTTGGTTGAAAACTTCTTTTGCAAGTTTACAAACGCAAATTGAAGTTATTCAACCAAGTTGTCATATTACAAAATCAAAAAGAAAAGCATTTAAATCGCACATTTCTACATATAAACATTTTAAAAACAATGATGTTCTTTTCAATAAAATTGCAAGCTTACCCCTTAATGTTAAAAACGATTTTTCCGAACACTTTGAAAATTTAGGTGAGTATGCCGATGTAGGTTTTTGCCCGGTTGTGCCATCATTTAAAAATAAAAGCTCCATAAAATCTAACAAATCCACACAAACACAAAAAGAGGGTTTAGATTGTTCCACACAAACACAAAAAGAGGGTTTAGATTGTTCCACACAAACACAACAAGAGGATTTAGATTGGTCAACACAAACTCAACAAGAGGGTTTAGATTGTTTGACAATGACAGCTATTGAATTCATGGAGCAAAGTCTCAATGAGACTGTGCATTATGAATACATTACTAATGATGTTGAAGGGATAGATAATGATTCCAATGTCTTGAGAGACTTGGAAAATATTATATTGCCACCCCCAGGCAGGAAAAAAAGGATCAAAAACATTTACCACAAAAGTAATACATAATACATCAATTTAATATATATTGGTTCATCTTTATTTTCATATTTTTAGGTGCAAAATAAGAAGAAAACTAATTATGTTTATTTATAAAATATATTTACACATTTTTGATTATAAATTTTGTCCATTTTATCAATTGTTGTTATAAATTATGTTTTTTACATATTAAATAAATAAATCAATAATTTTATAATAATTATGTATGTATTTTATACCAAGTTAACAAGCGCTATTTTTTAGAATACTAAATTTAACAATCATGAGTATGGCATATTAATATTGTAATGAGTACTTGATATATTTATTCAAAAAAAGTTTATCCAAAATTAAGTTAAGCTTTTGTCTTAAACTTTAAAAAAAACTAAAAATGTAAAAAATTGTCTTTCTTATCAATTGTCCTTAAATACTTTATGTCTATGGTACATCGCCGTGAAAATTTGTTAAAATATTTTTGTTAAGGAGGTTCAACCAAGTAAATAAATTTTAAAAAGGCGATGAATTTCCGTTATATTTGCACTTTTTATAAGTTGCAAAATAAAACGCCCATGTTTTAAGGTGATTCCCTTTGTTGAAGTCAATTTCATAATAAAGTCGGAAAAATGTCTGCTATGACCGGAGGTTAACTTTAACGATTACTTACACTTGCCTAATCCTAATTAAATCCTGATTTAATATTTCCAACCCAACATTAACCTAGCTTAAACTCATTTTAATCGTAGCCTACCGAATAAATGAAATATATTGCTAAACTTAATTTCCATATATGTTATTAAGATGGCTAAAACACGTATTTTTTAATGTTTCAGCTTCAAAAACTCAGTAATAAAAATTGCCTAGCGCCCCAGAACAAACCAGCCCTGGCTAAACACTCCTCAAAATTATTTACTTTGGCACATTTTTTTAAAAATGGCCATTATAAGTTATTTTTTAAAATGAATAAGGTAACTTGTAAGTTTTTTCCACAAAAAATTTTATGTTAAAATAAAAAAATAAATTATTTGAAAAAAATATGAATATTATCATCTTTAAGTACATTAAAATATTTTGAGAATTTTATTTGGTCAAAAATTCTCTAGTATTTTTGCTTGTAGAATTCTGAGAATTTTATTTGGTTAAAAATCCTCTAGTATTCTTGCATGTAGAATTCTGAGAATTTTATTTGGTTAAAAATCCTCTAGTATTCTTGCATGTAGAATTCTGAGAATTTTATTTGGTTAAAAATTCACTAGTAGTAAGGACGATAAAATATCCTGAGGATTTTATTTGGTCAAAATTGGCTGGTGATATTTGTTCTGGGTATCTTATCGTCGTTACAACTAGAGAATTTTAACCAAATAAAATTCTCAGGATATTTAATCGTTCTTACTACTAGTGAATTTTTAACCAAATAAAATTCTCAGAATTTTACAAGCAAGAATACTAGAAGATTTTTAACCAAATAAAATTCTCAGAATTTTACAAGCAAGAATACTAGAAGATTTTTAACCAAATAAAATTCTCAGAATTTTTTAATGTATACTACAAGAAGATTTTTGAATAATATTCTTAAAAATGATAATATTCAAATTTTTTTTCACAAATAATTTATTATTTTAATTTAACGTAAAATTTTTTGTGGAAGATATTTTGAAACTTACAAGTTACAACTTATTCATTTTAAAAAATGACTTATAATGCCCATTTTTTAAAAAATGTGCCACCTGACTACAAGTCAATAATTTTGAGGAGTGTTTAGCCAGGGCCGGTTTGTTCAGGGGCGCTAGGCAATTTTTATTAAGTAATTTTTTAAATTAAAAAATAGGTGTTTTAGCCATCTTAATAACATATATGGAAATTAAGATTAGCAATATATTTCATTTAATCGGTAGGCTAAGATTAAAATGAGTTTAAGCTAGGTTTATGTTGGGTAGGAAATATTAAATTAGGATTTAATTAGGATTAGGCAAATGTAAGTTATCGTTAAAGTTAACTTTCGGTCATAGCAAACATTTTTCCGACTTTATTATGAAATAGACTGCAAATCACCTTAAAAAACATGGGCGTTTTATTTTGCAACTTATAAAAGTGCAAATATAACGGAAATTCATTGCCTTTTTGAATTTATTTACTTGGTTGAACCTCCTTAACATAAATATTTTAACAAATTTTCACGGTGATGTAGCTATACATAAAGTTTTTAAGGACTATTGATAAGAAAGATAATTTTACCTTTTTTTTTTGTATAAATTTTACATTTTTAGTTCTTTTTAACAATAGTTTAAGACAAAAGCTTAACTTAATTGATTTGGATAATCTTTTTTTGAATAAATTTAATCTCATGATTGTTAAATTAAACTTAGAAATCTAAAAAATAGCGCTTGATAACTTGGTTTAAAATAATGCCACAAACATACATAATTATTATTAAATTATTGATTTATTTATTTATTATGTAAAAAACATAATTTATAACAACAATTAATAAAATGGACAAAATTTTAATCAAAAATATGTAAACATAATTTATAAACAAACATAATTAGTTTTCTCCTTATTATGCTAAAAATATGCAAGAAATAAAGATGAACCAAAAAATATATTAAATTAATGTATTATTTTTGTGGTAAATATTTTTGATCCTTTTTTTCCTGCCTGGGTGTGGCAATATAATATTTTCCAAGTATCTATCCCTTCAAAATCATTAGTAATGTTTTCATAATGCACAGTCTTTGAGACTTTGCTCCATGAATTCAATAGCTGTCATTGTCAAACACATCAATATTATTACGGCTCATTGTAAAAATCATGGTTTTAAGATGCTCTAAAGTCCTAAAATATAATTGTTTAAAAGTTATTTACAAAATTACACAATATAATTATTAAATTACCCTTTTCTTTCATTTTGTGTGCATTGTCTTTTCTGTGTAGATATTTCACGTTGAAATGACTGAAGAACGTGGAATTGACAGAGTTGCAATCTGGCTTGAGGGAAATGTTCTTCAAATGCATTTCTTAAAATTTATAAATTTTAAAATAATAATGTTTTATGTCATAAAAAGATATAAAAATTAAAAATATAAAAAATTTTAACCTTTTAGCTTGACATTTGTCTGTGAGAACAACCTTGGTTTCAGAAATCTTGTTTTGAGTTGTAAATATTTTTAAAAATGCCGAGAAAATGTGTTCAGCCTCACTTTTTTAAACGCCTATATATAAATTATGTTACTATAGTACCTATTGCAACCACATGACCCACATAATTTCCATTAATAATTTACAAAATAAAAACTGGCAGAGATCTGTTATTTAAAGAATGGGTTGAATCTGCCAATACAATTTTAGGAAATTGACCATATAATTTCTTCATCCTTTCGTTCTGGTAAAATATAAAGTTTAAACCCCCCATCGTATCAGTATCAAAGAATAGTGTGTCGTTTTTAAATTTTTCATAAATTTGTTAAAGATCATTTTTATATTGGGTTTTTGTAAATTATATATGTCTCTGAGCTGGATATTGATACCTTTAGAGATAAGATGATCTTTAACTATAATAATAGAACCACCAATGTCAAGTAAATCTGTTACCTCTTGCATACAATCTTCAGGAATGAAACTTTGTGGTGCAAGTGATTTATATGCCTCATCTAAACCCATTAATTAAGACATTTACTTTTTTATAATAAGAAAGTGCTAAAACCTAATAAAAACCTACATTAAAATTATTGTAGAAACAAATTTGAAAATATTTGTTTTAATGAAAAATTTATATATCATTAAATATTATACATTTAGTGTTTATACCTAGCTCGTGGTCATGGTCCAAATTTGTTTCCACAATTTGAAGATTCATGTTCTTGAAATCAAATGTAATTTTTATATGACTAAGACAGCCTCTACGTATGGTTTTTTGAACAAATTTGGGCTGTACTTTTAACCTTCCTATTTCCTCCATAACGGCACCAGAAGACAATCTAAAAAATATAATTTTTTGTTTATAGTAAAAATTATTAAACCATTCCTCTATCTATCTATTTAGATTAGGATTTATTGATAGTATCTGCCCAGAGAGTTTTAATGTAGAAGTGATAACAAAATTTGGGGTAATTTGTAAATATGTGAAAATTAACTCATAATTTATTATAAAATAGAAATACAATCAATAAACCATTCCTCAATCTATCTATTTAAATAGGTATTGCCTAGAGAGTTCTAAAGTTAATATAATAACAAAATTTAAGGTAATAATATTGTTAATATGTGAAAAATAACTCATGATTTATTATAAATAGAAATACAATCAATAATCATAATTTTATAATATTACATAATTTGTCATATAAAATAGAAAGTGGCCTCATTAATACGATATTGTATTTGTAGAAGTTTGTAAAACTTGATTCTTCATAATTTTATATTAAGGTTTCCAATTGATCGTAAGATTCAAATGTATTTACTTCTAACTCCATTTTATCCAATTGATCGTAAGATTCAAATGTTTTTTCAACCTAAATTAAAATTTAAAAATTTACTTCAAACTCCATTTTATTAAATAAAAATAAATGAATATTTTGGTTAGAGAAGATTTTATTTGGTTAAAAATTTCTAGTATTCTTGCTTGTAGGATTCTGAGAATTTTATTTGGTTAAAAATTCACTAGTAGTAAGGACGATAAAATATCCTGAGGATTTTATTTGGTCAAAATTGGCTGGTGATATTTGTTCTGGGTATCTTATCGTCGTTACAACTAGAGAATTTTAACCAAATAAAATTCTCAGGATATTTAATCGTTCTTACTACTAGTGAATTTTTAACCAAATAAAATTCTCAGAATTTTACAAGCAAGAATACTAGAAGATTTTTAACCAAATAAAATTCTCAGAATTTTACAAGCAAGAATACTAGAAAATTTTTAACCAAATAAAATTCTCAGAATTTTTTAATGTATACTACAAGAAGATTTTTGAATAATATTCTTAAAAATGATAATATTTAAATTTTTTCACAAAAATACTTTATTATTTTAATTTAACATAAAATTTTTTGTGAAAGATATTTTAAAACTTACAAGTTACAACTTATTCATTTTAATAAATAACTTATAATGCCCATTTTTTAAAAAATGTGCCACCTGACTACAAGTCAATAATTTTGAGGAGTGTTTAGCCAGGGCAGGGGCGCTAGGCAATTTTTATTAAGTAATTTTTTAAGCTGAAATTAAAAAATAGGTGTTTTAGCCATCTTAATAACATATATGGAAATTAAGATTAGCAATATATTTCATTTAATCGGTAGGCTAAGATAAAATGAGTTTAAGCTAGGTTAATGTTGGGTAGGAAATAGTAAATCAGGATTTAATTAAGATTAGGCAAGTGTAAGTTATCGTTAAAGTTAACTTCCGGTCATAGCAAACATTTTTCCGACTTTATTATGAAATTGACTGCAACACAAGGAATCAGCTTAAAAAACATGGGCGTTTTATTTTGCAACTTATAAAAAAGTGCAAATATAACGGAAATTCATCGCCTTTTTGAATTTATTTACTTTGTTGAACCTCCCTAACAAAAATATTTTAACAAATGATGTAGCACATACATATAGTTTTTAAGGACAATTGATAAGAAAGACAATTTTAGTTTTTTTTAATATAAATTTTACATTTTTAGTTCTTTTTAACAATAGTTTAAGACAAAAGCTTAACTTAATTGATTTGGATAATCTTTTTTTGAATAAATATATAAAGTATACTCATTAAAATATTAATATGCCATATACTCATGATTGTTAAATTAAACTTAGAAATCTAAAAAATAGCGCTTGAAAACTTGGTTTAAAATAATGCAACAAACATCATAATTATTATTAAATTATTTATTTATTTATTATGTAAAAAACATAATTTATAACAATCAATAAAATGGACAAAATTTATAATCAAAAATATGTAAACATAATTTATAAATTAACATAATTAGTTTTCCCCTTATTTTGCACCTAAAAATATGCAAGAAATAAAGATGAACCAAAAAAATTTATTAAATTAATGTATTGTATTATTTTTGTGGTAAATATTTTTGATCCTTTTTTTCCTGCCTGGGTGTGGCAATATAATATTTTCCAAGTCTCTCAAGAGAATCGTTAACCATTCCTTCAAAATCATTAGTAATGTTTTCATAATGCAGTCTCATTGAGACTTTGCTCCATGAATTCAATAGCTGTCATTGTCAAACACATCAATTACGACTCATTGTAAAAATCATGGTTTTAAGATGCTCTAAAGTCCTAAAATATAATTGTTTAAAAGTTATTTACAAAATTACACAAATATAATTATTAAATTACCCTTTTCTTTCATTTTGTGTGCATTGTCTTTTCTGTGTAGATATTTCACGTTGAAATGACTGAAGAATGTGAAATTGACAGAGTTGCAATCTGGCTTGAGGGAAATGTTCTTCAAATGCATTTCTTGAAATTAATAAATTTTAAAATAAGGTTTTATGTCATAAAAAGATAGGAAAATTAAATATAAAAAATTTTAACCTTTCAGCTTGTCTGTGAGAACAACCTTGGTTTCAGAGGTTTTGTTTTGAGTTGTAAAAATTTTTAAAAATGCCGAGAAAATGTGTTCAGCCTCACTTTTTAAAACGCCTATAAATAAATTATGTTACTATAGTACCTATTGCAACCACAGGACCCACATAATTTCCATTAATAATTAACAAAATAAAAACTGGCAGAGATCTGTTATTTAAAGAATGGGTTGTATCTGCCAATACAATTATAGGATATTGACCATATAATTTCTTCATCCTTTCGTTCTGGTAAAATATAAAGTTTAAACCCCCCATCTTATCAGTATTAAAGAATAGTGTGTCATTTTTAAATTTTTCATAAATTTGTTGAAGATCATTTTTTATATTGGGTTTTTGTAAATTATATATGTCTCTGAGCTGGATATTGATACCTTTAAAGGTAAGATGATCTTTAACTTTAATAATAGAACCACCAGTGTCAAGTAAATCTGTAACCTCTTGCATACAATCTTCAGGAAAGAATCTTTGTGGTGCAAGTGATTTATATATTGCCTCATCTAAACCCAGTAATTAAGACATATACCTTTTCATAATAGGAAAGTGCTGAAACCTAATAAAAACCTACATTAAAATTATCATAGAAACAATTTGAAAATATTTGTTTTAATGAATAATGAATATATCATTAAATATTCCATTTAGTGTTTATACCTAGATCGTGGTCAAGGTCCAAATTTGTTTCCATAATTTAAAGATTCATGTTCTTGAAATCAAATGCAATTTTTATATGACTAGGACAGCCTCTACGTATGGTTAAGATGAACGAATTTGGGCTGTACTTTTAACCTCCCTATTTCCTCCATAACGGCACCAGAAGACAATCTAAAAAATATAATTTTTTGATTATAGTAAAAATTATTAAACCATTCCTCTATCTATCTATTTAGATAGGGATTTATTGATTGTATCTGCTCAGAGAGTTTTAATGTAGTGATAACAAAATTTGGGGTAATTTGTTAATATGTGAAAATTAACTCATAATTTATTATAAAATAGAAATACAATCAATAAACCATTCCTCAATCTATAGATAGGTATAACCTAGAGAGTTCTAAGGTTGATATAATAACAAAATTTAAGGTAATAATATTGTATGTGAAAAATAACTCATGAATTAAAAATAGAAATACAATCAATAATCATAATTTTATAAAATTACATACTTTGTCAAATTTGAAAATTGAAGGTGGCCTTATTAATACGATATTGTATTTGTAGAAGTTTGTAAAACTTGATCCTTCATAATTTTTTATAAAGGTTTCCAATTAATCGTAAGATTCAAATGTTTTTCCAACCTAAATAATAATTTACTTCTAACTTTATTTTATCCAATTGATTGTAGGATTCAAATGTTGTTTCAACCTAAATTAAAATTTAAAAATTTTCTTCTAACTCCATTTTATTAAATAAAAATAAATGAATTGGTTTGAGAAAAATTTTATTTGGTTAAAAATTTCTAGTATTCTTGCTTGTAGGATTCTGAGAATTTTATTTGGTTAAAAATTCACCAGTAGTAAGAACGATTAAATATCCTGAGAATTTTATTTGGTTAAAATTCTCTAGTTGTAACGACGATAAGATACCCAGAACAAATATCACCAGCCGTCAAAATTCTCTAGTTGTAACGACGATAAGATACTCAGAACAAATATCACCAGCCTATCTTTTAGCTAGCTAAAATAATTAATTTATAATGTAATTTGAATTCTTGCTTTTACATTGCATATTATTTTCTATATATATCCTAACATTTAGGGATGATAATTCCATAGCTAAACAAATTGTTGCTTATAAGGCAGTAGAGGATAATGTTAAGGTAAACAAATTTACAATAAATGAATTATAATAGAGCCACATGCTTGTTGGTTTAGGAAGTGGAACAACGGTTATCTTTGCTGCCAGAAAATTAGGTATATATAATTTTGATTTAATTTAATTTAAAGGTGAAATGATGAGGGAGAATGTTATTGAAAATATCCAGTGTGTTCCATCCTCATATCAGGCTAGGCAGCTTATTCTTGAATCACATTTACCTTTGACAAGCTTAGATGAAAATGCAAAAGTAAAGATTTGATAAAATTTATTATATAATAAAAATCATGACATATTGTTTAAGTTGGATATGTATATTGATGGAGCTGATGAATGTGATAAAGATTTGAATTTAATCAAAGGAGGTGGTGGATGTTTAGTTCAAGAAAAAATTGTTGCTTATAATTCAAAACGTTTTATTGTTATTGCTGACTTTAGGTAATTAAAATTATTCTCATGTATAATTTGCAAAATAAGGTAATATTACAAAGCTTTAGGAAAGATTCAAAAATTTTAGGACAGAATTGGAAAAGAGGTCTGCCCATTGAAGTTATTCCAGTTGCTGTTAATCCAATTAAAAAATTACTAGAGGAGGATAGAGAATATCCTGGGCCAGCAGTTATAAGACTTTCACAGGAAGTTATGGTATATTTTAAAATATATATTCATTAATTAATGAAACCTGTTTATATTATTTCTATACTTCATATTTAAGGGCCCAGCAAGAACAGAAAATGGCAATTTTATTATTGATTGGCACACCACAGCATTTAACCAAAAAAAGACAGATTGGGAGAGCATCTATAATAAGTTGAAAATGGTCCCAGGTAGTAAAGCCCTTAAAGTCATTATTAAACATACAAAATTGAGAGGCAAAAAATTGGACAAAAGTATTTTTACCTAATTTATGGTAACATATATTTTTTAAATGACGTGATTTTTAAGAGTTAATTATTTTTGTAAAATGTAAATGTTAAGTTTACATAGTTTTTAATATTGCTGTTTATAATTATACATTAACATATGTATAGTTCATAATTAATAAAAGTACAACCTAGCTATGTCCTCAGTGGACAAAATGTCAAAGCCATACCCTATTTTGGATAAAATTTATAGATAGCCCATCTTTTTTAAATATAAATAGCATGTTTCAAAAAAGAAAAGAGATTTTAATTGTGGAAATTATTTGGTTATTATTATCATCTCTACCTGTAAGTGCAAAAAATTTAACTATCAAATTAGCCTAAAATACAAAAAATTTCTACAAATTTACTTAATCAAATTTTAAAATTACTGAATACAACTTTTGTCACAACTCACCGTCCCTTTGATTTATATTAATTTGTAAAAATCATAAATCAGTTTTGAATTTGGTTAAATGGTGAACTATTTTTTATCACATATCTAACCATGAGTTGATTAATTTATACTTAATCATTTTCTACTAATACTTATTTTTAAATTTTATTTCTTAAATAATACCTGTCAACTAATTTTTGAGACCTATAAGCAATTAGAGATCAGATTTGCTATCTAAAGAATTTTCGTTTACCGTTTTCTAATCATGCTTTGTAAGCCAGCTATAAACATTAAATTTTTTTTTAAAAATGTCAAAAAAACAGAAAAGATTCAAAAACAAGATAAATTTAAATCAAATAATACCTTAAATTTAAAATCAGTAATACATCGAGTCCTATTTAGGTCGGGATGCCAAATTCCGTGTAACTAGCTTGATATACTTAAAAATTTAGATTTTCATTATTTGATGATTTATGCAAAGAAGTTTTTTCTTTTAGTTAATCACAAAGTCGCAAAATCTGTCAATTTGGTCAATTTTTTGATATATATCAAGAAAATAGCCGAAGCAGAAAGAAATTTTGGAAAACTAAAAATATATATTAAATAGGCCACAAATTATTATTAACAAATAAGGTTGAGGTTTGGTATAAATATTTATCATTTATCAATATATTCCCATTCTAGCTTTTATATATTTAGTCAAGGACAACTGTTATAACAGACAATTAAGGTTAAAACATGAAATCTAAAACAGTTAACAAAGTAAAGGCCATAGGCCATTTAAACAATCAATTACCAACATGGTGGCCAAGGAGTTGAACTCGCGACCTTGTGTAGGCAGGCTCGTTCTTCACCTTGACCCCCATGTCAGTGAGGCAAGTTTAACACTTCCCCGTTAATAAGGCATAGATACAATTTTTATGGAGACCTTTCTTAAGTTTTTACCCTACCCAGTGTCCTCTTTACAAATAAAACCGTCATTTATTATCTTAATATGTAGGCCTGCTTTATTCAATGATATAATATCTAATTTTGTGTGTAATGCCGACAACAATCGAATGCGTTTCTGGTCATCAACCGAAAGCAATTTGTTATCTTCGATATCATCGTCACTTGAGTCGCTGCCAAAATTCTAACCTGGGTGTACCAGAGCTAAATAATGATATATTAAATCTCTGTCCCGAGTGGCGAGATGAATATGTTTGATGATGATAATAATTATAAAATATTCGAAGAACCTTATTATAATTTTGAGAATGATAATCAAATATTATATTCGAATGACTTTGCTGTAGATCAATGGAATTCACAAAGGGATAATTATTATGATGACTTCGCTGACGAATAAACATATGATGAATATAACGGTAAAATTAATATTTTTGATGAGGCTCAGCCATTAAATACAAATATTGTTAGTATGGGCTTAAGAAATGTACAAGTTAGAGATTTTGATGAAAATAGTCAAAAACTCAGTAATCGTAATGGTCAATGTAGCATTTTCGGAGACCCTCAACCAATCTATACAAATAGAATTGAGATGGGAGTAAGATGCATGAAAATACGTTATCCTAATGAAAGGGATGAGCCATCTAGTAATAATAATAATAATTATAATAATAATGAAATTCAACCGATAGAAATTGTTAAAAATGGATTAAGGGGCACGCGAATTACCGAAGAATATGATAGTGGGGACGACGGGCTGTTAATCGATAAACATAACGTTAGAGATCATCCCAAATTCGAACGAAGATGAGGAACCACAGCCGGAACCTGATATTAGTAAAGACGCTGTACAAGTGAACCCCAACAATATGTGTACACCCTTCGAGTCAACGAGGACTATAATCGGTACTCTGAACCTTACGAAGGTATGGAAACGAATTGGGGCAACAAGTCATGGTGAAGAAGGAGGATGATCACTTGATAGACTTGGTCATCGACGACGAGCAGGAATACGATAGTGCCCCGTGGTACTTAATTTTTGGCAGCGACTCAAGTGACGATGATATTGAAGATAACAAATTGCTTTTGATTAGTGACAAGAAACGCATTCGATTGTTGTCGGCATTACACACAAAATTTGAAATTATATTTTTGAATAAAGCAGGCCTACATATTAAGATAATAAATGACGGTTTTATTTGTAAAGAGGAGCAAAACAATGGGTGGGGTAAAAACTTAAGAAAGGTCTCCATAAAATTTATATATATACCTTAAGAACGGGGGAAGTGTTAAACTTCACTGACATGGGAGTCAAGGAAAAGAACGAGTCTGCCTACACAAAGTCGCGAATTTAACTCCTTGGCCACCATGTTGGTGATTGCCTGTGGCCTTTTATTACTAATTTAAATGTTGTGGCCTTTACTATGTTAACTGTTTTCATGTTTTAACCTTATTTGTCTGTTATATATAATTGGTCCTGGGGGCTAACAATTGTCCTTGACTAAATGTATAAAAGCTAGAATGGAAATATATTGATATATAATAAATATTTATACAACAAATCTAAACCTTACTTGTTAATAATTATTTTCCCCCAATGTCATAATTTTCTTTTATCACATATTGATTTTTTTCGACCGTAATTTAAAACAAAATGATTATCACTTAGGCAATATAATATATCTTCAAATAAAGCCCTTAAAAGTGCTATTGAAAATAAAAATCATTTCCGAATTAACATTAAAGTCATTTTATATTTTCCACAAAAATTTATATGCAACTAGTATTTAATTAATTTATTACACATTTAGATGTTTATAATTCGTTATGAAAATGTTTTTTACACTTTGTTTTAACATGTCAAATACACGAATCAGCTTATTTCCCTAAAAATTTTCAGATCATATAATTTATTTTTATTTCGTTATAATAGGTATCGTAGACGTAGGACTATTTCTCAACATGGCGCACAAAGTTTATTTTGGTTATCCTGATGGGAAAATTGTTGTCCGTGAACCACCAGATATAAAGCAATTTTAATTATATCTAAACAACCATGTATTGCATTAATTCTAATGTACAGTCACTATCTTTTTATCTCATATTTAATTAGACATAAATCAATCGAAAAGTTTTATTATTGCAGGCCATTAAACGATTCAGGGTAGCTTGAAGCACAAGTGCATCGAGTCAAGCTGGGCTTAATCATTATAAATGATTGTCCATTCTGTATATGCAATACTTGTGGACTACCAAATATGATAAAATATATTTTTTAAATGCTTAATCTCCCAGTATTTGTTAACATTGACTTAAATTTAAACTTGTCTAATTTTAGCATATTAATTGATATTACCTTTAAAACCCAGTAAATATGATATTGAATTTCGGTTGTTTATTAATATTAACAAAATTTAATAAAACAAAGAAGAGGAGTAATTAATTTTAAACAACCCATTTATTGTTTTCACGAAATCTAAAAACATTTGATATTCAGTTAGTTAAACACATTAGATAACAACTTATATGAATTTTTATATTTTTTTTATATATGCATAAAACCTGAATTTAAAGATGGTGTTTGTTAAATTATTGATTTATCTTAGTACAGTCTGCTAAATAAGAAAAGGAAAATTTTTAAAGTAAAAAATTTTATATTTTTTTTTAAGTTTAAGTAAAAAATTTAAAGAACATAGAAGCTGAATCGGTGAAATATTATAAAACTTCGAAAAAATTTGAGCGTAGAAATCATCAAATTCCAAAAATGGTTTCTATATAAACCTCGGATGTTGTCCAGTGCACTAAGTCATCAAGCCAATGCCCTGAATCGCCAAATGCCTGACAACATATATACATAACTGTCGACAATTAATATCTAAATTATTAAGCACATTATGTACATTTATTATTTCAAGACTAAATAGCAATTATGTGTTATATATAGAAAATTGGTTATGTTACGTATCAAAAAAAACATTATGAACAGTTGAGATAGTTAATGAGCTGAAGTTAAAATATCGGTTAATAGTGTTGTAAAAGTTGGTTGTTAAAACACATGTTAAGTTATAAAATGTATATGAGTTGAAAACTCGATTTGTAAGGCAATGAGACAATTAGATAAATAAAGCATAAATATATAAAAGTTTTGTTTATTCATTAATTCTAAATTTCCTTAAAAAATTCCATTTGTGGTGGCGGCAACAAACAAACTATCAGGGTTGTTCAAAACATCATCTTGTAGCTTGCTCAATTCTTTTATACTGCTGTTCATTATATATTCAGCTTGGTCCATGTTTAATTCTCCTTCATCGCTATCACCGTCTTGTACTGCAATAACTTTAGGAGGCTTCAAAATTTTCTAAAATATAAATGCATTGTCTAATGAGCTTTCAAGAAAATTTGATAATTATTAGAGACTAAATATAACACAGGTCAACAAATATTTATGTCAGAAACGAAATTATTATAAAAACATAAAAGAATGCATCCCCATGATGGCCTAATCATAAATATATTTTCGTTTTTCTTAGTTTCTTCCGTCTTTGACTCCTTAGATCCGTTTATAACGAAAAATGGCCTTTTTTGACCAAATTGACAGATCTAAATATACCCTAAAAAGAAATTCTTTAAAAATCTTTTTTGCATATAAAAATCCCTTGTAATATATTTTTAATCACAAATAATGGAAAAAAATTTAATTAATATATCAGGCTCTTAAATCGGCATTTAGATAATACAATATATTTCGCGTCCAAACTTAAATACGACACGATATATTATCGGTTTTTAATAAAAATATTATTTGAAGTTTTAATTTAACAGTTTAACTATTGTAAAAATGCTAAAATAAAATTTCAATTTATTTTTGTTTTTGAATCTTTTTTGGTTTTTTAACCTTTTTTCTAAAATTTTCAATGTTTATAATTGTCTAACTAAGTTTGATTAAGAAAAACAATGATAATCCCTAAAATGGCAGGTTTGATCTCTGTAGTTAGCTCATAACTCTCATTGTTGACCTGTGTAATAAGAGCTAATTAGGCAAGACCATATATTAAAATAATACATATCTGAAATCTTACGTCATAGTGAGTCGATCTTATATGGTTTCTCAGCTTAGTATCGGATCCGCAAATCTTTGAGCATATCTTTTGTTTTTTATAATGTATAATTTATTTATAACAATATAACATTAAATCAAAAACAGATGAGGAATAATTAAAATTTTCACAAAACTAATAGTTAATTAGTAAATTGTATCACGAAATTTTTTTAAAGAAGTTTCGGAATATATACAGATGAAAATATAATATTGGCATAGTCATATTGTTCTGAGCAAAATCATAATTTCAAAATTAATTTTAAATAAAACTAATGTACTATAATTATAAACTTACATTGCAAGTAAACTTAACATCTTTGGGTGAACTCTCTAAATATATAAATAAAAATATATAAGAAGCATTAAGTATATATGTGATAAGCACTATTAACGCCTTTTTGTGCATAAATCCCTTGTAATTTAAATTTGTGAGTAATTTAATAATTTTTTTAATAAAATCCGTTTTTTTGATTACATTTAAAAATATTGCCAGCTAATTTGATGAATCAAACAAGAAATCATATTTATGAATAATGAAAAGCCCTTCATTTCATTTTTATTTTAATATTATACAATAAATATTCAAAAACTTCATTCAAAAAGTTTGATAATTTCTAAAATATGCTTATATATATGGTTGGGTGGAGCAAGGATATAAATATAAGAAGAAATATTTAATTTGATTTTACAAAGCAAAAAAAATAAAATAAGGCATATTTAAATGATATAGTTAAGGCAAGATTATGTAAAGGCAAAATTTCGACATTTTTCATTACCTTTAAAAAAAACAAAATTATTATTACAAAATACTAACCTGGCTTAACGGGGGACCTCTTAGCTGATTTTCTTTTGGATCTTGAGGGTCTGGCAAGGTGAAGGATTTCAGTATGTGTAAGCAACTGGCAACGCTGACGGAACGAACGATTACAATAGGTGCAAGTAAAAGGCTTTTCATCTGTGTGTATGAACGCATGCGATTTTAAGTATTGCATATGGGTGGTAGCATAATCGCAAAGTTCACATTTGAAACATTTTTCATCTGTGTATTATTACAAGAAAAATATAATGTAAGATGAAATCAGTGTAATATATAATGTTAATTGCTCTAAGTACATTCATTTGTCGATCAAGTTAAAAATAATTAATTTTAATAAAGTTTAAGGAAAAGCAAAAATTATAAACAAAACGCATTGCATATAGAATAAAGTAAATAGGTAGTTAGATTTAAGAATAATTAGAATATAGCTAACTCAATGATAGTGAAAAATTAAACAAGTTATTACTTTTATGCGTTTTATTGTGCTCTCTGTAGGTGTAACGGTCAGGAAAGAATTTCCCGCACTTATTACACATGAGGGGAACATCGCTATTGTGAAGTAGTTGAAAGTGGACACGGAGGTCACTTTTCCTAGAACAAGTTGAGGGGCAGACGTGACACTTAAACTTGGGGACCGTGTTATTGTGTGTCCTCATGTGCATCTGAAAATCAAAATAATGTTAACATATTCACAGCTCGACAAATTTTAAAAATATATACGAATTAATATTAATTAAATTCAAGGCTACTATCAATTGGATATTTGATGTGAGTTTTTAAGAGTCAAAGGTAAGCTACAAGCTAGAAACATTTATTTTTATGAATAAATGTTTAAGAAAACATGTGGTTCAAAAGAATATTAAAAAAAATTGATAATATATATATAATAACATCAGTAATATAAACGCTAAATAATATTGTCATTTAGATTGGAGTACAAAAGTCTTTGTCCTAAATAAAGATGTTGGAGCTTGACATATTTAAAATTTATTCCATTATTTCAGAGGAAAACTAAAGTTGCAGTTAATTTGAATTTAATTTAATAAAAAAAAATGTTAAAAGCGTTTTAAGGTAGCAAAATCAGTTTAACAAGCCTTTTGAATTCGTCCCTAGGAAAATTGAAAAACGAAAAATAAAGTTAAGGCGACATTTTTAATTATTTTAATGAAGTTTCATAAGCTTAATTGAACCTTCATAAATTGATCTGGGGGCACGTACATCTCATTATTTTTCTTTAATCCTAATCAAACTCATTGATCTAACAATAAAAAAAATTACGGTAAGGGTATTTCTTTGGTTAAAGGGGCGTTTACAAACGTCACAAACATACGGTTTTTCGCCCGTATGGATCCGTAAATGTCGCTGTAACTTAAAATTGTCGACGCATTTGTAGCAACAATGCGGACACGAGAAGGGTTTGTACCCTATGTGGGCTTGCATGTGTCTCCTAAGCTTAGCAAATTCTACGCTCCGGTAAGAACATTCAGTGCACTTATGAGGCTTTTCGTGAGTGTGCTAATGGTAAAATATTTTAAATAAGAATCAAAATAAGAAATTCAATTGTAATAATGGGACGATAATTATATATGAAAGGCTGTTGGAATGAGCTTACCCTATAACGTGTATGCCTATCCAATTCTCCGCGGGTGAGGAAAGACCATGTACACTTTAAGCACTTGTAAGGTTTCTGGCCCTCGTGAGCCAATTGGTGATGTTTAAGCGAAAGGCCGGTCTTAAGAACTTTTTCGCAAACTGTGCATTTAAACGTTTTTTGGGTCAGGTGTTTGAGCAAATGCTTGTCATATAGGCCCTTTTGGTTGGACTTGTAAAGGCACTGTGGGCATGAATATTTTTTTTCTTCCACGCCTGCAGCATTGTCTTTGGTCTTTTTGATTGACCCGTTTGGTAGTGGCGTCTTCAATGGTCTACCTCTTTTTTGGGGCTAAAAAAATAAACAAAAATAGTGTGAATATATATAATGTAATGTGGTCATATGAGCTAGGGATTGAAAATTAAAAATTTTTTATTCTTTCATTTGTTAATTAATTCTTTTATCAGTATTAATTGATTTTCTTATACACCTTACTATTAAGGCGCCTTGTTATTTTTTAACTAATTATTACACGTAAAATAGTAAAAAAAAATTTCTTACATAAATCAAATTAGATAGCCTCCTAAGCAAAATTTTAGTTTTTTAATATTATATGTTAAAATATCGCCTAGCCCTTAAAACGCTGGCCGGAAATTTTTTGGCTGGTATAGGTCAAGTAAGTTTTTGGGCGTATGCCTTCTCTTTAAAAAGTTTAGGGCAGTATAATGTGAATGATGCCCTTCGACTTATGCGAAGGTTTAAAGCCTGAATGCTGTAATATTCCGGGAAATGCGGCGTTATTTTAATAATATATTATGGGAAGGAGAGAAGAATTTTATTCACCCCATAGATTGTAGACGTCGCCGCACAGCATTGATGCTCCTTGTTCAAAACAAAATACATATATATACTATATATATAAAATAAATATTTTTTTTTTCAATATTTTTTTGTTTTTAAATCTTATTATTTTTTTTTTGATAAAGATACAGTATGTTTATTTAGTTTTTGAATATTAAGGCATATTTACGAACATACAAATATATAAAACTGAAGTATAAATGTAAAAAATGAAGGTGAAGTAAAATAAGATAATTAAAAATGAAGGTGAAGTAAAATAAGATAATTAAAAATGAAGGTGAAGTAAAATAAGATATTTAAAAAAAAAGGTGAATGAAACCCTAATAAACAAAACGGAAGAAACGGATGAACTAAATAACAAAAAAACGAAAAATTAGAAACGTGCAAAAGTGTTTTTGAAACAAGTGAATTATGTTTATTTACTTTTAGTTAAAGTTTTCATATATTTTAAATATTTATAGTCTCTGAACTTTAAGTTAATGGGTTTGATCTTATATTTTAGCCCATATATATCATAATTTTGTTAACTGCGTGATTATAATTGTAATAAATAAAAAAAATATAATAGTAATAATATGAAATTGATCAAATTAAGCCTAATTTTTTCCAAATATGAATTGTTTCATTCAGTTGAAACATAATTTTTTTATTGAATTAGTTCATAGAGTTGAATAAAATGTTGAATTAATACAGTGACTACAATGCATTGCTATAATTTATTTTTATTAACAGTAGTCAATAGTTGGAAGTTATTTATTATAAAATAAATTAAAGATTTTTGTACATATAGTAAGTAATGGATGAAAAATAAACCATAACAGGTTGAAAAAAATTTAAACACACATAGATAGAATACCATAGTATATATATTTTACTCCTTTTTCTGTTTTATTTAATTAGATTTTTTAGCCTGTCATATAGCACATAATTAGTAAAACGCCTGAATTGATACTTTTTGCAACCTTGCGACTATAATAAAAAATATCTAGTACGTAATTTAAATGAAAAAATTCTCTAAAACTTTGAATTTTTTATAATATTTATATATATTACCTAATTTTATTAATTTAAATAATTTTAGAATTGAATTATATCAATCTTTCATAGCCAAAAAAGGGATATTTAATAACAAAAATTTATTAATATAAATAAAATTCCAAAAATAATATTTTGATTTAATAATATATTTTTAAATTAGTCAAGATTTTTATAAAAAAACATTAATTGCTCTTTAAGCAAAGTTGCAAAAGAGTTAAAATAAGCCTAACAGGGTAGAGATAATGCTTAATTTAACCTGGTTAAAGGACCTGAGTTAAATATTGATGACTTATATAATTAACTTTACTATTTTATAATTAAACTAAAAATAATTAAGCTGTAGCTAATATTTAAAAAAAAAATTTTACCTATAATGATTTATATCAATGTGAGTAAAAATAATTCACTAGCTCATAATTAACAATTAACTTTGCCTCTATAACACACACCATTTCCATTTATTTATAATAATTTAAAAATTGCTCAGACTTCTAATTATAGTCAAAAAGTACAAAAAAAACATATAGTTTAATTAAGGAATTATAAAAAAGGTTCTAAAAATCAATAAAGCTATATATCTAGCATCAGGTACAATATTCAAACATTCTAACTATAACTTGGTATGTTAATACAAATTCCTGGTTATAGTCATATATTCATTTACCATTAAATGTTTTCTAATTGATTGAGGTATAAAAAAATGATTAAAAGCTATTTTGTGGCCAAAAAATAAAAATAACAACTAGCATTGACAAACCAATATTTAAAATTAGAGAAATCTTAAAAAAAATAAAATAAGTTATATTATAACCTAAATAAATTTCTCAAGCATATAGTTAATTAACAATCCCATATAGTTATTTAGCTCTAATCTAAATTGTTTAGTATCAAAGTTTTTATAAAAATAGGTAAACAATTATCAAAAAATGCCACTAATTGATAAAGATAAGATAAGGCTTAATTTTAACACCAAATTGCATCAAAAATAATCTAACAAGGGACCCACAAAAAATAAAAAAGCTTTATATATTTTTTTAAAATATCACCATAATGACCAAAATATATAAATTTGTTACCAATATTATATTTAGTCTTCTTAATTCATCCTTATCACAACTATTGCTGAGCTCCTTCCTGATGTTCTCAGCATCTTTTGGATCAATTTTTAACAATGAAGGTTTATCTGTGAGATTAAGGTTACTTTTGGGTTCATTTTTAGTAACAACCATAGTATATTCAACTTCATCATTTTCCTTATTCTCACTTGGAAATAATGTATATGTAAGGTGCTTACCATCTATTGATTAATATAAAAAATCCAAAAAATTTAATGATTTAAATTAGCAAATTATACCTATAAAAGTTGTTAAAGACAAAGGCCGGTCAGATATTCCATTGTTGCATTGTTTTTCAGCTGCCTCTGTTAAAATGCTTAGTGCCTGTTCTTTAGTAACAACCAAAGGAGTATCCTAAAATAATCATATAAAATCAAATTACTGGAACCATGCTTTTAAAATCTAAACGAATGCCAACCAAAATGCGTAATTGGTTAGTGAAGAAAAACCCGTGTGTCTTGAGGTGCGGCTAATACTTCTTTCAAAATTGTAAAAAAAAGATTTTTAAAATAAAAAAATATTTTAGTGGCTAATATTAAAAAATGAAAATTTAGGTTTTTCGGTCATTTTATAATATGCCTAACAAAATATTTTGGGGAAAAAATTATTTTCAAAAAATTTTAAAATTTTTTTAATTTTTTTCTACACTAGCCACCTCAATGTTATTTAAATGCGTGCAATTTTTTTTTGTCAAAACTTTTTTTACCATTGGCCGCAGCTTTGTATATGGTTTGTTTTTTCTATCAATCAAAAAAACTCTAATGGTGTCAATTCAATGACAAATAACGACTTTAGGGCACGTGCAAAGTGAGTTTTTATCTTCGTGAAATTTTTAAAATTTTGAAAAATTTTATTTTGTAATAAAACGCAAATTTCATAAAAGTTGCCAAATTCAAAATATGTACATAAAATGCTATTTCTAAAATAAAAAATTTTTGAAAAAATTTAAAAAAAAAATAAATTTTTAATATTTTCAGAATTTTCAAAATTATACGAAAAAAAACTCACTTTGCACGTGCCCTTATATAACATCTTAATGCTTTAATACTTAATTTTTGGAAAAGTATTTAACATGATGTATATATTTTTATACTATTCAAAAAATAAGAATAGATGCCTTAAATAAATAAATTTTTATTTTCGTAAATTAGTATAAAAACAAATAACTTATATACCTTATTTAGCATTATAATCTTTGGTCAAATAAAAAAACAAGTATTTGATTAACGTAAATTTCTAAGGGTTGTTACTTTTTAAAAAGATTTTTGCATTCTACATCTCTATTGTTTTTATGAATTAAATACAAACTACACTTTATGTTTTAAAGGCAATTCTATTTGCTATAGGGCACTCTGAAAAAACAGGCGTCATTTTTAATAAAACCAAATACACACAAAAGTTATGATCAAAGACTTAGCTCTAAACTATCCTAACGCTATTGTCATGCTAACCTCACTAATGGCTGATGATTTGTTACGAGTATTTTATCGTTTTTAGAACTGATATTTAACCAAATAAATTCTGAATTCTAGGGTGGGTCTGAAAAGCAAAATCCCAAAAAGCAAAATCCCAAAAAGCAAAATCCCAAAAAGCAAAATCCTAAAAAGCAAAATCCCAAAAAGCAAAATCCTTAATTAATAAATCATTTTTTGGCGGGAAACTTGCTTTTTGGGATTTTGCTTTTTGGGATTTTGCTTTTTGGGATTTTGCTTTTCAGACAAAAAATTTTTTTTTGTTTTCTGGCATGTGTCGGTGTTTTAAGGATTTCTTTGATGTTTTAAGTAATTTTTTGGGATTTTGCTTTTTGGGATTTTGCTTTTCAGACAAAAATTTTTTTTTTGTTTTTTTGGCATTTGTCGGTGTTTTAAGGATTTCTTTGATGTTTTAAGTAATTTTTTGGGATTTTGCTTTTTGGGATTTTGCTTTTCAGACAAAAAATTTTTTTTTTTTTGGCATTTGTCGGTGTTTTATAGATTTCTTTGATGTTTTAAGAAATATTTTGGGATTTTGCTTTTTGGGATTTTGCTTTTCAGACAAAAAATTTTTTTTTGTTTTTTTTGGCATTTGTCGGTGTTTTATGGATTTCTTTGATGTTTTAAGTAATATTTTGGGATTTTGCTTTTCAGACAAAAATTTTTTTTTTCGTTTTTTGGCATTTTTCGGTGTTTTATGGATTTCTTTGATGTTTTAAGTAATTTTATGGGATTTTGCTTTTTGGGATTTTGCTTTTCAGACAAAAAATTTTTTTTTTGTTTTTTTGGCATTTGTCGGTGTTTTAAGGATTTCTTTGATGTTTTAAGTAATTTTTTGGGATTTTGCTTTTCAGACAAAAAATTTTTTTTTGGCATTTGTCGGTGTTTTATGGATTTCTTTGATGTTTTAAGTAATATTTTGGGATTTTGCTTATTGGGATTTTGCTTTTTGGGATTTTGCTTTTCAGACAAAAATTTTTTTTTTGTTTTCTGGCATGTGTCGGTGTTTTAAGGATTTCTTTGATGTTTTAAGTAATTTTTTGGGATTTTGCTTTTTGGGATTTTGCTTTTCAGACAAAAAATTTTTTTTTTTGTTTTTTGGCATTTGTCGGTGTTTTATAGATTTCTTTGATGTTTTAAGTAATATTTTGGGATTTTGCTTATTGGGATTTTGCTTTTCAGAAAAAATATTTTTTTTTCGTTTTTTGGCATTTGTCGGTGTTTTATGGATTTCTTTGATGTTTTAAGTAATTTTAAGTAATTTTTTGGGGATTTTGCTTTTCAGACAAAAAAAATTTTTTTTTGGCGTTTTTTTGGCATTTGTCGACGTTTTAAGGATTTCTTTGATGTTTTAAGTAATTTTAATTAATTTCTTGGGGATTTTGCTTTTCAGACAAATTTTTTTTTGTTTTCTGGCATTTGTCGGTGTTTTATGGATTTCTTTGATGTTTTAAGTAATTTTTTGGGGATTTTGCTTATTGGGATTTTGCTTTTCAGACAAAAATTTTTTTTTTCGTTTTTTGGCATTTGTCGGTGTTTTATGGATTTCTTTGATGTTTTAAGTAATTTTAAGTAATTTTTTGGGGATTTTGCTTTTTGGGATTTTGCTTTTCAGCCAAATAAATTTTTTTTTGGCGTTTTTTTGGCATTTGTCGACGTTTTAAGCATTTTTTTGATGTTTTAAGTAATTTTAATTAATTTCTTGGGGATTTTGCTTTTCAGACAAAATTTTTTTTTTTTTAACCCCCCCCCCCCCCCCCCCAAGCTTTAAAACTTGCTACGCCCTTGCCCATGATGGCCTTATCTCATATATATATATATATTGTTTTTCTTTGTTTCTTGCGGCCTTGGCTCCTTAGATCCGAGCATATCGAAAAAGCCTTTTTTGACCAAAATGACAGATCAAGAATACCCTAAAAAGAAAAAATTTGAGAATCTCTTTTTCATAAAAAAATCCCTTGTAACTTGTATTTAACATATCAAATAATGAGAAATTTTTTTTAGTATATCAAGTTTTTACATCAGCATTTAGATAATACACAATATTTCGCGTCCAAACTTAAATACGACACGATATATTATCGGTTTTTAATAAAAGTTTTATTTGAAGTTTGAATTTAACAGTTTAGCTGTTGTAAATATGCAAAAAAAATTCAATTTATTTTTGTTTTTAAATCTTTTTTGTTTTTTTGGCATTTATTCTAAAATTTTCGATGTTTATAGCTGACTAACTAAGTTTGATTAGAAAAACGGTAAACGGGTTTGAAAATCCCTTGGATGGCGGGTTTGATCTCTGTAGTTAGCTAATAACTCTCAAAAATTTGTTGACCTGTGAAATTAGTTAGGGTCTATAAATTACGCACACTTAATTAATTAATTTGCAGCATAACCTTACATAAAACAACAGAATCTCTTAGTAAACTAATTATCGTTAACCCGTGATCGGGTAAGGAAGGGATCTGGCGACCTGTGACATTGAGAGTGTAGTTGATGGACCTTTTAAGTCCTTGTGGCTTAAAATTAATCGTACAATTACAATCCAGATATCTTTTTATATTGCACTCTTATTAAGTATATTTTTTGTCTTAGGGCACGTGCAAAGTGAGTTTTTATTTTTATGAAAATTTCAAAATTTTGAGAAATTTTATTTCAAAATAAAACGCAAATTTTTTAAGTTGCCAAATTTAGATTATGCACAGAAAATGCTTTTTCTGAAATAAAAATTTTGAAAAAAAAATAAAATCTTAAAAATTTCAGAATTTTCAAAATTTTACGAAAAAAAAACTCACTTTGCACGTGCCCTTAATAAATTAGCTTTTTTTTTACGAACTTGACAAATGGCGAAGTCGTTGGCTGACTTATGTTGATGCCAAAATATTCTGATCAATATTTATGGTAAAATTTTAGTCAGATTATTTAAAAAAAGAAGTTTTTTTCGATATTGAAATAAGTTGTCGTTAGGCGAAAGCGCTTTTAGGCAAAATTATTTTCATTTTAGAAAAAGTGGGGCTACAGACCCTTGATGTGTTTTTAGGCCTTGATATATCATAATACACAATAATGTTGATTATTGTCCAGCCCGAAAAACTTGTAGTGGAGGAGACCCTTAAGCCGCGATTGGTACTGTGGGGTTTTTAGTATTTTGAAGATCTTCAAATATATTATATTTTATTGGCCAAAACTTTGTGACTTTATTTCTTAAATATATAACAAAATAAGTAATTAAAATTTAGTCTATGTCTAATAATAACATTTGTTTAGAATTTAGAAATTGAATTAGGGGCCGTATAAACTCCACATGTGAATCATAAAAATTTACTTAGAAAATCAAAGAAATACATAAAACACCGACAAATGCCAAAAAACGAAAAAAAAATTTTTGTCTGAATAGCAAAATCCCCAAAAAATTACTTAAAATTACTTAAACATCAAAGAAATTCATAAAACACCGATAAATGCCTAAAAACAAAAGAAAAATTTTTGTCTGAAAATCAAAATCCCCAAAAAATCACTTAAAATTACTTAAAACATCAAATAAATTCATAAAACACCGACAAATGCCAAAAAAACAAAAAAAAAATTGTTTGAAAAGCAAAATCCCCCAAAAATTACTTAAAATTACTTAAAACATCAAAGAAATACATAAAACACCGACAAATGCCAAAAAACAAAAAAAAATGTTATGTCTGAGAATCAAAATCCCCAAAAAATTACTTTTACTTCAAACATCAAAGAAATACATAAAACACCGACAAATGCCAAAAAACAAAAAAATGTTATGTTTGAAAAGCAAAATCCCCAAAAAATTACTTAAAATTACTTCAAACATCAAAGAAATCCATAAAACACCAACAAATGCCAAAAAACGAAAAAAAAAATTTGTCTGAAAAGCAAAATCCCCAAAAAATTACTTAAAACATCAAAGAAATCCATAAAACACCGACAAATGCCAAAAAAACGAAAAAAAAATTTTGTCTGAAAAGCAAAATCCCCCAAAAATTACTTAAAATTACTTAAAACATCAAAGAAACCCTTAAAACGTCGACAAATGCCAAAAAACAAAAAAAAATTTTGTCTGAAAAGCAAAATTCCAAAAAGCAAAATCCCCAAAAAATTACTTAAAATTAATTAAAACATCAAAGAAATACATAAAACACCGACAAATGCCAAAAAACAAAAAAAAATGTTATGTCTGAAAATCAAAATCCCCAAAAAATTACTTTTACTTCAAACATCAAAGAAATACATAAAACACCGACAAATGCCAAAAAACAAAAAAATGTTATGTTTGAAAAGCAAAATCCCCAAAAAATTACTTAAAATTACTTCAAACATCAAAGAAATCCATAAAACACCAACAAATGCCAAAAAACGAAAAAAAAAATTTGTCTGAAAAGCAAAATCCCCAAAAAATTACTTAAAACATCAAAGAAATCCATAAAACACCGACAAATGCCAAAAAACGAAAAAAAAATTTTGTCTGAAAAGCAAAATCCCCCAAAAATTACTTAAAATTACTTAAACATCAAAGAAATTCATAAAACACCGATAAATGCCTAAAAACAAAAGAAAAATTTTTGTCTGAAAATCAAAATCCCCAAAAAATCACTTAAAATTACTTAAAACATCAAATAAATTCATAAAACACCGACAAATGCCAAAAAAACAAAAAAAAAATTGTTTGAAAAGCAAAATCCCCCAAAAATTACTTAAAATTACTTAAAACATCAAAGAAATACATAAAACACCGACAAATGCCAAAAAACAAAAAAAAATGTTATGTCTGAAAATCAAAATCCCCAAAAAATTACTTTTACTTCAAACATCAAAGAAATACATAAAACACCGACAAATGCCAAAAAACAAAAAAATGTTATGTTTGAAAAGCAAAATCCCCAAAAAATTACTTAAAATTACTTCAAACATCAAAGAAATCCATAAAACACCAACAAATGCCAAAAAACGAAAAAAAAAATTTGTCTGAAAAGCAAAATCCCCAAAAAATTACTTAAAACATCAAAGAAATCCATAAAACACCGACAAATGCCAAAAAACGAAAAAAAAATTTTGTCTGAAAAGCAAAATCCCCCAAAAATTACTTAAAATTACTTAAAACATCAAAGAAACCCTTAAAACGTCGACAAATGCCAAAAAACAAAAAAAAATTTTGTCTGAAAAGCAAAATATTAAAAAGCAAAATCCCCAAAAAATTACTTAAAATTAATTAAAACATCAAAGAAATACATAAAACACCGACAAATGCCAAAAAACAAAAAAAAATGTTATGTCTGAAAATCAAAATCCCCAAAAAATTACTTTTACTTCAAACATCAAAGAAATACATAAAACACCGACAAATGCCAAAAAACAAAAAAATGTTATGTTTGAAAAGCAAAATCCCCAAAAAATTACTTAAAATTACTTCAAACATCAAAGAAATCCATAAAACACCAACAAATGCCAAAAAACGAAAAAAAAAATTTGTCTGAAAAGCAAAATCCCCAAAAAATTACTTAAAACATCAAAGAAATCCATAAAACACCGACAAATGCCAAAAAACGAAAAAAAAATTTTGTCTGAAAAGCAAAATCCCCCAAAAATTACTTAAAATTACTTAAAACATCAAAGAAATCCATAAAACACCGACAAATGCCAAAAAAAAATTTTTTGTCTGAAAAGCAAAATCCCAAAAAATTACTTAAAACATCAAAAAAATCCTTAAAACACCGACAAATGCCAAAAAAACAAAAAAAAATTTTTTGTCTGAAAAGCAAAATCCCAAAAAGCAAAATCCCAAAAAATTACTTAAAACATCAAAGAAATCCATAAAACACCGAAAAATGCCAAAAAACGAAAAAAAAATTTTTTGTCTGAAAAGCAAAATCCCAAAAAGAAAAATCCCAATAAGCAAAATCCCAAAATATTACTTAAAACATCAAAGAAATCTATAAAACACCGACAAATGCCAAAAAAAACAAAAAAAAATTTTTTTGTCTGAAAAGCAAAATCCCAAAAAGCAAAATCCCAAAAAATTACTTAAAACATCAAAGAAATCCTTAAAACACCGACAAATGCCAAAAAAACAAAACAAAAAATTTTGTCTGAAAAGCAAAATCCCAAAAAGCAAAATCCCAAAATATTACTTAAAACATCAAAGAAATCCTTAAAACACCGACACATGCCAGAAAACAAAAAAAAATTTTTTGTCTGAAAAGCAAAATCCCAAAAAGCAAAATCCCAAAAAGCAAGTTTCCCGCCAAAAAATGATTTATTACTTAAGGATTTTGCTTTTTGGGATTTTGCTTTTTAGGATTTTGCTTTTTGGGATTTTGCTTTTTGGGATTTTGCTTTTTGGGATTTTGCTTTTTGGGATTTTGCTTTTCAGACCCACCCTGAATTCTATAGTGTATACCACTAGAAGATTTTTTATTAATATTCTTGAGGATAAAAGTATGCAATTTTTTTTTCTCAAAAATAATTTATTAATTCAATTTAACATAAATTTTTTATGAAAAATTTTTAACTTACAAATTGCAACTTAATTATTTTTCTCACAGGGCCGGTCCGTTCATAAGGGCAGCGCAGGCGAGGCTAAGAGGCGCTAGGCGATTTTTAATAGGTAATTGGTTTGAGGGTACGGGCTAGTGTTTAGCCATTTTATTGGGATTATATCTTAATCTAAAACTTTCTATATAAAAATTTTAACAGTGTTTGGATAATCCTCCTTTATAATAATATCCATAGTATTATACTCTTTTATAAACCAAATTTTAATTAGCGACTTGGCCAAGTTAGATTTTTTTCAAAAAACATGACAAAAATAAGGAATATCAATTTTTTGAGGGACTTTAGTTAAGAGCGCGTTTATTTTTGCTTTGTTCAATTTGGGTTCGCCCATTTTTTACCAGTAGCTGCGACTAGTAAAATAATAAGTTTTGAATAAAAAAATCGAGTTTTTTGATAGGCGTATCCTAAAACGACCAAAAAACATTAATCTTATTTTTTATATTGCCGTAAAAAATTTTTTTTTTAATTTTTTTGACAATTTTATTTTAAAATTTGTATTAGCCGCAGCCATTCTTGTGATTTTTATTTTTTCTGGATTAAGTTTGGTGTCTACTATCAACCTCTTAAATTATTATAAATTTATATACTATTATTCTATATTTAAAATATGTAAACTAGGAAATCTTGTAGGATAACTATTGTAATTTAATAATTTGTGCAATGTTAAAGCAGAATGTCCCTAATCAATTATATTCTTAATGGCAGCAATTATGCACAAATCTTCAGTTATAATGCATCTATCCATTAGGCTAGATTTTGTTATTTTAAGGGAATAAAATTTTGTTGAGATTTATATAAAATTAGTTTAAGATGTTATTATGGAATAATTATTTAGTAATTAAATATACGTAAAATACTAAAAATTATCCTAAAAAACTATTAAAATTTTATATTAGTCCATTTAAAAGCTTTAAGGACTTTAATATTTTCTTTGTATTGTTTTTTTAAATTATTTTATAGTATATTTGCATTGTTCCATATTGACATTTTTATGCAATAATATATTGTTAAAAGATATTTTCCCCATAAATTAAAATTTGGATGGATATTGTATAAAACAATTTGATATAAAAAGCATTAATATATTTTTTAGTCATAGTGGGGTTCCCGGAGACCGCATTAAACTTAAATAGTCAAGTTTTAAACATTTTTGTTGACTTGTTTAAAGGATATCTTCAATTAAAAAATGCTGAAGGTCCCTAGATCCCCCACTTACCCGATTGTCGATTAAATTTTGACGATGAGCAAAGATAATTGAAAAATCGCAACCTTAAATTAATTAACTTTATGAAACACAAATCTAATCCGAATCTTATAAACAAATGCATTATTACTAAACTTAAGGTTTGTGCATTTATCTAGACTATCATTTATTAAAAAAAGGTACTGATGCCTATAATCAATAAAATACCAATTAATTGTCCGTTTATTACATAGGTTAACAAATTTTTGAGAGTTATGAGCCAGCGATCAAACCTGCCATTTTAGTGATATTCGAATCCGTTCACCGTTTTTAATCAAACTTAGTAAGTCATATATAAAAATTGAAAATTTTAAAAAAAATGTTAAAAAAAACAAAAAAGATTTAAAAACAAAAATAAATTGAAGTTTTTTTTGCATATTCACACCAGCCAACCTGACAAATTCAAAATTTAAACATAATTTTTTAAAAAAACCGATAATATATCGTGTTAAATTTAAGTTTAGACGCGAAATATTCTGTATTAATGCTAATGTAAAAGAGCTTGATATGCTAAAAAATTTATTTTTTATTTTTGAGATGATAAATATAAGTTACAAGGGATTTATATATGCAAAAAAATATTTTTTTTATGGTATTCTCGAGGTCGCAAAATCTGTCAATTTGGTCAAAAAAGACCACTTTTTCGATGTGGACGGATATGAGGAGCCGAAGGTGGAAGAAACTACGAAAAACGGAAAACATATATGAGATAAGGCCATCATGGGGATGTATGCTTTTATATTTTCATAAACTTATTTTTTATGACCATTGATATTTGTTGACCTGAGTTAAGCTTTGTAAAAAATAATTAAAGAAAAGTGATTTGCAAAAAATTTGGCAAAAGAGATCAAGCTACATCAAATTTTATCGATTCTTTTAACTTCAAAATTTTATATTATTTTTATTTGAATAATGACCTTATTAATAGTGCATTAATTGTTATATTTAAAGCATAACATACATTGCATCAAAAATGATTTTACAAGAATTATTAAAAAGCACAAATTTGATAAAAACATGGCCAAAATTGCGGGTTTATTACATATTGTCGAGTATCGCTATTTTAGAGAGAAATGCGTGCTCATTTTGAATATTGGTTTTAAAATTAGATGATTTCAAAATATTAATTAAGCATTAATTTTATCGATAAAACTAATAAACTTCTTAAAATTGAAATTGAGATTAAGTATTAACCCTATTTTAAAATAGTTACAAATTTTGGCATCTTTGACAAGGCAAGGGAATCATACCCCATGGCTTGTTTTTATAAGCAAAACTATTTAATAAACTTACTAAATGTTTCTAAATGTTAATTTTATATAAGGATAAATAAATTTTTTAATAATGGTAAAAAACTTTAAAAAATATCTTCATTCAAAAAATGCTAAGCCTAGACAATCCCGGGTTATAAATAAAAAAATCACGAGAAGTCTTGTTAAACTTTTAGAGAGCTAGTAATTAGCCCCTAAAAAATTTAAAATTATTATTTTAATAGCTTAAATATAAAATAGCACTTTACAATTATAAAGCCACTTTGCTGCATGGGAAGTGTTGTCAAAACATGTGCTTAAATTGAGCATTCCAATGAATTGTCGAAATCTGTTGTATTGTCAATAGTATAAAAATATCTTAAGTAAGTATATACACACAAATTTTAATCGGTGATTGCATTTCTACCAAATAGTTAACAGCCAACTAAAAATTAATCTGCGTAAGGAGACGGGAATCAGAGTAGTTTAGCATTTGGCTCCAAACTTAATCATATTTAAGGGCCGAGTAGTATTAAAAAAACGGTTAGATTATAAAAAGGTTTTTATTACACTGTCCTATAAAAAGTATAAACGTATAACTAATTAATCAGATTATAGTTACTACCTTTAGAATTTTCATTATCGTGTACCTACTGAGTAAAATTTTTAAGGCCATCCATAAAAAATGAAATTAAACGAATGAGATTAAAAAAATGGTGTTATAGGAGTTTGGCTCCGTAAAGTTAATAGAAACGCCGGTGACCTAGGATATTAGATTTTTTGAAAACAGAACGGCTTTGGGATTTGTTGGCGTTCATCCCAATTGCTCACCGAGCTAAAAGTTGCTTAATTTTAAGTAGAACACAACAAAGCATACATGCGTTTAAGAAGACTAAAAAAATATTAAAAATTATATTTTAGGGCGCGTTCAGACAGTTTCTCAAAAATTTTAAAAATTAAGTTTTACTCTTTGATACAACGCATTTTATCAAAAAGTAGCCAATCTTAGTTAACATTTAAAAAAATTTTATGAAAAAAAAATTTTAAAAAAAAATTTGGAACAAAAATGAATGAATTCTGAACGCGCCCTTATATATAAAATTAAAATTTTTATGGAAACAAATAATAAACTCGTAGAAAATTGTAACATCGAGAAGTTCGGGTGCAAAACAATACGTAATGTGGAAGTTGGAGCTTGAAATACTCAATTAATAAATTTTTTATTAGGCTAGAAAAAAAATTAAAATAAATTGATTGATACAAAACATTTTTCTTTTTATTTTTAAGTGGTGTCATGTCACAAAATAAGTCACTTTTGCCAAAATTTGCCATTTTTTAGTTTTTCTCGGGTTTGTGGCTATGTTCCGATTTGTAATAAACATACGGGAAAAAACTTTAGAGATAAAACCATATTATTTAATTGCAGTTCCATAAACTTCGTTTGATTTTTGTTCACCTATGTTTAAATATTTAAAAACTATATATATAACTTTAAATTTTTAATCAAAATATGATTTTATCTATGTACCAAGACTAATTAAAAAATGTAATTAAAACACAACTATAATGTACAATTTATAATAGTGAAATGTCAAAATATAATTTATTTAATGAATTAGTGTAAAAAAGTCTAAAAAATGTAGGGCACATGGATGAGAATGACTTAGAAAATTCACAAATAAGTAGCAATATGTGTTCTTATAAATAAATTTGGTGCATATATTGAGATTATTTTGGGCTATCTTTTATTATACAAAAAACATACAAAATATAATATAAATAAAGAATTACTTATCATCGTACCAGGTAAATTTAAAAAAAACCCCAAGGAATAATGAATTTTAAAAAATATTTTGCGCTCTTCTGAAAAATAAAACAAAAACTCGTTGAAAAATGAAGTAATTTAATTCAACGTAAGTATTGTCGAAATTTATCTGAAAAAACTTTTAAAAATTAACTGTAATTACACGCATAAAACATTTTCATAAAATAGAGCTTATAATTGAATAATTTTCTATAAAGCTTTAAAATTCTAAAAATTTTGTTTTAAATTTTCAAAAAACTTCTTTAAATAAAGTATTATTGCTAAATAGGAGTGGAACTTAATAAAAAAATTAACAACTAAAGTTTTTTTTAATATTTAACAACTATGAACGCACCATAGTAACCTATTACTAATTTTAAAAACTCTTAAGCAATTTGCTAAGTCGTCTATAATCCTTGGTGACAGTCTTGCTATTGTGTTAATAAAAACAGCCAAAGCTGCTTTTAACGAATTCAAAATTGAAAAAAAACAACAACAAAAGAGTAAAATGTTTTTTACAATATTTATCCATTTAAAATTTAAAAATATTTTTAATTTTTTAACCTGTTTAATCGGTTTTTTATATTTAATGTTAAACAATGCAAAAGTTGGAAAAAACTCCCAAATAAATATGTGACAAAAATAGTGTTGTGCTCATTCGTCATTTAACTTGAAATTGTTACATTTTCTTATAAAATCCCTATTTAAACGTGGCAAATTTTATTTTTTTGAATTCTACATTTAAGGTATAAAATTTGCCAAAACTGATTTAAAGTTAAAAGGGCAAAGAAAACAGGCCGGGGCTAATATCTTCCCAACCCAGCATTTACCAATTTCCATTTGTAGGATTCAATCTAATTTTAAAAAAATCCATTAAATAAATAATTCGTGAAAATTTTAACTTATGCTTAGGCCGTTCAAAGTTTATTTATTTTTCAAAAAATTAAATTTCATTCTCTTGTTGTAAAATGCACAGAAAGTTGCCAATTTAATTAGTCTTAAAAATACTTTTTCTGAAAAAAAGTATAAAAAAAAACTTTAAAAAATAAAACTCTAAATTTTTTTGAAAAAATAAACCAACCATAAACGCGCCCTAAAAAAAGGACAAAAAATAAAAAATTTATAAAAAATCTATTTAGCAAAGTAAAAAAATGTCGAAGTTTAAATGTTAGAAATATTTGGCATCTTTTTCGTAAAATTTTTTTGAAACACTAGTATATCGTAAAAAATGCCTTCAATATAAATTTTTTACTGGGTAATGTATATGCGTGTTAATATACCAATAATTTTATATAAATAACGAATTTAGAGGCCTAAATTAAATTTTCCAAAAGTCTTGTTAACAATTAAGGCCAAAAAATCTGAGCATAAAAATTCTAAAAACATATAATAGTGCTAAAATACTATAAAATAAATTTGATAAAAGTTAGCCAAACAAGCTTAAACTTAAAATTAAAATTACACAAGTGAAATCAAATACTATAAAATTATCAAATGAATTAAATAATGGCTTCACCAGTCATTGATTACATAAATATTAAATTAAGTTATTTTATCCTGTACCAAGTTATTTAAATGAAACTTCCATAAAAAACCACAGATATAGATTGTAGTTGTTGAATCTATTTTTAATACTTTGAATATAATTTTTTTTTTGTTACAACCTAATTTTCAAAATGTTCTATATATTAAGTTGTCGAAATGCCAGTTTTAATTGTGTTTCTGGTGATAGGGAAATTGGCAGATGAGGGGGAATCACCGTAGGATGCGGAATCTCGGTACCGGGTATTTGATCGAGGAGCACTTGGACTACTGTGACTAGAGGGCTCATCACAGTTGACAGCCTCGACTTTACTATTATTGTTTTGAGGATTCGTAGGGTCAAAATTATGATCGGCAATGGAAGAACTTGAGTTTTCTACAAGATTCTTATTTTTTGCTAAAAGGATTAAGCAACAATCCCCTGGGCAAAGTTGTCGTGACACGGTCCCAAACGTGTTATAAGATATTTCGGGGTTAACGGAGGCCCAGCCTCCGGGTTGGCCATCCTTATCGGGTACGAAAAACAAGTGCCCAGCTAAAACAACCATTTCGATCGCCTGCATTATAAAAATTATATACATAAATTAAATTTTATTTTTTTTGTTATGCGTAAGGTCACGTGCAATGTGAGTTTTTATTTTCGTAAAAATTAAGTATAAAATTCTGTAAATTTTAAAAATTTTATTTTATTTTTTTTCAAAATTTTTCAAAAAAATTTTTATATCAGAAAAAGTATATATATGTGCATTAACTAAATTTGGCAACTTTTAAAAATATTCGCGTTTTATTAAAAAGAAGATTTTGCAAAATTTTAAAAATTTTACGAAAACAAAAACTCACTTTGCACGTGCCCTAAAATACATTATTTTTTTTAGGTCCAGATAAGCAGAATATCATATGTGTACTAATAGTTAGGGAAGTTATGATTTTTTATATGATTCGACACAGATGTTAATATACTAAAGAAGCTCAAACTCAGATGTTTTTTGACGTTAAATTGAGGTAAGGGCACGTGCAAAGTGAGTTTTTATTTTCGTGAAATTTTAAAAAATTCTAACAAATTTTAAAATTTTATTTTTTGCAAAATTTTTAAGAAAAAATTTTATTTCTGAAAAAGCATTTTATATGCATAAATCAAATTTAGCAACTTTTTGAAATTTGCGTTTTATAACGAAATAAAAATTTTCAAAATTTTGAAAATTTCACAAAAAAATAAAAACTAACTTTGCACGTGCCCTAAGCTAAAAATAATTTAGCCAATTTATCATTGAAGTTGCAAAGAGTTGATTTTTCTCACAAAAAGAGAGCTCAGCCTCAAAAGTATTAACCTCAAATTCAAAAAAAAAATAGAAAAAAACAGAATTTTTTTTTGATTTCAAAATTTAATCTTAAACGTATCTAATTTGAAATTAAGTAGAAGTAACTTTTTATATAGAAAATGCTTTGCATATAATATCGTCTTATTCAAAATAGCAATATAAATATAAAAATGTCGTTTATTCACCGTTATTTTTTAATTCTTATTTTAAATAGATCGTGCCATTAATAAATACTTTGTTGGATGTTCCAAGAAGCCCATCTTGATGGGTTGAAGAAGTGTCTAAGAGAAAATCTATTTGAGCCATGTTAGCGTGGTGACCGCTTTCATCACAGGTATTAACATCGATGTAAGATTTTATGGCTGACACCTTGGCCGATATTATGTCGTAATCGGGACTCGCCCCAGAACTTTTCAAAAAATCTTCCGTAGTAAGGTGCTCCACTAAGCGTTTTTCACCGTTTTGTAGCTGTATACGGGTTCCCTTTTTAAATAGCTCACTCGGCTGTGTCAAGTTTGTCGTTGTGCCAGATTCAGATGATTCACTAATGTTGCTAGGTTCTCCTTCCTTGCCGCTCCTTACCATGGGCAGACCTTCAAAATCTAATATATATGGGTTGCTTTTTACAAAAAAAAAGGGTAGTTCGTTATCCACCAAAAATTTAGGGTTTTTATCGCATCTAACCCTGCCTAAAAAAAATCCGCTGGTTTGGCCACATCGAAAGACGAGAGGGTGAGCGTGATCTTTGCAATCTGTAAATGAAGTTAACGTCCAAGGCAAAGGCAAAAGAGGCAGACCTAAACTCACCCGGTCCCAAAAGATAGACGCCAGCATGAGATGCCACAAATTGAACAAGGACGAGTGCATGAACAGGCCCAATTGGAAAATCAGACTTAAGGAGCTCACTGCCTCCAAAAAGGCAAAAAGCTAATATGAAAAAAAAAACTCTTTAATAGTTTTACAGATTTGATTTATATTAAATTGCACACCAAAAGCAATTAATTCGTGCGCATAGAGTAATAAATATTTATCAACCCTATAATTAAAGTGAGACACAAACATTAAACTACAAAACGTGACAGTTAATTATTACTGATCGATTCGGGATGACCGATTTGCTGAAAGGGTGAAAGGATTGTAAGTGAATTAGTCCTAATACGTTTTTGGGATGGTGATTCTTCAACAGCCATGGTTGAGGTGAGAATCTGCCATACAAAAATGAATATACAGAATATTCGAACAGTTGATGCTTATAAGAAACTACACCCGGGGTAAGATAGAATTAAATAGTGCTTAGAAAAATGTCGATAAACAAAATTGATTTAAGTCATATTGTAATGTAATTCAAAAGCCAAAATTCTAAACTTGTGAATTAAAGGATGGCAATATGCACATTTATTATTCATTAAATTAAATGCCAAATAAGACTGTGTAAATTAAAAGTTTATAAAGGTATAGAATATTCAAATTTCACATTTATTTAACAACAATTTTCAATGTTTTAAAGAATGTGAGTTTATAATATAATATCCCTTTTTAGTCTTCCTATAGCAGGTGTCAAATTTACATTTTATCTATAAAGTTTTTGTTTGGAAGGTATGGATAAATTAAATAACAGTTGTTTTTTGCAAAATTTAACACTCCAAAAGTATTATAATTTAATTTTTAACAATTTAAATTTTAGGTGGATTACCTTATAATTTTTTGGTCTGATACAATATTGTTGCCATAATATAAAATTAAAAATTAAATTGGAAACATAAATCAGTGCTTATTAAAATAATAAAAAAAACCTAGGCCTTGTTGGCAAGTTAAATTTTTTAAGAAGTGCTAAGGAAATAGGCAAAAATTAATTAAATATGCATAACTTTCTTAGCAAAAAATTGGCAGAGGCATTATACATATTATCATTATATGATAAAATAGTTTTAAAATTTTTTGTCAAAAAAAAAAGAAATAACAAATAAAATTGTAAAACCATAAAAAAAATTAATGTTAAATATTTGGCAACCATAGCGTACCATATTGTTTGTACAAAATGTCATATAATATATACTGGAACAAAGCCAAATTTATAAATAGTTTGGTGTGTTAAAAAGGTTATTAAATTGTATTTTGCCTTATTTATAACAATTGCCAAAAATATAAAATTTATTTTTGACAATAATAAAAATTCCCAGATCTTTTTGCAATATAGAAAAAAGAAATAATAGAAAAATAAAAACATTTGATTGGCATTATTTAATAAATTTGTTTATTACTATATTATAAAAGCTAAATAATAAAAATAAAAAGGTCCAGAATATAGATTATTATCATATATTAAATATATGCTAATTACAAAAAAAAATTATTAAATATTCACCTTTTTTGGATCAATAATATTATTGTTTTGGTCTCTTATTGGTTTAGTTTCAGAGTGTACAAAGTCAAGTGATGGATAGTAATATCGGTTATATGAATGTAGTTGATTTTGCAAAGATAACCTTTGAGATTCGTTTATTTCACCAAACCTTGAAAGTCCATTATTGTTAAAAAACATGGGTGCTTCGATAAATGGACTTATACTTCCGTAGGGCGAATAAAATTGTGTAGGCATAATATTTGGATATATCATTGGAAAAATTGGGTATTGCAAATTAGAAATATAAGGTAAAAACGTGCTACAAGAAGATTCATTAAAATTTAAGTTTTCACGAGATTCAGACGTTTTTGTTTCATTCATTTTTTTTCATAACAAGCTGGTCTTGTGGGCCGTGTCTTAGAAAAGTCCTAATTTCAAGTAAATTAAAAAAAATTAATACTGCATTTAATTAATTAAGCCAAAATATTTTTTTCGATATAGGTTAAAATGCATTTGTATTTTAAAAGAATAATTTAACGTAATATAAAAATTTTATTTTTTAGCTAATTCTAAAAATATTTTTGCTCACAGACAAATTTTAATACTTTATTTAACTCAACACTATCCCAAGCCAATTTATTATTTTTAATAGTTAAATTATTAACTAACATTTCCTTACTGAATAATAATTATTAATACTTATTTTACAAATCAACCAGGTTAAACCTAAGTACATCGGGCTAACAAAACATAATTTACACCATAGTACCATTAATTTCTGCTAAACATTTTTTACCTTCACATTTTGGGTAATGTTTTTAAAATGCAAATAACTTTACAAATTAGCTATTTTAAAAATTATTGATTTTATTTATTTTAGAAGATAACTTAATATTTAATAGCCTAGCTTTTATTTTGTTAAATTTTGCAAGAATTGTGGCTAATAAAAAATTTGAAGGAAAAAATTTGAACAAAATTTATTAACATTAAAGTGGCTAGTGTTTTTTTTTCTTCAAAAAATTAATTTGTTAGCATATCCTAAAACGGCCTACTTAAATTCTCATTTTTAAATATAGTTGTTAAATTTTTAAAAAAGATTTTTTTTAATTTTGACATCAGTACTATTTACAATAAAAAAAATTTTAACAATTATTTAAGAATCTCTTCAAATAAAACAAAAAATATTTAATCAAAAAACAATTGGTATCTTCCAATTGAGGAGCGCCATACCATTTAAGAGCTTTAGACTCTTTTAACCCGTAGCAATTAATATTTTTGACGGGTTAAATAGTAATATTTGCTCGCACGCCAGCTTATTATTGGCTAGGCTCTCACTTTAAACATTTTTTAGAGCCCACTGCCTAATCAGGCCACTAAGCAGCTACGAGTGGTTTTGTAGCATGCACATACATTTTTAAAGATATGGCATCTCATTTTGTTTAAATTGGATATGTGATAGTTTGAGATTAAGTTAGAGTTAGGGAAATATTAGGCTAAGTTTATTTTAAAATTAGGGTTAGGTTTAATTAGTTTTGGTTATGATTAAGGTTGGTATCAGATAAAATAAAATAAAAATTTTGCATATGAGACGAATTAGTCAGGCGGTTGTAGGATTGCGTGCGTGGTTACACGTATGCTATTTTTCATAAATGCACTCAAATCCCAACCTAATGCAATTAAGGAATCTATGCCAGAGAGTTATCTGAGCCAATTCATTTAAATACATAAAGTTTCAAATATTAAAAACATACTTCAAATTTTTTTTTCAGGTCTTAGGGTGATAATAACACTTTTGACCTTTTTGCTAATTTTTAATGTTAACTGACTGCGGAATATTGTAGAAAGGTAATGGTACACATTTTAAAAATAATACAAATAATTCATTTTTGATCCTTGTATTTTTGTAGACTTGTGTTTTCATGCGAAAAATTGTAGAAAGGTAATGGAACACACTATGAAAATAATATAAATAATTCACTTTTGATCCTTGTATTTTTGTAGACTTGTGTTTTCAACAAATTAACCTTTTTATATAAGGTCGCGTTTAGAGTTCGTGGGAAATCAAAAAAATTTAAAATTTAAAAAAATTGGTTAAATGTTGAAAATTTTATTAAGCTCTAGAATTTATAAATTGCATTCAACTGATTATTAGCAATGTTTAAAAGTGGCTAGAAAATTTAAAAAAAAAAATCAAAAATACAAAGGACTTGCTCCGGGTATAAATTAAACAATGGTTAAAAATTTATGTGTAAAAACCCAAATTTTAAATATTTAGATTAATAATAAATGAACTATGAACGCGCTCTAAAACCATGTAATTGAACTAAGCACAACAATGCACTTAATACATTTTTACCCCTATCAAGGAATAATCTGAATATAAATGCAATTCGGCAGGACAAAAAGTCGGGAAATTTATAATTGTTCTTGTTACCCATTAGTCTGTTTTGCCTATTTTCAAGCGAATAACCAATTTTGGCCTCTTTGCTAGTAGGGTAGAGAATCCTGTACTATATCTTGAATTAAGCATAGCTTCTTTATATATTAAGATAAATTCAAAAATATTTTAAAATTTTACATCTAAAGTAATTATGTATTTTCAGGAAGAAAATAAAAAAACATTTCCATATATAAAAATGATCCCCCACCTGAAATCACGGATAAATATAATATTAAATAATAGATATATGCCCAGTATGATCACTCTGCTAATATAAATGCTGAAATGGATAAATAAAAATCTAAATATAAATATAAGTAAAATTTTACAACTCAATATCAATTTTTAGTTTTCGGGAATTTTTTGTTAAGAACACAGAACAACAAAAGATAAACGATTTTTTGAGGGTTAGAGAATTTTCTTGCGATAACGATCCCGGGTTTAGTTTTTTTTCTAATGCCTCCAATTTAAATCGCGTCCAAAGTTCAGAAAAAAATTCACAAAATTTCTCCAATTATTAATTTTCCAAAATATCTATTGACATATTCAAATTTCTTATAAAAAATCTATCTAAAAAAGGTTATTACCTAAAATTATTGGCAATTTACTTTCAAGTTATTTAAGATCAAAAAATGGATTTTATGACGTAAACCACTAATTTTAGAAAAATAAAAAAAAAATTAAATATTATAAAAAAATTTAAACGCTTTACGTTAATAATGAATGTTTCCGTTATCTAAATATATTTCTAAACTTTTGTTACTACCTATATGGTATAGAAGCCCAAAATACCCCAAAAATTGAAAATCTCAACTTTGACACCGAATAACTAAAAATCGGAGGCATTGGCTAAAATTCTAATTTCATATTCGTGATCAGCGCCAAAAACTATAGTTGCCATCAGGGCTGGGAAAACAATGAGCCAAAAAACTTTGGCTCATTATTTCTATTAAAACATAAAAAAGGAAAAGGGGGCAAAATTAAAGGGCCAAAATAAGAATTCAAAAAAAGCCCTTACTAAGAAAAGGGGCAAAAATAAACCCACAAAAAGTGGCTCTTAAAAAGAGCCCCAAAAAACCCATTTTATGTTTTCTATAATAATTTCAAAAAATTTTGATGGGTGGGTTATTTTTTCTTAAAGCTCCTAAGAGTTTTTTTTTAAGAAAAGGGGTTTTTTTTAAACATGCCCCTTTTCTTTAAGCAAGAAAAGGGGCTTTTCTTTTGCCATGCCCACGAGTTTGTGGGCATTTGGGAAAAAAACCCAAACACTTGTTAAAAAAAAGCCCATTTAGTTTTTTTTCCCAGCCCTGGTTGCCATAAATGATGCTTAGGGTCGTCCAAATTTTGATGTCCAGTGTAATTGATGCTATATTGTATATTTAAACAATACTTTTTACCGGCCGACTTATTTTCCCCTATTTTTTTTAGCTATCCTAAACAAGAACTAAAGATAAATTTATTATTACATGAAGAAAAACATTACTTCTACACTCAATATTTTATTAATAATTTTGGAGCAAAAATTTTACCTTACAATATAAAATTTTTGGGCCGCATATAAAATTTCCGACCGAGCCTAAATAAAAATAGGTCGGGAATACCAGACCTTGGTTACACTACTTCTTAAGTAGGCCCTAAATAATATGGCTAAAACGAGAGCCTAAGCTAGAAATCAGGTCGTCGACGTGCAAGCAAATATAACTATTTACCACCTGAAATATTAATGGTTTTGCTAGGGTTAAAGGAGTCAAAAAGCTCTATACGGTTGTGGTGCCTCTAAGGGATAAGGTATGAAGCAAACCTTTAAACAAGTTATCTTTTAAGCTTTTTATGAAATTTGTATTCCTCTTATTTACAGGTTAACAAATTTTTGAGTTATGAGCTAATTACAGAGATTAAACCTGCCATCTTAGAGATTTTCATATCCGTTTACCGTTTTTCTAATCAAACTTCGTAAGTCAGCTTTAAACACAAAAAAGATTTAAAAATAAATATAAATTAATTTTGCATATATTCACAACAGCTAAACTTAGTCGTTATAAGCTTGGACGCGAAATATTCTGTATTATATAAATGCTGATGTAAGAGCTTGATATACTTAAAACAAATTTCTCATTAATTGAGATGATATATATAAGTTACAAGCAATTTTTACATGAAAAAAATTAAATTTTTTCTTTTTAGGATATTGAGGTCGCAAAATTTGTCTTGATCAAAACCATTTTTTCGATATGGACGGGTTTAAGTGGCCGAAGCGAAAGAAATTACGAAAAAAATAAAATATATAATGAGATGAGGTCATATTGGGGAGGTATGCTTTTATGTTTCATAAACTTTTTTTTTCTGACATTGATATTTGTCGACCTGTGTTAACACATTTAGTATGTTAAAGCATATAAAATCATAAGGTTATAGATGTTTTTAACGATAAAATTAAAACGCTATTATTTTTATAAAAATAATAACAATTTAGCAAAACACAAATCTAACAATTTTGGCGTTACTCTTAGTTACAACAAATATTAATTTATCTATTGCGCAGTGTAAATGTACTAGCTAAAGGCTCCGGATGCATTGTGATTTTCTTTACATTTATTATTAATAATTCGGTAATTTACTAAAATAAATCTTGACGTGAATAAAACAATGTTTATTTATTTAAAATAAATACATGATTAAATTACAAAAAGTGGGTGTGTATATAAAAAGGATGCTAAAAATTTGATGCATAAAAAAAAGTCTCTTATATAAATGATGCATATACAAAAAAACAATAATAATAAAGCTAAATCAATCGCTTTAATCACATCCTCAATGCAACCAAGGCAAGGTTTTGCTATAAATATAATGAAGCAAAGATTAAAATTTTAAAGTGCAATTATCTTTTTAATATATTACATATATTCTGCCTAACGTAAACAAAGGAGGTGACGTTAATATTTTATTTTAGTCCTCACAATTTTTCATTTATTAAGGTGGCCAATTTTTAAATAGAATATCAAGCAAAGGCAAAAAAAGAAAATGCTATATTTTCCACAGGTACATGAACAATTTATCTAAGATTATAGTACACTAAAGGCCTTAGCAAAATATGTTATCACTTTCTCCAACAAACAATTTAAATACACATGATTTAATGTTTATGCGTTCAAAATTAATGTCTCGGAGCCAATGAAACACGCCGTTTTTAGCGTTTGATTAAAAGCTGTGAATCATTTACATTTTAAATTAAATAGTTTTACGCAAATTAAAAATCGGAGAAAAAATAAAATGTAGCGATATAAACGGATTTAGAGGATATTGCCTTATATCCCTTAAAATGCAATATTAACTGATTTATATGCCTCCTTTCCAATATATTTGAAACTTCTTCAACAAAAATCAGCTCTTCATAATTCGGTCGATATGTGTGTGTACATTGCATTCAAAAAAAAATTAAGTGCACGTTATATAACTTAAAATGCCAAGCGAATATCAGTGTGTTAAAAGCTTCTCATGCATTGGAAAAGGTTATATCGGTTCGGCATAAAATGTGTCAATGTCGTTGTTGGGATAACAATGATTTTGGTTATACGCAGAGCCCATAGGATCGTCACCCTGCAGTTGATGATGAATATTTTGTCGCTGGATATTACCATTAGGGTCAATCATAACAAGTCCATGGCTTTTGGTTGAATTGACAAATATGGAATGGCCAGGAGGGGCAGAACTAAAATTTGGAAAGTAAGCAGCTTGGCTATCATTGCTATTATTGATATAATTATTATAGTTAAATGTATGTTGAGTGCTTGATCTACCGGTCATATTATTATAGCTATTATTATTATTATTATTATTGTTGAAGGAGGAGGCGATTGGCGTATGCATGGGAGTGCCCGAAAGATTGAGCGAATCGAAGAGAGCTTGAGATTCGATAATGTTTGAGGCATCGAAAGATCTAGAAAAAGGCATTTCATTTTCATACCTGTACAATATGTTATGTATATGAATATCAAGTAAAAAACTCGTTTAGTAAAAAAGCAAGGAGTGGAACGTTAACCAAATAAACTATGAAACATCATGGGTATAATTAAAAATTTCTTATCGCATATATGGAGTTAATAATTTGACCCTTAAAAAGTTGGAGACAAGGTATAATAAATCTTAACAGCTTGGTTAAAAGTAATATTAATTAATGTCTTAGTAGAATTTTTTTTGTGAGGGACATTATTAATCTTTTTATAGTACAATTAAAAAAATTCTGCTACTTTGTTTTGAAATGTCTAACGATTACCTAATTAATGCATAAGGCAGAAAAATTAAAATTTTTATATAGCACAGAAATTGATATATACATATACACAGTTTTAGTATTTCCACGCTAGAATTAGGGGCTTTTAGATTTAACAAACCTGGTTATATTTTATTGACCCTATCTCTTATTAATGCTTTAACCCAGGGCCGGAAAAAAAAATAAATGGGCTTTTTTTAAAAAAAGTTTTGAGTTTTTTTCCAAATGCTTACAAATTCGTGGGCATGGCAAAAGAAAAGCCCCTTTTCTTGCTTAAAGAAAAGGAGCATGTTTAAAAAAAGCCCCTTTTCTTAAAAAAAACTCCTAGGAGCTTTAAGAAAAAATAATCCACCCATCATTATTATAAAGAAAAAATCTAAATTTTTCGAAATTATTATAAAGAAAACATAAAATGGGCTTTTTGGGGCTCTTTTTAAGAGCCACTTTTTGTGGGTTTTTTTTGCCCCATTTCTTAATAAAGGCTTTTTTTTAAATTCTTATTTTGGCTCTTTATTTGTAGTCCCCTTTCTTTTTTTATGTTTTGGGGGAAAAAATGAGCCAAAGTTTGGCTCATTGTTTTCCCAGCACTGCTTTTACCTTCAAATAATATATTTGTAACAACGGACAACAAAATCTAAAAGAGCATTCCGTCTTGATAAATGAAGCTGGACAAATTTGAAGTCAGGATTCTCTCAATGCCTAATTTTAATTATTTGGAAAAAGTTATTTTGGTTGTTAAAAGGATTTTTATGTTTATTTACAAAAAGATATATAAGTATACTTCAAATAAAACTTCCTTAGCACTTTAATGCATTTAAAAAATTAAACTTTCTCTACATTGATCCATTTTTAATCCTTGCCTATTCACATGGCCAGAAAGTAAAAAATAATGTGGAAAATTGAAAGAGGGATAAAGAAACGACAGAACTGAATTTAACATTCTAAAAGTCAAGTAAAAAGATTTAAGGGGAAGCTTAAGTAAATGTTAGAGCTCTAATTTATTTATAATCAAGAAAATATATCTTTCAAACGGCAATTTTTTTTTTGTTTTTTTAAATATGTTTTTTTTCCACTTTAACATTATTTTAAAATTTAAACAACTAAAACACAGTCTCATGGTCCTCAAACAAATCTGCAAAAATTAAAAAATATCCCGCTCTAAATTCTTGTTGTCCAATGTAATCGATGAGGCTTTGAATAATTAAGTGCTTAAAATAAATTTTTTTCGCCACACTACAAAAAAAAACATTGGCCTAAAGAAGTCTATTCAAAGATAATGCTAAAATTTTATTTAGCATATGGTTAACGTAATAGCCCATAAAAATTTTATATATGTATAGTTACTGTCATATGAATAATTATTAATAAAAAACAAATCATTAATTCAGTCAACCCTAAAACTTTACCATTTATTTATATGACCCACATCTAATTATTAATATCCATACATTTCACAGGTCAACAAATATTAATGTCACAAAAAATAAGTTTATGAAAACATAAAAGCATGCATCCCCAAGATAGCCTTATCTCATACATATTTTCCGTTTTTCTTAGTTTCTTCCGCCTTCGCCCCTTAGATCTGTCCAAATCGTAAAATGACCTTTTTTGACTAAATTGACAGACCTAAATATACCCTAAAAAACTTAAGGATCTTTTTTTCAAAAAAACCTTGTAGCTTATATTTATCATCACAAATAATAAGAAAAAATTTTATTAAATCAAGCTCTTACATTAGCATTTAGACAATACAATATATTTCGCGTCCAAACTTAAATAGGACACGATGTATTATCGGTTGTTAATATAAAAAATTATTTGAAGTTTGAATAAATAGTTTAGCTGTTGTGAATATGCAAAAAAACTTAAATTATTTTTTTTTGATTCTTTTTTGTTTATTTGACTTTTTTTCTAAAATTTTAAATGTTTATAGCTGACTAACAAAGTTTAAGAAAAAATAGTAAACGGATTAGGGAATCCCTAAGATGGCAGGTTTGATCTCTGTAGTTAACTCATAAAAATTTGTTGACCTGTGTTTTAAGCATCATCTTGAGCCTAGTAAGAGCGTGAAGGTTGGGCTGAATTTATTTTGGTGTTTACATATTTTTTAAAGCGTTTTTGCTTATAAATAGGCTCTTTTAACATTGATTGAAAAACCTGAAGGCTGAAGCAACTTTGTTATGGGAATTGAGGGATGCGTGTGTACGTGGTGCTTGCTGTTGTTGTTCGTAAAGAAATAAGTTTGAAAGACTGCTCTTGTTATTGAGCGAAAGGGCCGAGGAGGAGGCAGCCATTGGGCCCACAGTTGGAACGGACGAGAGGAGGGTAGGTGTTTGTTGTTGGTAAAAATCGCGCTGTTGTTGAGATTCTCGCAAAAAATCGAGCTCCATATTCTAACACAAAACATAAAAAAAGGTATTGAGATGATTGAGAGCTATAAATTGCCAAATTTTTAAGTGGAATCAAAAAATGTAGTATTTAAAAATTGGCAGAAGTTAGCTTATAGCACGTTAAAAATGATAAGTTAAAAAAACATATATTCCTTATTGCTTAATCTAAAATTTTGTTGCAAAAAATAGAGTTTCCATTGTAATTCAAATGAGAGAAGAAAAAGAGATATAAATTTTCATATTTTCGACAAAACGCCGTATTAGGATAAACAACTTGTTTAAGTTTATAAAAGTATAATATTATACCAATTTTCATTTAACTAGATTAGTTTATATTTTATTCGACAAAATAAAACAAAATTGTTTTTTTGCAATGATTTTGAACGTGCCCCGTAGCTCGAAAAATGCAATATTTTATTTTTTTTAAATATAAACAAAGAATATAGTAATAATTTCTATATGGCTTAGTTTAAAAACGCCGTTTGGTTGAAAATAACAAAATAATTTTGTACGTATTTTTTCGTATAGAAACACTCTCTTTGCAAAAGAAAAAACACAAAAGTTTGCGTAATACGTGCCCTAAATATTATATTTACATCAAAAAATTTGAGGTAACAACGTGCTCTTCCAAATTTTAAAATAAAAAATAACTTACCGATTTGCGAGATTCCATAGCTCTTTTCCAGGATTTGAGCTCAGTGGCAAATTCACTTTCTTTTTGCTTTAGTTTTAACGTTTCGTGTTCCATTAACATTTTCCGTTTTTCATGCTAATAAAAAATTTAAAATAAAATATGAATTAAAATTTTACCGATCAAATTGGTGGGACAAGGGGGTTGCTATTTTTATGCACATAATTTATTTTATGATAAATCTACAAAAGTCTTTTTAAACCGTTATAAAAGCTTATATAAATAAGATATTTTAGGAGAATAAAAATTGATACAGGTTGCAAATTTATTATAAAGAAACGATTTATATGAAATACTTGATTAATTTCCAACTCTTTAACCAACACTTCATTTTTGTCCTTGAGTAGAGCGACTTGCTTAGCGTGTTTTTTCTCAAGCCGTGCTTGTTCCTGTTTGTACCGGGCTTTTTCTTCCTCCTCAAACTAGTATAAAATATCAATAAGGGCATGTTCAAAAAAAGTCATATTTTGAAATAGCAAAAAAATTAATTTTTCATTATTCTATTTGGTCAATTTATATAATAATTAGCCAAGTTAGCTGGGAATACTTTTACCTTTATATATCTAAACGAATAATATAAAAATTAAAAAACCCTTTTAGCTTGTATTTTTTGCAAAATCAAAAATGCATATTAAACGTGCCTCTAAGTCATGAAAATAAAGTATAATTACAGTTAATTTACCGAATTTATTACATATACCTGTTACATCAAAAATTGCATATAGCAAAATTTTAAAAAATAGCTAATTTGCAGGGCAATAAGAAATATTGTAACACCTAAAAAATAAAAAAATCTAATATATTTGCATTGCGAACAAATTGTTACAACTAAATTTAAGATATAATAATCATTCATTTTACTAATGTGGACATTTTTGTCACGTTTTTAAGTAAGTATATACATTAATTTTAAAATAATTTTGAAAAAACATACATAAAAACTCTTAAAATTCATTACTCTAATATAATTAAATAATTTTCCTTAAATGTTCTTTGGCAAATTTGCTAAAATATTATCATAAAAAAATATGAAAAAAAAAATTAAAAGTAAAATGAAAATATTACATTTTTTATGCCATTCCTTTCCTGGTCAACACTTAGCTCAGGCATCCGGATCTTTAAGCTTTCCTTAAACATAACAAGCCTCGTTCTCATTTCATTTTTCATGCGTTTGGGGAAAGATTTAAACTCGTTAGCGTGCCTCCTCTTAAGATCCTCAACCTTTTCATCATTATCGCGGCGAACTTGATCAAGTTCCTATATTTTTTTAACAATATTAAACAAAATTTTACTAGGTGTAAGGGGAATGCAAAAACCAAATTTTTATTAGCATCTTTTCCCCACAAATTAGAAATTTAAAAAAACTGTTTTTGTTTAAAATTTTTAATATTTCAAATTCTCAAAAAAATTTAGTTTTTTTAAACCAGGTTTCAAAAATAATCTTTTAATAATAGCTTTAATTAATAAATTTTGTATAATGATGTTCACTTTATGTAAAACGATAAATTAGTTCTATGCATTTCAATATGCCTTTAACAATGTTGACAAATTTTTTAAAATAAAACTACAATTCTGATTTTTCTTCTACCGTGTTTACAACTTAACTTTAATTAACCTACAATATATAATCATTAAAAATGTGGGAAAAACAAATAAGATTACAAAAATTAAAAATTTTATCAAAAATTTTGTTATGTATAAAATAATTAAACCTACATTTTTACGTTGAATGAGCATCTTTTTAACACAAATTTTGGAGCTTGAATTACTTTGCTCATAATTTCATATTAAAAATTAAAGTTAAATAATGTTTAAATGAGGTCGCAATAAACGTAACTTTTAATTGTCATTTTTCGACATTCTCGGATTTGCGTGCCCAATGCCGGGCGTTAAATTAAAAAATGGTGAAAAAACTTAGTTAAGGCCATAGTGTAAATTTTTTAATTTAATAATTGTAAACTTCATTTAACCTACATATATTTTTGTAGATCTGTGCAATATATTAAAATGAAGGATCATATATTTATTTAGTGATAACTTTGTCATGCCGTGTTAGCATTTGATGTCTCTGCAGGAAAAAAATATCTTTCAAATGACGAATATCTAGTTCATGCCTCTCGTGAAGCTGGTGTTCCTCAAGCTCGACTAATGCCTTTTCTTTCACTAAAATTTTAAAAATAATAAGATTCAATCTTGAAAAACCAGAATTTTCTATCTTAATCAGGCTAAAAAATTTTAAATTTTTTAACAAATATATTTTGTAAAAAAAATATTGAAATTATGACTATACTAAGCTAAAGTTTATATATTAATATTTTCATTAATTTTCATCGTTATTTTAAAAAAATTTAGAAAAAGTGCTTTGCTGGAAAACAAATTATATACACGTCCTTAAACGAAACTTTTATTAAAAATTAATTTAAAATCCAAAAAATAAACAATATACATAAATTATTAATTAAATTAAAAAACATATAAAAACTAAATAGCTAATGGCATACTTCGCAAAATTTGATGCTTTTGGGAAAGAAATTGTGCTTCAAGCAAGGCAAGTTTTTCCTGATGGTGATCATTTATATTGGCTAAAATTATTTCCAAATCTGAAGCTTGCTTGTTCAAAAATATCTTTTCCTTAAAAATACAAAATATATACATTCATAAAAAAATGATATTTATAAAATAAATTTAAGTGACTAAAAAATACATTAAACTCAATAATTCCAAAAAAAAATTAAAATTTGTACTCGTTCTTCTTGAGATGCGTCAATAAGTTCGCGCTTCTTCTTATACAAATCCTTTTTATTTGCAACTGGAATGTGATCAATATCGTATTTGAGGAATTTGTATTCCGACTTCATGTTTTCTTTAAAAACCTTCATATCCTTTTCCTAAATTAGCAATAATTTTGTGCATAAAACTAGGCGAGGCAGATGACATTCTTTATAGATTTAAATATTCTTCAGCCTTTTTTTCTTAGTACATTTTAATTTTTTTTTAATTTGCTTTGTAAGATTGTCAATTTTAAAGATTTATAAGCAAACTGCTTAAAATAGGCTCTAGACAAGTTTAGCAAATTTAATTATATTATCGATGACCTAAATGTCCTTTAAAGAATTAAAAAACAATTTTTAACAATTTTTAAGACAAAAAAAACCTTTATATTATTTTGTTATTAACACAATGTAAAAGCTAAATTTTTATATTATTTAAAAATAATTTTTATTGTCTAAAAGAATAATTTAAAATCACATTTTACACAAAATTAAACTCTTTTTTGCGCAAAAATTATTATACTAAAATCCATAAGATTAAGAAGTTTGGTATAACCATCAGAAAGATCAAAAAACTTTAAAATTTTTTAGAATTAAAATTATCTGTTAATCAAAATAAAATTTAGAAATTATTGTAAGGCCAAAAGGACATATTGAGAAATCAAAAAGTGAAGATTTTGAATAAATAAGTAATCATTAATACCACAGGCAGAGTCTAGTTTGTTTATACCATTTTTCATTCCTTAATTAGTTTATTTCACTTAAACAGAGCCTGATAAACATTCGAAATTAATAAAATTTCAAAAATAACATTTTTTGCTACTCCAAAATTATAAATCCAAAAAATATCAAAGTGTGTCAAAAATATATATTTTAAAACTAGTTTTTGCAAATGAAAAAGCAAAGCAAAGAAAAAAAAACAAAAATTCATATTGGGTTTTAAAATGTAATAACGTGACCTTTAAGTTTAAAGCAGGAAGTTGAGCTGTCAAAAGGGGGAAATTCTAAAGTTGGAAAGATAACCCAATCTGTTTTATAAACTATACAAACCCTAAACTAAATTTTTGACCTGTTTTGAAAGCAGAGATGCCATAAATGGTCCAAAAATATTAAACATGAATAAACAAATAATATGATCTTTTTTAGCTAATTTGAACTGAAAAACATTATTTAAATTTATTTCAACTCAAAACTAATTAAATGCATAATTTCTTAAACAACATAAAAATATTTTATCCACGTGATAATTAAAAAAAACAAAATCATAAATTAAACTTGGTTTTTAATAACACGTTTTTGAGCCGATTTCAAATCAAACGTCTGGAACCGTTCTGCCTTCATAACCTGTTGTTTTTGTTGGCGGTTAAGTAGCTCCAATTGATGGTCAAAATTTTTAGTAATGTTCTAAATACATAATCAAATATGAAATATAATTTAAAAGATCAAATAGTAAACAATTTTTAGAAGCAACGTGATATCATATTTGGATTTATATAAAAAATACGAAAAACCTGAATTTCCATTTCAAACAGTTTCTCTTGTTGATCGCGCATAAATTGTGCCTTAATGTAAAGCTCCTGAAACTGCTTATGTTCGAGTTTTTGAATAAACTTGAGCTCGCGCAGCGCGTATTTCCTAATTAAAAAAGTATATAACAAAATGATAAAGTTAGGGTGAGCCAATAAATCAACTTATATTTACAATTTTATATATAAATAATCTAAGGCTAGAGTTATTCAAGGAAAATTCAAAAAATATGACTCTAATGCCCTACTTTTATAATTATATACAATTTTATTTATAACTTTACAAAAATGCTAAATTAATGGGAATGCAAATCGTAAAAAGGATGCTTGATACAGGGAGGGGCACCAAAATTAAATATGCTATTTAATAGTATCAAATTTTTTTACCGATATTGAATGCTAAAATTATAACTGAGCTAGAGTTATGTTAAAAATTTTAATCACAACATTAATATTTATATTAAGGTTGGATAAAAAAATTATAAATCGCATTGTTATATTTAATTTAATTTATAAGCTATTTTATAGACAAAATCACCAAAAAAAACAATATATCTCGTCAAAATATAAACTGACCTCTAAAAGACTAATTACACAGGTCAACAAATTTCAATGGCACAACCGTGAATTGAAAACATAAAAAAAATTTATTCCCATGATGGCCTTATCTCATATAAATATTTCGTTTTTCTTTCTTCCGGCTTCGGCTTCTTACATTTTTCCATATAAAAAAAATGGCCTTTTATGACCAAATTGATTGATCGAAAATACTTTAAAACAAAAAATGTAAGAATCTTTTTTTCATATAAAAATCCCTTGTAACTTATATTTATCATATCAAATAATGAGAAATAAAATTATTTATTACATCAAGCTCTTACATCAGCATTTAGATAATAAAAAATATTTTGCGTCCAAACTTAAATCACAATAAATTATCGGTTTTAAAGAAAAATTAAACAGTTTAACTGTTGTAAATATGCATAAAAAAATTTCAATTTATTTTTGTTTTAGAATCTCTTTTGTTTTTTGGCATTTTTTCTAACAATATAGCTGACTAACTAGGTTTGATTAGAAAAAACGGTAAATGGATTTGAAAATCCCTAAGATGGCAGATTTGAACTCCGTAGTTAGCTCATAACTCTCAAAAATTTGTTGACCTGTGTTATACTATTTAGTTGTTAAATCAAAAATTTTATCAAAAATTATAATCTATTAAAAAAATCTAATCGTATCAGTTAAAAAAATTTAAGCGTAAGTTCTAGTTATTTAGTATTTTAATAGTAGCGTAATAGGGTTTAATAAATTACTTTCTTTTTTTACAACCTTATATATCATTTATGATTTCACATACATATTTTTTCATTGGTGACATGCAATATTTTCCAATTATGCAAAATTTTATGACTTCTTCCCCAAGGAATTTTTTTCAATAATCATGTTTGTATTTGTTATATTGAGCAGAAATTTGTGACTTCGACCTGCAATGACCTTAATGCAACACAACAGATGATAAGGCAACTTTTTTATATATTAATTAAGCACTACGTTATGTAATAATATTCTTCCTCTTATAATTTGGTATATTTTCAAACACATATAATGCCCTTTTGATTAATACATCACATAATTAGGGTGGTCAGATAGTCTATAAACTAATCAAATTAGATATTAATTCTAGGCATATTTATCACTCTTTTTTTGTTTTCCGTCAAAAAAGTTTCTTTGCTCTACACATCGTAATATATCAAAAAAATGACAAATATTTAAATAAAATCCAAAGCTAACTTGAAAATATAATTTTAAATTAAAATATATACTTAATCTATATTATGTATATTTATAAATATTTTATATTCAATCCGAGCTCTAATTTTATTGACTTTTGCAATGAAAAATTTTATTTTTTCTACAAATATTTTTAAATCTAATCAAATTGAATTTATAACTTAGAGTTTAAATAAACTATTTATAAATCATATAGATATATTTAGGATTTTTGGTCTTTGGGTCTCGAAAAATTTTCACTAATTGTGAATGTATATGTGAAAAAAATTACAATAAAATTAGGAAAAAGATTGAAAAATAAGACGGCAGGAGTAATCTAAATGTTATTTATTGATTTTAAAATTTGTGTATACCTAAACAATAAATATTCCTAAAGCGTATTAAACTTATTGCAAAGAGTAAATGTTTATATTCAGAAATAAATAAATCACCTATTTAAATAATTTTTTCGGCTCTTATTTTCAAACCCGGGTGAGACAATTTTACTGGTCGTGGTCGTTACAAGCACGCCATCTATCACATATTTTCGCATAGTTTTCAGGGATTTGAGGCCTGCTGTAGTTCGGGAATGACTTGTTGTTGTGGTATTATGACTTCGTGTGGATGTGTCATTTATATTGATTTGAGTTGTTTGATCATGTTCAAAAATATCATCAGTTGGATCCGAAGGCAATTTCTCTTCCTATTATAACATATTTTTAACTCAATAATACAAATAAAAGCCACAAGTTGATTAATAAAAACTCAAATTAAAAAAAAATACATAAATAAAGGAAGTAAATATAAAATTAAACCAATCAATCAGGCATATTGCAAATTTTCCATTGCCTGTAAAACAATTGCTGTTATTTCAAAACTAAATTAAAAGAATATTTCTTTTAAGTCTATAAAACAGCATCTAAAGGATTAAAACACTTTTAAGCGATTAAAAAGCATATTCTTAAGGACAAACCAATTATAATCTTAAAAATTAGGTATAAATTTAATACCATAGTTTCATCTTCTTGCTGGAGAATTAACTCATGCGAATAGCTCGAGCTAATAGAAGGATCTTGATGATGCAGGAGTTGGTGGCGATGATTTGAGAAGGAAATTGATTGAGCTGAATGGAGGGATGAGATGGGTGACGTACAAGAAATGACACCTAAATAAGATTTATTTAAAATATTGTTATATTTAATGTATGCAATAAAACTGCTAAATTGTGCGCAATATCATTTTTATTATAAAAAGGGTTTTGAACTTAAACACGTGTTTCAATGTCAAAATTCAAAGTGGGACAACTTTATTAAAAGCTACTATTACTTATAGCTAACTTTAACATTAAATAAATAATTTTTAGCACAATCAATATTATGTTTAAATCAAAAATTTCAAAACAGTATAAGTAAAAATAAATAATTTGCACTGTTATATTGCCCTTCGTAATAGGGTGAGATGGAAGAGGCCATGGAATCAGATAGCATAGACTCTGTCGTAAATCTTAAATTTCCGGGTGGAATGTTAGGTGTGGCATAAAGGGGCATCAAATTGGAGGAAGAATAAGTTGAATGAATATTATTATCATTGTTAGTGACATTGCCAAATATAGAAGGTGTTTTGCTAACGCTATCAGCATCATTATAAAAGGGGTCATCTTTCATATCGTGATTATTAGGAGATGAATGTGTGACTCTGGTGGGATGTTTTACCGATATCGGCTGACTCCCAATAAAATTGTCAACTGTTGCTGACCGAACAAACAAAGGTGATGTCCTCTCTCGGTGGTGGTGGTGGTGGTAGGATATAGATGCATTTCCATTTGAGGGGCAACTTCCAATGACATTTTCGAGAGATGGGGAAAAAGCTATGATTCGCTGACTAATGGGTGGCAAATCATTCATCGATGACGGTCTTGAGGTTGTAACAATCGGTGGTGCAATGTTGCCTTTACGCAGCTCCTTACGGGAGTCAACTAAAATTTTGATAAATATGATAAAAAGGGTTTATTTTTCAAAAAAAATATTATAAATAACTTTATTGTTACTTTATTTCTTATAATATATTAAATGCTTCATCAGGACCAAAATGATTAATCAAAAAAATCTAACTTTAAAACTTATATATAAATAAATATTTAGAGTCTAAACAAGGATATTGCAATACTGAAAAAAATTGATTTATTACAAAGCATTTCAAATTGCGAAGCCCGTTCTAATATCGTTTTATCCTTGACCATCACTTCAGTAGTCACATTCTATTTCAATTTAAAAAAACACATGTTTTTAGAATTATTGAATATTATTGAATTACAATTCATTCATTTTTTTAATAAACATAGTTATATGGTAAATGCATATTCATTATTAATAATAACTACGTCGATTTTATCTACAGGGGGCACATGGTTGATGGCAACGACAGGACCTTTGTCCACCACATTAGAATCTAAATCAAAAATTATTTGTAAGTAATTTCAAAAACTAAATTTTACCAAAATACCAAAATTAAAATATAAATATAATTAAAATACAGTTAAAAATTCTACACTAGTTTAAATAAACTTTCTATATTGTAATTAACTAAAATTGGGTATTTACATTATTAAAAGTTAATTTAATATTCCCAAATTTGAAGTAGTTGTCAACAAAAATTTTAATGTATTTAGTACATTGCGATAAATAACCGTAGCATTGTATATAATATGTTATTAGGTAAGCATGTATTAATAAAGTATACAAACCTATCTGCATAACTTTGATGGGTGTTTCTTCATCCACTTTATCACCTTTATTTTCGGCTTGCTCAAGGCTGGGGGACGGGACGCCTAGGCTGATCATAGTTATTTCACCTTTGTGTGTTACAATAGGCGTCAAAGGTGCTTCTATTTCGGCAGATACGATTGGTTTTTGTGGTTGTTGCTGTACTTTGATTTTTGTTCCATTCACTTCAGCGTTGTGTGATGCATTGTTTTCGGTAATTGTTGGTTCAACTAAAACAGGCACTATACATAAGTAAAGAAAAACATTGCAAAAATTAAAGGTAAAACCTAAATATAAATCTATTAAAAAGCCGATATTTAAATATATGCCAAAGAAATAATTTATGATAACAAATAATTTTATGGATGGACTAAATTTTTAAATGAGTGCGAATAGAATAACACACTGCAACTATTATAAATTTCAAGTTGCTAATAAACAAAAATTTACCCGTTTTCGCAGCAAATGTGTGGTCTGTTTCATTTTCGCCAATTAACGTATCCTAAAAGAAATAGGATGTGCAGATATAATTAAAAATTTTACTGTTAAAAGAAAACAAAAAACCACAATTATAATATACATTAAACAAGAGTTTAAATAAGAAAATAAATGATCAAATGTTTATATTGATTAAGGGTAAAAATTACTTATTCCTAAGCTAACAATTTTTTATATCACCTTAAAGCAATATGTAAGGTGGCATTATATAAGAATATTCGCAAAATTACACTTATGATCAAAATGGCTATATTTAGTTAACGCTTTAGTGTTTTTTTTATTACTATAGTATTTTTCATCAAAATGAAATATAAAGAAGCATAGAATTTTATAAATATATATATTTTCTATATTTAATAATGGTTTATTAAACTAAAGAATATTTTTACCGAATTTAAAAAAAATGCTTCAATTAGCGCGGTATTTTTATATGCTAGTAAATATAACAAACATTTGTAATCCCAAACTTAAATTTGTAAGATTTTGCAAAATAACTAAATTGTTATAAAATCGTTAAAGTAGAGTTTGTTTTTAATAAAACGGATGTTCTTATGCCTAAAATAGAAGTAATTTGCAATATCTCTATATCAAATGCCCTAATCACGACGACGATAGTAATAAACAATTATATATCATTAAATTACATTTCCATTTTGTATGGATGTAGTGGGTTCAGCAATTTCTTCAAGCACTTCATGCACTTCGGCTTGAAACTCTGAGATGAGATCCAAAATAGGTTTAAGTTCAACATTTTGCGCTATAAAATTCATCTATTAAAATATATTGACAATAAATCTAAGTTACTCCAAGTAGTTCTGGAATATCTGCTCTTTGGCTGGGATCTTTAACTAAGCAGCGTGATAGAAAGTTGTGAAAATCTTTGCTCCTATATAAAAATAAATTTATAAATTTAATAATATTGTTAAAGGTCTATGCGTTCATTTATAGATTATAAATAAAATCTACAAAAATAAATGATCCTTTTCTACGTAAATTAACCTAGGACCTTGGCTCTAAAAATCCGAAAATCAAAAAAGTTACGTTTGCGAAAGATTTCTGTTAAAATTATGTGACCCCATTTTTTATCTAATTGAAGGTTTTTAGATAACAAGGTCTACAGTCCACATTTGAGTTATATAAAAGAGCCTTTTTTAATTAGTTTTTTAGACATTATTTAAATTTTAATGGTCATAGCAGGCTAACAATATCTGATAGGAAAAAACGCTAGAGTGTATTAAAAATTTGCAAAAAAAAATGCAGTTTTAATCTAATTGGTTTAGGTATCTGAATTTATTAAACAGTAAAAAGCTATAAAGATTAAAATGAGAAAAATATTTACAAAACAAGCACACATAACTGTCAAACTACAATTCATAAAAAACATCTAATAAAATAACCATATAAAGACTTTTTTGATATAATATATATTTATGGTATTGTAAAAAAAACTTATATGTATTTCTAATACTTATTGATTCAATATAAGAAATTTTTTACACCCCACAATACCCCTAGGTCATTAATGGCAAGGTGATATAGATTTTGTTGTATAATCACAAAAGCAATTAAATTTATTCAACATGATAAAATACCAAATTGATATCTACTTACTAAAATATTTGTATGTAGCATCTTATTACTTGTACTTGAATATTTTCCCTAAGGGCACGTGCAAAGTGAGTTTTTATTTTCGTAAAATTATGGAAATTCTGAGAATTTTAAAAATTTATTTTTTTTCTAAATTTTTTCAAAAACTTTTCATTTCAGAAAAAGCATTTTATGTGCATAAACTAAATTTGGCAACTTTTTAAAAATTTGCGTTTTATTACAAAATAAAATTTCTAAAAATTTTGAAAATTATACGAAAATAAAAACTCACTTTGCACGTGCCCTAATAATATATCGATAATACCATTTATGGGGTGAGTTGAGACAGGGTGGTTCAGATTTCTGTATACGGATAATGACCCTCATGGGGTTCATCTCGTGATTTGGTGGTTCCATTTGAGCAAATTCTATGAGCGTTATGCCCAAACTCCAAAGGTCGGCTTTGTAATCGTAAGGATTATCTTTGATCGCTTCACATACCATAACTTCGGGAGCCATCCTAAATAGTTTTACTTCCTTATAATTAGATATCAAAAAAAAAGATAGGGGAAGTACAAAAATCCAAAATTAAGAAAACAAATGTACCTAAATCCAATTTGAACTAAACTTTACTTAACAATTTTCAAAAAAAAGTCGGACGATTTTGACCGCACGTAAACTTTGGTTCTATAGTTCAAGTTAAGCAACGTTGAGCCAGGTTAGCAGTTTGATGGGTGACCGCCAACGAATCCCAAAGCCGTCCATTTTTGTGAGAGCCTAGGCTTAAAACCTAGGTCAATGGTGCGAGTTAAATCTCATTTGACTTTGCAGGGCCCGCTATATAATAATTTGTGCCATTTTTACGTATCCCTGTTAGAGAAAATGGACAGCAAGAGTCCGCAGCTGGTCCGACATAATTTTCACCTTCGACCCGGTTTGCCTAAACTGCGGGTCGACCAGACCCAAAATTTAAAAATAAGACCAGTAATTTTTATAATGCTTCGTTTATAGCTATATAATTTTTGCTAAAAAATAACCAATATCGACAAGTTATAACTTTAGGTTGAAAATATGAAAGAGGGTATAATTTTGTGACTTCCTTTAAAATTCGGAATTTGTTTATTCTATGCCAAAATATATATAAAATAGGCTTAGTTCACAAAAATATCTAAATGTTGGGAAAAAATTTTGTATTTAGGACATTCTCTTTTCAGTTGCAAAAAAAATAAGTTAAAAAATATTTAACTGGCCTCTCTTATTAAAAACAATTTTTGACAAATAAAAGATCAAAAAATAAATATTTATTTATACAAAAAGTTACGGAATAGCAAAAGGTGCATTTTTGTCATTTCTAAAACTAATAACATACATATTTTATAAATGGACATAAATTATTATAGAATCAAGCGTTACCTTGTTTTATATGGTTTTTATCAATATGTTTAATGCATCAAAGTTTATTTTTTATTCAAATTTCAAAATATTTTTATATTTTCAATTTTAAAGGTCACAAATGAGGTCCTTTTTAAGAAAAAAAAAATCAAAAAGTGAAGCATAACCTTTATAAATGCAATTTTAATTATTATTATTGCCTTATTAAATTTACTGTGATGGAACAAAAATACTAATAATAATATTTATAATTGGGAACTCATGTAATATCTCTAACACAAAAATTTCAAATCCATATTCATACTTTTTTATTTGTAACGCATGTAAGCTCATGCTTATAGAATTTTCTTAATCTAAAAAAGGTTTTAATAGGCGCGATTAAACCGAAATTTTTAAATTGGTCAAGGTATAGTATAATTGTCTGTAATCCCGTTTTTGCAAACTTTTTCAATTTGCAGTAAAGCCAATAAAGAAAAAAAATATGCAATTAGAAGTTATGTTACTATTTAATTTTAAATATTTAAAATTATTGAGTTGTAAAGTGCATCATGGTCACAATTTTTGACAAAAATGTTTAACCTGATTAAATGAAAAAAAGAGCAAATATACTATGAATCAGAAAACTTTATTTTAAAATTATAAACATGTCTTATGTGAAGGTAATTTCATTTTATCTAGCATAATCAGATTTTGTAGTAGTCAATAAAATTGTTTCAAAATTTCTAAAAATTTCAATAAAAACTTTTATATCCTTTAAGAAAAATCTAATTCACCCTAAATAAATGACCCATTACTTTTAATATCTTAATCCAACTATAAAATGTTCTTAGCTCTTAAAAACATGAAATAAATCTAAACCCAACCCAACTAAAAATAATGTTCTAGCTAATATATTTTTAAACCTATTTTTAAAAGACTAATATTTTTATAAATATGTCTAAGATTTAATTTAGAACTGGCAAAACAAGATGTGGGATTTATAGTAGGGAATTTTTTAGCCTGAGCAAAACACATAAAAAATTAATATTCACCCTAAATTAACATATTTTTAATAATCAAATTTAAACAAAAATGAACCAATAAGGTGTTCCAATAAATGAATCTCTTTTTTGTAAAGTTGATGAGTTTTTGGCAGACACTCCAAAATCAGCTATATACATGTAATATTAAACTAAAATGTTTATTAAATTTTAAATCATTTAAGTATAGATAGATGTGGTGTACCTAATTTTATTTGACCATCTGCTGTTAGTAAAACATTTCCTGCTTTAATATCACGATGAATTATTTTGTTGTTGTGTAAAAATTCAAGAGCATAACAAATTTCTCTACAAACATATTTTATTTGACATTCATTAAGACCTTTTTCTAACTCCAGCATTATGTTATCTATAGCTCCCATTTCACAATACTCAATTAATATCTAAAATTACAGTTATGAATATTTTAAAAAATTATTTAAAAATTGTAAAAATAAAAAAAATTTTTTGTACCCATAGTTTTTGTTTAAAGTAATATGATTCATAGAGTTGAACAATATTTTTATGTTTGTAAGAAGAAAGAATGCTAAGCTCAATATAAAAGTCATCAAGTTCATCATCATTTTGTATCTCTGCTATCTTAGCTGCTGCAAAAACTTTTGTATTCCTGTTTTGTGCCTAAAAAATAATATGTTATTTAAGCTCATTATAGCATAGCTAAAATTTAGCTTTATATAAACCTTAAAAACTTTTCCATAAGCCCCATCCCCCAGCTCTTTCAAAATGTCCCATGTTGCAGCTGGGTCATCTTGTTGATTAAGATATGTTATTATATCGTGCTTCTTCTTCTTTACATTATCTAATAAAGGGATATTAAAGATTCTTTTTATAAAAGCCATTATTGTGCAATGTAAAAATATTAAATGCCATCGGTCATCATAAATTCATTTATAAACATGTGAAGGATGTCTTATAAGGCTCCCAAAATCAAATTAACCTATTTTTTGTAATCTAAAAAAAATATTTTAATATAATTTGCTTTAAAAGACAATAAACAAATAAAATTGTAATATTAATTTAAAAAGGGCTTTAAGTTACAGTCAAACTAAAATTATCTAACTGTGCTATGTAAATAGTGTATAAGTTACCAAGTAAGTCTGACCATATTTATCTAAATAAAATTAGCAAAATGTTTAAATTAAACATTAATTTATTATCACTATTTGATTATAGGAATTTAATCAAAAAAACACATTAATTAACAAAAGGTCATTCTATTTCCTTAAGCCTACGCACCACCATATTTATGACTTCATGTATTTAATGTCTTAATGTAACATTTTTTTTACGCTTAAATTTACTGAAATTTTTTTCAATTAAAAACTAAAATGTTAATAGCATATTATATAAACTTTAATAACAATGCTTATAGACAAATTAATAAACACTTGCCTGTTTTGTTCAATAATTAAAAATTTAGATAAACATGCCCAATGTCCTGTAGGATTTTTTTTAGTATTGCCTTTATCGAATACAAACTCTAAGGAAACAACAATATTAACTTTCACATAGATACAAAAATACAACTTAATCCACCTTAAACAAACTGCAAATATTAAGAAAGAGATGTAAACATTGAAGTTACATTAACCAAATTTACATCTACCCTAAAGTAGACCACAATTGTTGTGAAATATAGTATGACCTTACAAATCAAAAACTTTACTTTTCAAAGTAATATTTTTCGGCAGCTTTGGTTTAACGTTTTAAGATTCTAAAAATGTCGCATCCAAATAAATTACGCAATTTTTCTCATTATTAAAAACATATAAATAAAAAATTATTTAAAAAATATTTATATTTAAGTCTTTTTATGTTCCCTAATTTTTTTGTTATTAGAAAAAAATTGTGTCCCTTAGCCACATTACTGTCATTACAATTTTTAATTGAAAATTCTCAATATTCAAAAAAGATGGGCAGAACTCGACTTTTAACTTATGATATTGCCTACGTTTTTTTAAGAATTGTCAACTTCCCTTGTCGACGTCTTAGTATTTGTGGAACTAGTTGTTGGTTTCAGTCGAAAAAGTTATTTAATTAAAATTAATATGAAAGTTAGAAATCAATATTATTAATTTTTAAAATTCGTTTATATTTCTTAGGACAATAGATTGAATAACCAAATCCATATAATATATTTACAGTAGGCTTATGCAATTAGTTAACACAAAATTTAAAATTGCATATTATAGAAATACTAATATGATTGGATATTCTTATTTTTCATGAGCCCATTTTTTAAATAATTTTATGTAAAAAATAATTAAATATTGCTCCCTCTGTTAAGGAATTAGAAAAAACCAATATTTTTTAATAATTGATGTGATTTGGCTTGGGATGCGTCCGCGCCACGCATTTTGCAGCTTACCATACCCAAATTTTTTTCAAAGAAGGATGAGAAATTAGAAACAATGCGGTGGGGTTATTTGTTATATACCTAAGTATCATTTCATTTTAGAATGTTACACAAAAAAAAATCTAAAAGTCATTCCTATAAAACGTTCAAAATTAAAAATTAAAATTGTATGTAACATGCCCTCCCCCCCCCCCCCCCCTTTCTCCTTAAATTTTTTAAATTTATTGTTTCAATTTTAGTTAAGCACTGATATAGCGATTTAATTTAACCTGTATTGCAATATACCCTTTGGATTGTATTTGTAAATTAATTTAAAAATATATGATAATATTATATGTTATATGGCAGACATGAAATCAGACACATGTGGTGAAAATTGATTTTGTCCTTATAAAAGAAAGTAATATAGACATAACCTAAAGACTATCTCCTTTACTGGGTGCACATTAACAAATAAAATTTAAGTTGCCCTGCATAGATTTATTTATTCGTATCCCAATTTTTCTAAATACCTAATGTAGGCTAAAATTCAACTTGCAACTTCATTGTGACCGAGGTGTTACAGTGTAAAAGTACAAATGTCCAACAAAATATGTGTTCGTCACCTATTACATATAACCAGGGACGTATTGAGGGGGGGGGGGCAAAGGGGGGCCGTTGCTCCCCTTTAGAAATAGCTTTTTAATTTTTTTTTATGCAATTTAACGCTAATTTTTATTTATTAAACAGAAATCGGAATATATGCTGGTATATTTATTATTTTTTGGCAACTTTGCGGCTTTATAAAATATATTGTTCAAAACGAAATAGGGTCAGATTTTACAATACCGAGGTTAGCAAAAAAGCAAGTTCATCGACTAAATTATGATTCTCAATCTCCTGCTGTATTTTATAGATGCTCATTGTTTAATCCCTATCTGGATTCATTAATTCAATCGTTAAAATTACGTTTTGATAATTTTGATAATAATCCTGGCTTTTTATTATTTAAATTACATCTAAATTATATTCTTAAATTAAATCCTACCGAATAAATAATTTAACATCTTCTATTAAAAATTTTTATAATTTAAAAAATTTAGAATCAGAAATATTGATATGGAAATCATATTGGGAGTCTAGATCTTTTTCTGATGACATTACGATATCTCAATTGATATCTGCTCTTTCACTACCAGTAACCACGTGTACAATTGAACGAAGCTTTAGCACCATGAAGCGCATAAAAACATATTAAGATCTCAAATGAGCGATGATCGATTATTATCCTTGTGCTTGCTTGCCATACATAAGGACACAGCGTCTCCTACTCCCCAAATTTCATTGAAGAGCTACCCCCCTCGGCAAAATCTCGGGGGTAACAAACTTCGTAATTTATTCATATTCCCCCCATAACTATACCTACCCCCCTCGAATACCTACCCCCCTCGAATACCTACCCCCCTCGGCCGATTTTTTTAGAACCGCTTGGTTCCTACCCCCCCCCCCCCCTGGAGTAGGAGACACTGTAAGGACATAATAGATAAAACTGAATTAATAGATCGAACCTAAGAGTGGTTTTCAATAGATCCTAGAAGAATATCAATTTCTTAAATATTTTTATTTTCTTTATAAAATTCTTCTTGAATTTATGTCATACATTAATTTAATTATGATGCAATATAAATAAATATTTTATGCTAGTCATAATATGATCATTCATTAAGCAACAATGTAATTCATTAATTTTTCTCCTAAAATTTCTTGCCCCCCTTTAGTAAAAGTTCTGCCTACGTGCCTGCATATAACAATTCACAAATTAATATCATTCCTGCAATTCAAAAGCTACTTTTATAGTTTTTTCCTTTAATTAAAAGCTCTGTTATTTTAATTATAACGGGCTGGGTCTTATGCATTTTTTTAATATAGATTTCTGAAATTTGTTTTATTTTGACCAATCAGATTGGTCCGCTTCTAATGTAAAATACAAGAGAGTTAACTGCGGATGTAGAGCAAATTAAAGAAAATTCTCACAAACTGTAAATTATTTTTGTTTACAAATTTTGTCTGTTAAAACACTATGAAAACATTTTTACAACAAATAAAATTTACAACTCTTTAACAACGCTTGCTAAATCTAATGTATATTTTCAAATATATAAAACAATATTAATTCATTTTCTATATAAAACTGAATTGGTCTAGCAAATAGAATAAATTTCAGTAATTTAGGAATTGAAAAAAAAACGAGGAATACATAAATAGGACACGGCCATAAGATTGCTTAGAATTTTATAAAAAAAACCTATAAAAGAATTTTAGTATGTGAATTTTCACCTGCTCATGTTATATGGTTCAGATTAAGCCCCCTCCCACTCATTTTAAAGGTCACCCCATTCCATACTATGAATACCTTACATCGCCTTAAAAAGATTTTTGGTACATTTCTGATCTATGTTATTTAAGTTGATCATTTAGTCTTTTGAGGTGGTAGGCTTTGAGAAACAGGGATAGTCGCTAACGATCGAAAATAACTTGGTTAAAGTTATACTGTAAGTTGTTAAACTATCGACAAAATTTAATTTTGTTTTAGGGGTCAACTATCATTTATATGTTTGATAAATATTTTCATTTAACCATGAGATCTGTTATTTGTTTTTTACCCCTTAGTTAAATTTTAAACATTAACCTGCCTATGCTAACGATTTTTTTGGGTGTTTTTTGGCTACAAAATAACTGCTTATATATGTATTTAAAAAAAACTAGGAATGGTGTAATACAAAGGCTATATTAAATTGAGAGACCACGGTAAATTCATAATTACAGTCTTTGCTAGAGCGACGGGGGTGTTGAAGAATACCCGGGCAGCTCTAAAAAATTTAAAATTCATAACATTATGATATTTTATATATTTTATCCTATATAGGCTAAAATTGGTCCAAACACTCCTAAAAAAATTAATTTAAAAATCTTGTAAAAGTTAAGACGGTATTCTAGAATATATTTTTTTTGGGTGAGGAGCATTAAAATTGCTATAAGGCGACGTATAACCCCTAGGGTCAATAGCGCTTCTCTCCGCCAATATCATTCTAGAATATACGCAAATTTGATTCTGCTACACACTTTTAAATCAAAATAACCAGTTAGTCAATTAGTTTGTAAAGTTAAGTACCAATAGTTTCATATTATTTAGTTTTAACCAATTTAAAATCAAATAACTTTATAAATTCAGGTTAGAGATACCCGTCAGAAAGCTAGAGACCGGGCATATATTAAAAACGTAGTATTAGTCTGAGCCGGGCCATTTTAATTCATTTTTATTGCTTTTTAGCTATTGTTATTTATGACCGAAATTCACATATCAGACAAAGGGCAATACTTCGGTTTATTTTATTGATAATTTTATAGCCAAAAACCTATAGCTTGCAATAAATCTTTTGGCCATTTAGCCGAGCGGGGTCAATAATAATTATGAAAACATAGTGGCCCAAACTGTAGAACCTAATTTAATAACTTCAATTTTACCTATTTTTTATCAGTACATAAAACCAAGTCTTATACATCCATAAAACATTATCCTGGGACTTTTCAATCTGATCATCTCACTCGCATAATCATTTTTTCCCCAAATCATTTGCCGATATCCATCCCATAGGATTTCATCTAATATAAGTTTCTAAATAAGAATCAGTATATTATCTCGTTTTAATTATGCAATTCGTATGTTAAGTTAGGGCCGCCTAAGAATTTTGTTAAAAAAAAATTATTTTATAAATTTAAAATCTAAAATATATTATTTTTTAAAAATTTTCTGGTCAACATTTAATACCCAACCTTCATGGTTCTTTAATTAATTTCACAATTGCTCGACCATTTAGCAACTGTCTTAGTCATATCCCCTGAATAAAATAGCTAAATTCATTAATAATTCGATAATTGTAATTTAATATATTTTTCTTCCAATTGGCTATAAGAATTTTTCCACAATTTAATGAATAAAAACCAAGATCGTTATTTTTCCGTTTTTTGCAGTTTAATAGGCCATGGAATTCTTATAACCAATATATATGATTATAATTACATTATATTTGCTTTAGTGCAATAGACATTCGGTTACAAATATTTACAATAAGTGCGGGATTGTTTTTATACCAAAAAGTTTATATGCTTATGACACAGGTCAACAAATAATGGCACAACCGTGAATTTTATGAAAACATAAAAGAATGTATCCTTATGATGGCCTCATCTCATATATATATTTCGTTTTTTAGTTTCTTCCGGCTTCGGCTCCTTTCATCTGTCCTACCGTCCTATGAAAAAAAGGCCTTTTTTGTCTAATTTGATAGATCGAGAATACCCTAAAAAGAAAAAATTTAAGGGTCTTTTTTCATATAAAACCCCTTGTAACTTATATTTATCATCTCAAATAACACAGGTCAACAATTTTTTGAGAGTTATGAGTTAACTACAAAGATCAAACCTGCCATCTTAAAGAATATCAAATCCGTTTACCGTTTTTCCTAATCATACTTAGTTAGTCTGTTATAAACATTGAAAATTTTAGAAAAAAAAGTCAAAAAACCAAAAAAGATTCAAAAACAAAAATAAATTAAAATTTTATTTTTGCATATTTACAATAATTAAACTGTTAAATTCAAACTTCAAATATGTGTTGATATTGATGAAATTGAAAGTAAATATGACATTTAAAAAAAAAATAAAAAATATATTTTCATTAAAAACCGATAATATATTGTGTCGTATTTAAGTTTGGACGCGAAATATTTTGTATTATCTAAATGCCGATATAAGAAGAGCTTGATATATTAATAAAATTTATTTTTCATTATTTGTGATTAAAAATATAAGTTACAAGGGATTTTTATATGCAAAAAAGATTTTTAAATTTTTTCTTTTTAAGGTATTTAGATCTGTCAATTTGGCTAAAAAAGGCCATTTTTCGTTATAAACGGATCTGAGGAGCCATAGACGGAAGAAACTAAGAAAAACGAAAAATGTATATGAGATTAAGCCATCATGGGGATGCATTTTTTTATGTTTTCATAAAATTCACGTTTCTGCATTGATATTTGTTGACCTGTGTAATGAGAAATAGTGTATTAAGCTCTTACTTTAGCATTTAGATAATACGAAATATTTCGCGTCCAAACTTAAATACGACACACCAAATTATTGGTTTTTATTAAAACTTTTATTTGAAGTTTAAATTTAAAAGTTTAGCTGTTGTAAATAAGCAAAAAAAATTCAATCTATTTTTGTTTTTGAATCTTTTTTTTTGGCATTTTAAAATTTCCAATGTTTATAACTGACTAACTAAGTTTATATAAGAAAAAAAAGGAAAACGGATTTGAAAATCCCTAAGATGGCAGGTTTCTCCGTAGTTATCTCATCTCTCAAAAATTTGTTGACCTGTCTGATCTATGGTTACTTCAATGTTTTAAAATTAAATTTTTGGCAACATGTAAAAAAAATCAAAAAAAGCAAAAATCTAAAAATCCTTTAACGGCTAAAATTTTTCTTAAATAGGCTAAGCTTTTAATATTAGCATCAAAATAATAAAATTTCTCGAAGTGGAACACCTCTAGAGAAATATCTCGCTACTGGTTAAAAAATTATCTTAACATTGTTTTAAGGGTTTAAGCACTATGTACTTGCTAAAATAGCATAGCAATTATTTTGGCTAACTTGCAGATCCCTGCAATTTTGCTTGACCTGATTGAAAAATTAGGTTTCTGCAAAGCTCATTAAGCAGGAACACTTGATTGTATTTTTATTCAGTGTTTTAAGCAGCAGGTCGAATTTAAAGCCATCTGGCTAGACTAAATTATAGTGTGGGACAGGTTTAAAGAGTCAAGCCCTTACAATTTTAGCTCTAGAAATAATTATTTTTTCTCACCTTTTTGAATATAGAAAGGTATAAGATAGTTTGTATAGTATACCACTGACCAATCACAATTAATAGGCCCAGGGGCATGGTGAGTAAAACTTACGTTTGAGTCAACATTGCTATTTTTCATAATTCAGGCAAATAAATTTTTAAATGCCGGCACCGCCACCACCTCCACTTTTAAGATCCGCTTTGAATGCTAAAGCAAAAGAAGCATGTAATTTTAATCACCTACTTATATATTCATATATTGTGCTAATTTCATTTCAGATAATTTCGTAATTGTCATTATTAAATAATATCATCTATTTAATTTTAACATATTAATAATTAGCATGTCGGAGACCACCCATAAAGCCAATCAGGGAAATGAAAAACTTGTATTGGAATCGTATTCAACTCTTGGAACCTCCGGTTCTAGAGAATCCTACGTGTATTTGGGATCAATTAGATGCACGCTTCAACGCGGATAAAGCTTTTTACCGATACATCCTGAATGAAAAACGACTCGTGGAAGTTTTTGGTTCCGAGCAGCTGAGCAAAGAAGGTGATTTACCCGATGCAAGTGGCACCAAAAAGTCCAACCGACTCGAAGTGAAAGAGGCCAATGCCAAATTTTTGGAATCTAAACGATCACTCGATATAAACATTATGCTCAAAAATACGAAATACGAAGTTACCGATCTCCTTAACCTCATCAACGCGCTCGACACTAAATCCTTAAACCTCGATCAAATCAAAAAGATTTACGCCACGCGTCCTAACACTGAAGAAATGAAATCGATTAATAATCTCAAGGACACCGAACTTAGAACATTGGACGTACCGGAGAAATACTGTTACGAATTGAGTCGGACAAATAACCTCGAGAAAAAGTTATGGTGCATGATGTTTGAACCGACTTTCATGGAAATTTATACCAATGTCCATATGATATTCGATAAAATGGCATCCTTCATTGAGGTAATCAATATTTGAAAATAAAAATTGATTCTTAACACATTTTGATCGTTTTTGTTAGAAGGTTACCTTTGATCTAAATCCTTTATTTTCTTGGTTTGGGGTGGGGGCACCTATGACGCTCTCGCTGTTGAGTGTCAGTAATTTGTTAAAACTTTTGGTTTAAATACTAGGGTTAAATTATTAAAATAAGTTAGTTAGGGAAAAAATTACGGTACTAGAATTTAAATAGTTGATTGCTCTATAAGCACGAAACAATTGCTCTGTGTGCACATATTCTACGCGCCTTAATTGATTGTCACAGGCGATTAAAAGGGATCAACCATATAGATGAGGATATTTTTTCTACAAAATCTAAAAGTGCCAGATTACTCGAACGATGATTCTGTTATACCTAAGCTAGCTTTGGTTTACATTGAAATTGTAATTTCTTTACATACCACTAGATTATCGAGACGAGCAAAACCTTGCACCAATTTTTGTGGATTTGCTTGGAGGTGGGAAATTACTTGAACGGTGGAAACAAAAATCGCGGCCAGGCAGATGGGTTCCAGCTGGATGTTCTTAATGGGTTAAGAGGCCTCAAATCTAATCACCAAAACATAAATCTCTTGCAATTCCTTATTGGATTTCAAATTATACATTCACTGACGAATACAGGAGCCAATACGGCTAACCAAACCTTACTAGACGTGGATTATTTAAATTCCAATGCATGCCTTGAAAACTTAGAAGTTGATTCGGTTTTAAACCTGGAGTGCCCGATCCCGAACCCTCAAATATACCGGGACTTGTGTTTCAGTGATTTTGATGAATTTGATAACTCGTTTAACGAGATGAAAACCTTAGTCAATGGTATGTAAATTGTTTTTTAATATGTATTTGTGGTATAACTTTTCGAAGGTAAAAAATTAAGTAATTTTGTAATATAGACGTGCTAAATTTTTTAAACTTGCATGAACGCAGAGTCCAAATCCGATGCTTTTATTTAAAAGAAATTTTTGAACCACCCAGGAAAATTGAATGCCCAATATTTAAATAATTAATTTGACAAAGTTATTATGTCCTGGAAAATTAATTATCGCTTTTATTCAGATTTTGAGTCAAATATTCAAAGCCTTCAGGAAGATTTAACGCCTGCCGTTATAGCTTCCATCACTGAAATTATGGAGAAAAGTAACGCGGATTTTTTAAACTTTTCAGACAAAGAAAAATTTGTGAGTGTGCAGCAAGATTACGACAAAGTTAAAACCAAGTAAATTACATAATAAAACTTCTACCTCAAAAATAAAAAGGCGACAGCACTCCTGTTTTAAATAAACAGAATTGATCAAGGTCGAGATTTAAGAGTCGCCCGGTCTGGTGCCGGCCCGATATATAAAACGGGTCAGGCAAGCCAGGTAAATAACAAAAAATTTTGGGCTGGGCAGAGCCGATTTATTGAATGCATGTATGGCCTTTTGCTTTTTTTGGCTGTAAACATTTTTTAGGGCACGTGCAAAGTGAGTTTTTATTTTCGTGAAATTTTTAAAAAAATTTTTGAAATAAAACTTTAAAAAGTTAACAAATTTAGTATATGCACATAAAATGCTTTTTTTGAAAAAAATAAAATTTTTGAAATTTTCAGAATTTTTAAAATTTTACGAAAATAAAAACCCACTTTGCACGTGCCCTTAAAAAAGACTTTAAAGTATTCATTTAATCACAATGTGTCCTGTTTTAATATAATTGATATTATTTTTGTTATTAATTCTGTCAATAATTATGATTTTATAAAAAACTAAAATTTCGAAGGGTGAAATAGTTTAGAAATGGGTACCCAAGATTTTTTCAAGGAGGGGGGGGGGGGGGTGAATAATAAATATGTGAAAAATATTTTGGAGAAACATACCAGGCTTGGGAAATAAAAATTAAGCCACTAAAAGGAGAATTAGAGGCAAAAGCTTTTAAAAAAAGACCCTTTTAAAAAGCTACATTTTGTTCTTAGTTATAAGGGCGCCATCTTTTTCTAAGGGGCTTTTTAATAATAGTCATGAATCCCATTCCAACTTTAAAATAAAGAAAATAAACTAAAAAGGGCTTTCAGAAAAAGCTTTTACCCCATTTTTTTGGGTTGTTAAAATTTTAAAATTACTATAAGCTTTTTTTTGGCCCGAAAAAAAGCCTATAAAATTAAATTTGAATATTATTATATTTGCAACTTTGCCCACCAATCATTTTTGCCTCACTTTTTGTAGGTATTGTTATTTAATATGCGGTAATCTATGTTATATTATAATCTATGTCCATAGTATTCCTAAACAAAAAAAAACATAGCTTCTTAAATTAGGCTCTGAATTATCATCAATGAAAAAACAATGGATAATAAATTGATATAAAATTGCAAATGTATAGAAAAACTCAAATATAAGGCATTAGACTTGCATCCATTTCCTTATTTTAGGTATAAGAAAATAGTAAAATATTATTGCTATAAATCTAAATCCTCCGAAAACAAATCAGCAGAGTTTTTCAAAATATGGCACGACTTTTTTATGGATTACAGGGACATGTGGTCGATGGAGCATCAAAACTTAGTCAAGTATGCAATAATTTTTCTTTGTCTTCCCTGTACTGCTATCAAAACTTTTTGTATTGATATTGGGGGGTTTTAGAAATAAAATTGGCATTGTCTTTTTAAATCTTTCGTTGACATTTTTGTAAAATTTATCTATTGCCAAAATATATATACTAAGCCCGTCCTTATTGCATTAACCTTTTTGGCAAAAAATTTATTTAATTGTAAATTTTATTTTTCTTGATACCAAAATATTTTTAATATTCAAAACTCAAGTTTAGATTGATAAAATTTTCCGTAATTTTAACCAATTAATGTTTTATCCCATAGGAAATACAAAACTATCAAATTGTCCTCAACTGATCCAAATGATCAATGCCAGCAAAAACTTAGGCGACTGGTAAAAAATTGTTTTGCTACTCATTTATTTAGAGCTCAATCAATAGGAAACCCGGACAGCACTGAAAAACAAATTTTATGATGTTGAATCGATCAATTAACAGTTTAAATATATTGTAAAAGATACATAAATAATTATGCGGTTATAATTTTATTTTATGTAATAAAATAAAAAATATTTAATTAAAATGGTTCAGTTTTCTAAGCACCGTTAGATGAAAAAAAATGGATGCTTAGGAGGTTGGCGAAAAAGTTGTGTAACATTTACCGAATCCTAATTAGGATCATTATCATGGTAACAAAAAAATTCTTGGCCGAATATTGTCCGCTCATTCTACGGCGTTATTAAATTTTTAATTTGTTGTTTGTAGGACAATCGATTAAAGGCAATCGCTTAATGCCCTGGTGCATTAAATAATAATCAGCGCATGCGTATATTGATTAACCTTGATTTTTATAATGCTTTTAAATGGTTCTAAATATAAATTATTTTTACCGACTTACGAGCCATAAAATCAATGATCGGTAAGTGACCAAAACAAATTTGACATTATTAAAATTTTCGGGAGTGAATTTATATAAAAGATGATTGTATAATTAACATAACTAGGTAGTATAAAATGTGCCTACATGAAATAGATTGAACAGTTTGTTGGGCATGACCTAATCGAATGATGCACTTTATATTTTATAAATGTACTAAAGCGCTTTACCCACCACAAATATGCAATATTATCCTTCAAGAAGGGTTTGAGCGAATATTTTGTGAGAAATTGCACCTTGTGAATGTATTTTCTTTTTGAAAATTATTGTTCTAATTGTTTAGCCTATTTTCAAAAAATAACCCTAATTGCCCGCCACGTCCACATTAGAGATTACGAAATTTAGTGCGATCAAAACATGTACACATGATTGATTATTTTATTAATTATAGATAAAACCATTCTAAATGATTAAATAAACAACATTTTCAATGTTAATAAAAATATATCAACACCACAAAATATTGGAAAAATATTTGTTTTGAGCTTGAAAGCATGAGAAATAACATATCTTTGGGCTAAGAAGTGTATGCATAGTGGCGCTAGGCCACTGACCGAGCCAACATTGCTATAAATCATTTTAATTTTAATCGATGAATATTACACAGGTCAACAAATTTCAATGGCACAACCATTTTATGAAAACATAAAAGAATATATCCCAATGATGGTCTTATCTCATATATGTATTTCGTTTTTCTTAGTTTCTTCCGGCTTCGGCTCCTTACATTCGTCCATATCGAAAAAATAGCCTTTTTCGACCAATTTGACAGATTTAGAATACACTAAAAAGAAAAAATTTAAGAATTTTTTTATATGGTCAATTCCACCTCAAATCGACAAACTTTTCCCCTTGAAGTCTCAGTTTTGGCTGAAAATTGGCACACTGGTAGGGTCCTTGGGTGCTGATAAAAACCTTAATTTTTTTTGACCGGAAGTGATTTTTGACCGAGATATGAGCAAAAATATTTTTCATTTTTTTGCAAAAAAAAAATTTGAGGCAACTTTGCGCGCATGTATCATCAAAAGTATTGTAGCTAGAGTCATATTTTTTTTTTATTTTGAAGATAGTAATAAGGGCTACCTTAGACGCAAAAAATATTAAAAAAAAATTTTTTTGAGTTACCAAAAAATTAAAGTCAAGTTTAAACACAAATAGCTCAAAAAACGTATCTTTGAATTTTCTGAAAAATTTATATAATATGGCCCTTAATAATGTTAATAAATATATGATATAAAAAGTTTGGGACCGGCATGACTTTTTACGAAATTTAAAAAAATTAATTTTTTGCCCTAATTTTGGGACATAATTATGCCCTTTGCACTATATTAGAATATGCCATTGTACCAAATTCGACAGTATTTAAAAAGCAGAACATATGGGCAATTATGTTAGGCCATAATAGTTTGATTTAATTGATTACTACTATTATTAAATTTACAATGAAAAATTGAACCTTTAAACCGAAAAAATGGAAAATTTTGCCTGTTTTCAAAATCGACTTTCTGGTTAACCAGCCAACCTTTTTTTAATATTTAACATTTATTTTATAGATAAAATATCGCTTAATAACATATATTAGCCCCAGCTTTTTTCATCCGATTTTGACGCTTCTACAATAAAAATACCTAAATTTGCCAAAAAACAGCAAATTTTCAGGTGTCAAAAAACTAACGCAGATTGTATTTGTCTGTGCAAGCTTATTTTTTTATTATTTTTGCATAATTAACTAACAATATTTAGAACCTATATAATCAGTCATAATTTGCCTGTTTAAGTGTTAAAAAAATAGTATATATCTTATGTATAGAAAATCTTATAAGAACGAGATAGGTAAATTACAAAAAAAGGAGATTATGTAATCATTCCATTATTTTAATTAAATTTGTAATTTATTATAATTATTAAAACATATTCTTGTGTTAAAATTCGTTAGGAACGCATTTAGATATAAAAAACTTTAGGTCAATGCCCAAATCCATATGCCTATAGAATCAAGTAACAGTAATATTTCCTCTTTCTTTAATAGGTTTAGTGCGTCTATATTATAAAACTAAAATGTAATTGGAACTTAAATTGTTGGTTTTTAAACTTTATTAAGGTCAGTTAGATATATATGGTGTGCCTTGCTCTAAAGAGCCTTTCAAAAACATATTTGACATTTGTAAAAATTAATAAAAAAGACTGAATGTCTATATTTTGTTTATATTAAATTGGGTCTAATATTTAGTCTTATTATTCATCATTGAAGCTAATTTTGCCCGTTATAATCATTTAAGGTTGTTTAACCCTAAAATTGACTTCTTTTATGTAATTATAATATCAAAAAACCATATCACTATGTTTCTTAAAATAATTGATTTTTTACGTTTATTTTAGGTTTGTTGATAATCATAAAAAAGAAAATCTGTTAAATCATAATATTCTAAATAGGCCAAATATATTCTATTTTACTTATTTTTGTCAGATTTAACGTTGTTGAGGCTGTTTTATTTAAAAACTATTAAATAATAGAAAAAAATAAATTTTTACAAATTTTTTAACCTTATTATTTTTTCTAAAATCCTCTTAAATTTTTTTTATACAATAAATTTAACAAATTTTTTGAATTTTGCCGAGGATAAATATTGAGAATTATGTACATATTCTAATATTGTTCATCAAACTAAAAATGACTAGTAAAAGTTAACATATATAAGCATAAAAATTTTAAGTTTTTATTTTTTATACCTTAAAATTTCAAAAAACCTGGCAAACTTTGGTTTTTATTTCATAAAAAACTATGGGTACGTTGTAAAATGTTGGGGGAAATTTATGTTATATAGTGATGTTTTATGTATAAAATGCAATTTTAAATTTTCAAATTGGTTAGGTAGTGACCCAGAAAGTCGGCTTAGAAGATAGGAGTAAAATACTAAAAATTACCAATTTTTTGTTCTAAAGTTTCCCTTTTCTTTCCAAAATTGACAATAGTTTAAATCAAATTAATAAAACTGTTATAGCCTAACATATTTGCCCCTATGTCTAACTTCTTATATATAAACAAATTTAGCATTTTTAAATATTTTAATATAGTACAGGGAGCAAATTTTTGTCTAAAAATTAAAAAAAAAAAATTTTTTTTTTTGAATTTTTTAAAAAGTCTAGTCGGTCCCATACTTTTGAGTTCACATATTAATAATGAATACTAAGGACTGTATTTCAGCAATTTTTTAAGAAATTCAAAAATACGTTTTTTTAGTTATATCAAACTGAATGTTCTTTACAAAATTGTAAAATTTCAAAAAAATAATTTTAAAATAATAAACACATGCAAGATAGCCCTTATTGTCCTCTTCAAAATAAAAAAAAAATTAAGTCTCTAGCTATAATACCTTTTGACTTATAACCTCCCAAAGTTGCATCAAATGTGAAAATTCACCTTGCACTTTTTTTTTCTTTTGCCCCTTTCTCCGTCAAAAATCACTTTCGGTCAAAAAAAATTTCCAGATTATGAGATACCTTTAGATACTACCTCCATGCAAAATTTCAGCCAAATCAAAAGGGGTACCCTTCCCGGATAAATATGAGAGATAAAATATTTTAGTGTAACAAGCTCTTACATCAGCATTTAGATAATACAAAATATTTCGCGTCTAAACTTAAATACGACACGATATTATCTGTTTTAATATAGGTTTTATTTGAAGTTCGAATTTAACAGTTTAGCTGTTGTAAATATGCAAAAAAAAATTTCAATTTATTTTTGTTTTTCAATCTTTTTTGTTTTTCGGCATTTTTTCTAAAATTTTCAATGCTATAGCTGACTAACTAAGTTTGATTAGAAAAACGGTAATCGGATTTGAAAATCCCTAAGATGGCAGGTTTGATCTCCATAGTTAGCTCATAACTCTCAAAAATTTGTTGACCTGTGTTATAACAGAAAAAAATTAGGGTCGCAATTTAAAATTCTTTATTAATTAATTGTCAAAATATTTCTTCTGTGCACAGTGAAGAAGAAAAGATGCAATTACAGCACTAACTATAAATGAACATCAAAAGACAATTAAAAAATCTAGTTTTTTGACACTTGAAAATGCGTAAGCCGTTTTTCTCTTTAATGTTTAATCGGAATAACTTAATAATGCGATGTCCGACTAGAAAATGCTATGAGAAAGAAAGAATATAATTTATATTTCTGCCAAAATGGCCACCTGTTTATAAATTTGCCCAAAAAATTATATATTATATAAAATCTTTGTTTCACATTTACGGAATAAGACTCTCTAATGCGTTTTTTGATAAGTTAAAATGCACCTTTATCTAGCCCGCGTCTAAAACTATGCCTATCAAAAACAAACCTAAAAAATAGGAATTCTTTGATGTAAATGGATCGGACCCTATGTTATTTTACGTTGATACTAATAAAACATTTAAATAATCAATTTTACACACTTTTTTTTTGCAAATTTGGGACCCCAGTCATTTATGACACACGCTGATTGTTATATCAAATGTCCCTATAACTAAAAATAAAAAATTCTCTAAATGCACTTTGTGTTCTATCATGCCTAATGTAATGAGGGCTGTATTGGGCAGTGCTACCTTATTTTTACGTCAGCCTAGATATATCAATGCAAAGTCAAAAAGTCCATCTTTTTTTGAAAATAATTACCCTAAAACGTTTGTAAAACAGCCACATGATTAAGATTGCGACATTTAGTGCAATACCAATTTTTGTGCCACAACACAACAAAGGCTAATGTCTCTAATCGAGATCAATCTATTGTATCTTGGTTACTTTGAAATGTGCCATCTGGGGCACCGAAATAGATAAATTTGAAGAATTGTCATATTTGCCACCAATTAATGTATCTTATAATTCAACAGGTTACCGAAGGTTTGCCTAAAGCGGTTTTAGCAATATTTTACTTGGTTTGATGCCTGCTAGGTGTATCTTTTTCCATTTGAAAATCCAAAGGAATAAAAAATTTTTGTAAAAAATTGCTTTTTAATTTCATTTGACTTGTCCGATATTGTAACATTGAGTAAAGCACACTTTATATAGAAATTGTTTCAAACTCTCCATAATTTCATCTTTCTAAACTTTGAGAAAAACTAACATTCACATTTTTTAAATCAGCAAAAACTTTTTGGTATACTCTAAAATTGCAGTTCCCGAGCTTTTAATAGGTTAGCGTATGAAATTGAAATTTAATTCTGAAAGGCAAATAAAAACACTTTGTTTGCAATTTGAGAGCTTTGCAAAAAAAAAAAAAATTAATTATCTGCTCTCTTAAAAAACTTTCAAGCCTTTTTTCATGCATCGTGCGCTTAGTAACTTTTCAAGCAATTTGTTGCACCACATAAGTGTTTTACGTTGTATGGTGGTAATAGCATTTTAAAAACTTTCGATTGCTAACTTGAAACTCAAATCCAGAAATTTTGAAAACATTTTTATAAATCTAATCGATAATTGCTTACAAAATCCTTTTATCATATACTAAATCTTTTATGTATTTGTAATTATTTTGCAAATAAATGTATATTTTAATTTAATTAACATGTTGCCACTTAACTGGCCATTTGAAGGAAACAAAAACTAAGATGAGCTGGAAAATGTCATATGGAGTGATCGGATATATCCTCTTATAATCACCTCATCTTTGTTAAACTAGATGAAAATATGTTTGGCTCGCCCATCTCAATTAGCCGGCATTCTGCAATTTTTTCTTTTATTGGAACTGTTAGAGATTACAGGAAAACATGATTTGCTTATTCAGTCTGATGGACCGAAAGATATAGCTGGTCATATGATGTGGTATGAAAATGAAAATTTAAAACTAAAACAAATTTCTGAAAAGAACACCGACATAATTTTTTTGTGCCAAAAGAAATACAATTCGTTTTTCTTGGAACTTCAATCGAATCCTAATCACATAAGCGTTCGTAGATATCTAAATAGCACAACAAATATAAAAGGTAATACTGTTTTGAACCGTTCAACGGTCAAGCGTAACGCTTTTACAAATAATACGGGATTCAAGTCCATAAAAAGGGAACTTAAAACTATAGTTAAAAACGGTAAATCAAAATTTATGAACACATCAATACCGAGTACGGAATATAATGCCTATTTTGCCACAAAAACCCAAATATTTAAGCATTTATGGCGCCAAATCCTAGATTCAAGCTGGAACGAAATAGATATTGTGACAAAATCTTCTGGAGGTCGTCAAAAAACGCAGAAAGTAATCTCACCAAAAAAACATCCTCGGACAGATAATTCAGAAGTTGCTAGATTATTGGGAACAAATAAATCAATGGACCTTGATCTCGTATTCCTTATCGATGCATCAGCAAGCATGGGACCTAACAATTTCGAAAAAGCTATAGCCTTTGTGAAGACCATTAGCGTAACTCTGCCAATATCACATGATCGAACCCGTATAGCTGTTATAACTTTCGGCTCGAGGCGCAAGGTTTCGAGATATTTTGATCAAATTAGTCGCCCCGCCACCTCCTTTAACAAATGTCAACTCATACAAAATCTCAAGCGTATAGCTTATTCCAAAGGAAGTACATACACATTTGGCGCTTTGTTGGAAGCTAAGGTAATCTAGGAAAATATTGGTATTCAATCATAATAATGCATATAATCACTGGTATAACCGACGAAAAACTGGGCGCGTTTACTGTAATTTTTTTTTATATTATTTTAAAAATTTTGATTTCTGTTTTTAAACGCATTTCTAACAGTTGCCAATTTAAATAAATTTTTAGCACAAATTAAAATACTGTAAAAGAGAAAATTTTTAAATCTTTTCTTTTAATTTTTAATACATCATATAGCGCCATAAAATCAATTTTTAAAAAATGCATATTTCAGTCTTTTCTTTTCCCTTTTTAAATTTATAAAAATATGATAGGTAGTGTATTTACAAATTAAAAGAAATTGAAAATTGCCATAAATTATTCGCAAATCGGTCATAAAAAATAAACCAAATGTTAATATATTTTTTGTATGGCCTCATATCAAATTTAACGCGCGAAAGGTAGGGAAAATTTGTTATTGGAACGGTATTTGGTTTCATATGGATTCCAATTTTAAACAGCCAAAGCTTCACGAGTTTTTAAAATATGGGCTTCGTTAATTATAATACTAAAGGTAGACCTGCACTTTCATTAAAACCAGAGTTCTTAATCTGAAAAACATTTTTACTAAATCCCCAATATAATATGTCAATGATATTTATAAATTTGTGTTTTTACGTCTAATAAAATATACTAAAATAGATTAACGAATAATAAAAATGAATAAAAAATTATTTTTGCAACTATTCACTCTAAACATCAATATAATACAAGCCTTTATTATATTTATATAGTCAAAAGCAATAAGAAATGTAATCTAAATAAAAAGGTTGTATTTTTTTAATTTAATTGTATACTAGTGCCTTATCGTGGTTTTTAATTGAAATTGATCATGCACGCCCCATACGAACTTGAACTTGAATAGAATTTTTTTTTAAAAAAAGTGGCAAATATTTGAAAGATAAATTTTGCATATTTACTAAGATATTCAAAGTTTAATACGTGCGAAGGTTCGTATGGCAACTTCATTTATACATATCGTGGATTATGGGTATTCCTACCGGAATTATTAAATTTACATTTCTATTTAACTGATAAAATTTATTTATATTAATTGTCCATACCATAATTTTCTGTTACTCAAATATCAATTCAATCATGAAAATACCTGGTATTTTTTTAAAAGTAACTTTAGGTAAGTGTATTAATAATAAAAAACATAAAATTATATTTGACTTTTCTGAACAGTGAATAATAATGTCCGATTTGCAAATACACAGAGGCTATTTAAAATAAATATGTGAATACTCTACAGTATAGTGATAGTTCATTCCAACAATATGTCTAGAAAATCTTAGATAACGCACGACCAGGATCTCGGAAAATCATATTTTTGCTAACCGATGGATTTTCCAACTATGTGGACCCAAGACCGCTGGCAAATTATCTAAAGCGAGCTAAGGAGGTTGAAATCTTTACGTTTGGGATTCAGAATGGGAATCACCTAGAGCTCCGTCAAATGTCGAGTCGACCTTGGTTACGGCACTATTATTCGTTTCACACGTTTGACGACCTACTCACGTTTTCGGCTAAGGTTTGGGATGATTGTAAGCTTATTGTCATTTATAAATCTTATTTCTAAAAATTTTTTTTAGGCAGGTCGTTTATTTAAAATTTAACAATGACTATTTTCAAAAAAACTAACCAAGTTATAAATTTCAAAATTTTTTTAAGAGCATGTAGTTGATATCTGACCCCCTGAGAAAATTTAATCAAGCTAAAAAAATTTAACTTAAGTATAAACTTAGAAAATTTTTCAATGTTTAATGCCCATCCCTGATATCATCATATTGGGTTTGACCTGACCTGTATAATTATAATCTTAAAATTATAAAAAATATTTTTCCATGTAGGATTTTGTCCATTTTTTCCATTAATCTGGCGGTAGCAATATTTGAAATCTATGGCCTGAATGCAACTTTATAAAAAATTTGTCTGAAAAACAAAAAGTAAAAGTGACTGAGTCATTTGTGCTCAGTCCAAAAAATAAAACGGATAATTAAGACATCAAAAATTCGGACTCGCTAAAAATTAGAATATTTTTTTCATAAAATTATGGTGTTTTGGTCGATTTATCTACATTTCAAATTTTTGCTGGTTCAACGCCTAATTGTTCAAACTTCAAAAATAGTTGTAATGTTCTTTTATATAAAAAAAATCAATGAGGCGAGTTGTGGGGACCCTAGAAATATAAAGACTAAACGGGTTGAGTCGAGCCCCGCGTAAGACACTGAATTGTCCAAATGACCGGACCGTCCGGGGTCAGATATTTCGACCGTTATAAATATACACTAAAATTAACATGCATAAAAACTACCTAGATTCGGCTAACATATTGGATCCCCTCAAAAATCAATCGGACATGGCTTACGAATATTTTAAAATTAAGAATTATTACGAACCGGTGAATGATACCACTTCGAATCGGCTATGTAGCTGCCAATACGAAGGTTCGAACTCTTTACAGTGTGGTTGCCAAGATCGTTTCACGTCGTGCCATTGTGACACGCTCACAGGTGATTACCAATGTTTATGTCAACCGGGCCGTTTCCTTAAAGTATTGAGATCCGGACAAAATTATTCCACTGTAAAAAATGCGAAAAGATTGAATGTTAAAGACAACAAGCCGACGGGAAAGAAAAGAAACCTCATAACTGAACTTGAAAAGATTGATAGCTCAAGCTGTGAAGGTAACTTTGTTTTAACAAATGTATTAAAAGCTCATTTTTTAAATTTTAAAAAATATGCTGTGTCTGCCATATTGTAGATACAAACCCAGCCCTTAAATTTGTTTTGATTGGATGTTAATTCAAAAAGATGATTTTTAAATATGTTCAAGTGTTTTTTAAATGCAGATTGCCCAATTGGGAGCTACAAATCCTTTCACGGTAACGACGTTTCCCTTTGCAAAAAATGTCCTGATTGTCGAAATTCAAAATTAGGTTCCACATCTATCGATGATTGCGAATGCCCAAAATACATGACATCTCATAATGGGACTTGTATAGGTTTAAATTTTTATAAATTGATTTTTGGTGAGGAGCATTGAAATTGCTATGCGGCGACGTTTATAACTCCTGGGGTCAGTATGATTAAGTGCATCTCTCCGCCAATACCATAATATCCATTGAAGACGTCGCATTCTTCGAAATATTACAGCATGCAGGGTTTACAACCCTGGTAAAAGTCGAAGGCCAGAGTTATTCACCTGCTAAAACAATGCCCCCTTGCCCTACATCTCTTACGTCAGGGCATAGCCCCTTATGGATTGATTAAAATAATTAGAATGTTATTTAAACAGCCAAAAAATGCAAATTGGTTAAAAATGATCCATTTTTTATACCTGTGATTTATGTTAATAAAAACTTCAAATAGCTCAAAAATGTCCCAAACTCAAACTTCCTCCATATACGTATTTCTGGCCCGTAAAATTATGTAATGGATATGCCAACGAAATATGCACGATAAAATGTTTACCGGGCTACCAATTAATTGCAGGAAGCGAACTTAAACTTTGTGATCCGCTTGCAAATTTTACGTGGAATGGGACGGACCCCAAATGCAAAGGTTTAAAATATTTTTCAAAAGCTAGCAGTTAGGTCAAGATTTATCCTTGTTGAATGTTTGTAATTAAAGTACCTTCTATGTAAAAATTAAATTGTTTTGTTTTCGCAAATGCTGTATAGCCAATAAATGTCCAAACCTAATGCTCTCGTCCCAAAATAGCAACGATAATAAGGATATCCTAAAACAACAAAACAACATTCCACCAAAAAATGCAATCTACAAATGCAAAGAGAATGGTACGGGTAAAGTATTGGACTCGGATTCAATTGAATACGAAATCGGAACGGAGTGTGAAGGGTCATGTGGCCAGGGCTTACAGCTGATCGGACCTGGTGTTCGGAGGTGCATGGCCCTTGGGGTATGGGATGGCACGAGAAACGAATGCAAAGGTTTCGTCAATAATTTTTTATTAAAAAAAACTTTATGGCGCTTTTTAAGTAAAGTTTTGTTTTTGATAATTAATATTTTACAAATTTATTTTTAAGCAAAGTATTTTCTATGCTTATAAGGGTGCGTCTTATGTGATGTATTTTTTCTTTTTGAAAATTCGTATATTTTACAACTGTTTATTTATCAAATATTTTTATTCCGACATTAATTTCTGTGCTAGGCGTGCGTCTTTGAAACTATTTTTTGTTAAAACGCATTTTCACAAAAAGTTACACCTTAATTATAAATTAAAAAATACTTTTATTGGCATAAAATTTTTGAAAAAAAGAATAAATTTTTAAAATTTAGAATCTTAAAAAAAATTATGTCCTGACATAATAATCAAGCTTGGAAACTTTTTAAAATACATTTAAAAAATAAACTAAACTTAAACTGATCCCTAAGTTGACACGTTTTTGAAAGGTGTATAAACATATCATAAAATTCCAAAATTAGCACATATGTGGCTGTGGTAAGTATTATTTACAAAATTAACTGGCCATTTGATCAGTTGCGCTAAAATTTTCATAAAAAATATTTTCATTCGCTGGCTCCTGCATTTGTGACTGCTGAGTGGGGGCATAGGTAGGCCCTTGGTGCAATGTTAATTGCCTCGGAGTGAGTCAAAGCCGTGAACGGGTATGCCGCCCCCATTTGGAGAAAAACTTTATAGTATATTTTTTATCTTTGGAATTTTTTTGACCCAATTCAAAAAAGTGCTATATTATTTTTTGTTTATCTCCTATAAAAAATTCTTGAGATATGCAATTAAAATAAACCGTGAAAACCGTTATAATTTTTGTATAAATCTCCGGGCTTTAAATTCCCGGCCGTGTAAATCACTAAACTCATTTGGAGATGAATTGCAGCCTGTTATAAAGTAGAATCAAATTTTTGGCTTTATTTTATTCTTTTATTACCCTTTTTTGAGACTTGAAATTTCCCTAATATTTTTTTTTTATATCTTACATTAATATTTGTAAATATGTAGAGCGACAATGTAAACCACTTATATCCGTGTTCTTCGACCAAAATGTAAATAGCGGATTAGCGCCCAAAAAACAGGATTTTGATGAATCAAAATACATTATCGAGCCTATTGATTGCCTTTACAGATATAGTAAGATAGGCCAAAAATGTAATTTAAGTTGCGAATTTGACGAAAACACGAAAGATGACAAGGCAACTAAAATGGATTTAGGCTTTGAGGATCAGTTTGATTCTCCAAATGCTTCAAACAATGCAGCAAATGGTAAGGAAAACGATAAAGATTATTCAAAAAGCAATGTTAACAGTACAAAACAGAATAGTAATAAAAAAGAAATCATTGATAGTCAAAACAATAATGCTAGTAGGGAAAAGACCCTAAAACGTGCAAAATACATTGTAATCGAATGCAAACTCGACAAAAGCGGCTTGGAATGGAATTTAACAGACCAACAGATTTTAAGTCTTCGATGTTTACCAATTGAACAAGCCAAAAATAATTCAAAAAACGAGGAGTCATTAAAAGCTAGTAAAGATGCTAAAAATAATGATGTTATTAAGAATCAAGTCGAAAAAAACCTTAAAAACACTGAAGAAAATGTTAATCAGACTTTGGAAAAGGCTATTGGTAAAAACAAAGATGAACAAACTAAAATAGCCAAACGCATGACAACACCCGAAAATCGTATATCGGCAACAATTATCAAAATTCTGCCAGTGTTAAAAAGTGCTAAAGTGTTGAGCAAAAAATCTGACAAAGCGATTAATCCATTAATATATACCATAAAGCCAATGTCTAAAATTAATAAAAGAATGCCAAAAAATAAAACTGTCGATGCACTTGAAAATAATAATAAAAGAAATGAAAATAAAAATATGATAAAAACAAAACATAGCAGTCTAATTGATAACACTAAAAATATCACCAAAATGAAACCTACAACAACAAATAAAAACAAAATTAGAAATGCAAATAAAATAAAGAATAAATTTATTGCTACAAACAAAAATATTGCCAATGTTAAAAAAATTGCAAACGCTACCAAAATGCAAGAAACAGTAGTGAGTGTTAAAAATGCAAAATTATAAACGTGACAATAATATGAATGATATTAATAATAATAATAACAAAACAATGATAAATTAAAAAAAACATAAAATAACGAATAAGTAAAGCTAAATTGAGGGTGAAAAAGATTACATAGACAAAAGCAACAAACTTGACAGTATCAAAAAAAATACGGCTAACCAAAGATACTAATAGAAAAACAAAATAACAAGCAAATAGTTAAATTTTCTTTAACTTACAAAAATCTAAAATATCGAATGACTTAAAAGCAAGAAATAATCAATTATTACACCTCAAACTTATAGCCGACTAGTTCAAATAATAATTATAAATTTTAAAACTCATGATTAATTAAACATACCTACAAATATACAAATTCCCTGATATTTAATTTAAATCTTTATGTAATGTAAAAAATGCATTATAAATTTTTAGCATAAAATGTATTTTTTAATAAATAAGATAATCTTTATGGCGCAATTATACAGTGCGATAAATTTTTGAGATACATGAGCTATCTCTATAGACCGGACCTGCCATCTTGAAGATTTTCAAATCCGTTTACCTTTTTTTAAAATTCTTAGTAAGCCAAATATGAACATTTATAATAAAAAAAAAATTTTGAAAACAAAATAAACATTAAAAAACAAAATACTAAAATTTTTTTTATATATAAAACAGCTAAACTGTTAATTACTTATATTTTTTCAAACCGAAAAAATAGTGCCATATTTAATTGGGTGTAAAATATTTAATATAACCTAAATGTTAATATAAGAGCTTTATATATTTATTTCTGTTATTTACAATGAAAAAAAAATTTACGGTTTGAATATGATAAAAAAAGTTTTTTTGGCTCTTAGGATTCTCGAGGTCGCAAAAACAATCTTAATTTGCCTAATTTGGCCATTGTCATTGATCTGATAGATTGGGGTTCAGATGATTCGAAAAACGGAAAAAACATTAGAGTTACGGCCATCAAGTATACTACTATCAAAATTATAAACCTCTAACAGCAATGACTGAATGTAGTTGACCTCTATTTTAGTAATTAAGACCCTCAGCTCGTAATTTATCAAAAAAATGTCACAAAACAAAGAACACCTTATATCAAACGTATTCAATGTCCAATATTAAAATAAATTGACCGTTTTTTGCTATCACCACTTTTAAAAAGGGCTTAAATATTTGCAAGCATGTGACTCTGAAACATATAGATTTTAATTTTTTTGTTTAAGGCAAAACATGTATTTTAAAATTTTTGATTTCTTATTTTAAAAATTTTGCTGGAAAATAAAGAAAACGGCCAAAACTTAAAAAATTTATGCTTAGATTTTGTCATAATGAAGTTTGACCAACTATAATATAATTATACACAAGCTCGAACAACTCTAAAGGGAATAATGCAGTGACCTTAATACAGAAAATATAAATAATTTTAAATTTTAATTGACCATTATTTGTAGGGGTTCTGGACAAGAAAGAATTAGTGAAAGTATTAGAAAAAAAAAGATACAAAATTTAACTTTATCGTCTAAGTCATCATTATGTCAACTGAAAAAATTTGTCGTGTTATATATAAATGGTGTCGCCGAAAAATTTAGTTAAATATTTAAACATATATTTATATTTAATTAGCATCAATACTCTTTGTCATATATATAAAAACAATTGTGGGATAAAAATAAAAATTATAATGAATTTTAAAATTCTTTAATATTGAGCTTATTAGGCAAACCAAGTGTAGATTATGTTATTATCAAATAATCTTGTAATTTTTATAAAAAAATCTTAACTTACCAGGCATTAACCTAATTGGATTTGCGAATTTAGAAATTAATAATCAAAGTTAGACTGAAAGTATAGGCTGTAGCCTGTTCCATTTTAGAAATTAAAAAAATTTAAGGGCCTGTTATAAAAAATTAAATATTAATATGATTCGCCCGTTCACAATGCGCCTTAAAAAAATTAATTTCAATAATTTTGGCATACAATCACCCTAAATTAATTCATTGTGTACAATTTTTTTAATATATATCTACCAATAATAAGCCACAGCCATACAAATTTAAAACTCGTAAAAATATCTATAAAATAATTATTAATAAAAAAAATTAATTAAGGGGTCAATTAAAATCAAAACAATAGAATGACCAGGCTGCGTTTCTTAAGTATAACAATTCAAGTGTAAAAAATGTTAAAATTATTAAGCAAAATTTCAAATTTCTTATATTGGTTGGTATATTGGGGAAAAAAATATTTTTGTGAAAACAGCTATATAAATATTAAAACGAATATCAAAAAGTATTAGCAAGAGTCAACGGTCAAGAAGCGATTAGGCCTAAGGATGCTTTAAGCTCTTGATTTTCATGCGTTAACTTAGATATTTCGCGTCCAAGGTTCTCCATTCCTTCCTAAAAATGTAATTTAAAATAAAAAATAAACCCTAAAACTTATTATATGTTTGGCTTAATTAATCTCTAAACGTTTACAAATATAATCTGTCTTACATATTTATAAGTGTAGATTAATAAGCCAACTTAGAAATGAAGCATTAGAGTGAATTTAAGAACTTAAACAAATTAAAAAAATTTTAAACTTTGAGCACAATAATTTTAAGAATTGAATCCTCAAGTAGGGTTTGCAGCTTTGTATTAATTTCAACATTTAGGGCACTATTGGCTGAAGTAGTGATGTTGTGTGAAAGACCTTTTGAGACGTTTTGTTTTGGTGGAAAATTTTCCATTGCAGCTATATTGTAAGGGGAATGTTTTTGGACCTAGTATAAAATAAATAAAATAATCACAACTACCCTTAAATCAAAAACTCGGTAATTAATTAGGACAAAAATATGTGCATTACAATTGAGAGCATTTATCGTATTATCTCTTGGTCAACATTCTAATGTTAACTTAAAATAAATTTCCCCAAAAGAGTTTAAAAAAACAGAATTTTACATTTTTAAAATATTTTAGGCTTTAATGGTATCAAAAACCAACGCATTTGGATTCTAAATATTCATTAATGAAGCAAGACTATTTTTAGTTTTCCTTTTTATAAAATTCATTTTTTGTTCAAAATATTAAAAAGTAAATTATTATTAAATTTGAATACTTTTTATATGAATATACGAATCTGCAAAAAGTTTGAAACTTCGTAATTTAAAATACATATTGTTTTTTCATTTTTAACTAAACGTTATAGAGAAAAAAGAATGGGCGAAAAACTCGAATTAGATTGATCGAGATTTTAATATTTTGCAAAAATCACTCTAAATTACACAAATCAACAAATTTTTGAGAGTTTTGAGCTAACTAACGAGAACAAACCTGCCATCTTAAGGATTATCAAATCTGTTTACCATTTTTTTTAATCAAACTTAGTTAGCCAGCTATAAACATTGAAGAAAAAAATGCCAAAAAAACAAAAAAGATTCAAAAACAAAAATAAATTGAAATTTTTTTTTGCATATTTACAACAGCTAAACTGTTAAATTCAAAATTCAAATAAAACTTTTATTAAAAACCGATAATTTATTGTGTCATTTTTATGTTTGGACGCGAAATATTTCGTATTACCAAAATGCTCAGGTAAGAGCTTGATATACTAAAAAAATTTATTTCTCATTATTTGAGATGATAAATATAAGTTACAAGGGATTTTTATATGAAAAAAAGATTCTGAAATATTTTCTTTTTAGGATATTCTCTATCTGTCAATTTGTTCAAAAAAGCCATTTTTTCGATATGGAACGATGTAGAGCCGAAGTCGGAAGAAACCAAGTAAAACGAAATATATATATGAGATAAGGCCATCATGGGGATATATTCTTTTATGTTTTCATAAAATTCACGGTTGTGCCATTGATTTGTTGACCTGTGTTATGTTTTCGCTGTTTCAAGTTACTAAAGCTGTATAGATGAATATTACATTTTGTAGGAACTCGATAAATGATTGATATAGGCTTTAAAAGAATAAATAATCAAATAAGATAGTAATAAAGATATTGATAAAATTATAATTTATCTATATTTGTAGGATTTTATGCTATAAGTATGGTGTTCTATTTATACAAAGTGCAGTGGCTTAGTATGTACCCAGGTCGACAAAAATCAATGAATGCAAAAATAAAATTACGACACTTGGGTAAAATAGTTGCCATTATGGTCTAATATCACATATATTTTCTGTTTTCCGTAATTTGTTAAGTCCAGCTATTTTCTTAAGTATAAAATGACGAAATATAATAAAATTAACAGAATATGCGACTTCGGAGATATCCTAAAGAGAGTTTAAGAATTTTTTTCCATATTAAAATCACTTTGAACTTATATATTTTTATCTCAAATAAAAAAACAAATTTTAGTACAAAAAGCTCTTACATCAACATTTAGCTTATACAAAAATATTTGTCACCCCAACTAAATAGGACGCGATATATTATAGGATTTCAATAAAAAAATTATAAGATTGAAATTAGCGATTTATATTATAAAAATTTTTTTTTTCAAAGTTTGAATCCTTTATGTTTTTTTAACTTTTCAAACTTTTTTAATGTTTATGGCTGGCTTATAAATTTTTGATTTGAAAAAACGGTATTGGATTTGAAAATCCCTAGATGATGAGTCTGAGTTAGATCATAACTCATGTTGACCTGTGTGTTATAAAACAAAAAAACAAACTCTTTGTTGGTCCAATTCGTCTTTAGTTATTGCACCGGAATGTTCTGTTAGAAGGAGAGTTTGGATAATTCTAAATTTATACATGGTAAACATATCGATAAATATTTATACTTATTTATTTATAATAATAGCACCTTATGAATTACCTACAAACCCGTTTGATTTCGAAATCCATGAGCTTCCTTTATAACTATAAACTTTGTTTTTCATGTAGTTTGGCCAAACTAACAAACAAAAGTTGTAAAAATAAAAAAAATGAATAATAACGATATAAACAAACTAACAAACAAAATCTGTAAAAATACAGAAAAATGAATAAAGATATACGCAAACTATTTGTTAACTTGCCGCCTTTTTGTTCGTTCTGTTTGACTATTTTTGGCAAAACTCTTTTAATTTTTTTTTTGATTAATGAAAAATGATTTTTAACAAATTTGCAACATTTTTTATATATGAGTTTGAACAAGCCTTTATATAAAATAAATGTATAAATTTTCGTTGGTAAGTTTATCCAATCCCAAAATTTTTACAGTTAATCAAGCAAACAGACATAAACTTATGAATTTTATGTTTTTAGGAAATTTTTGCAATTATTCAGCAATATAAAAATAAATGTGAACTTAAGTGTAAACTTGTTAACACAACATATAGGACCAAAAGCATCCAAAAAATTATATTTTTTTTAACATTTTTAAACACAATTATATAGTATGGCCAACCATGAAAGATGAACATGATTAAGAAAAAAGCAAACAATTTGTCGGTATGTGTAAAATAATAATAATAATATTATTATTAATAATCACAAATAACATACATCGAAAATTTTAAACTTTTTGTCGATGACTACCAATACGTTATGCAATAATATATTGTGGCCTCTCTTTTTTTCAAATACGTCTGATTTTGTTATAAAAGGCTTTTAATTTAATATTGGCCAAACTCAAAAAAATTTCATTTAGGTATAAAATATATTTTCAATAAATTTGGCCCGATAAGTTATATTAACATGCCCAAATTAAAATAATTTTTTTAAAGCCAGACTAGATGGGTAAAATTAAAAATACAAATTGCAATATATGGAACGTTTTGCACATTTTTTGCCAGAATCTAACTCGAATGGCCGAGTTTTTAAGCCTAGAATTAGTTTGCCACCATCTACAACTTTAACGCAAATCAAAACGAAAGTTTGACGAGATGATAAAAAAGGTAAACGGATTTACGATACTAATAATTATTAGTATCGTAAATCCGTTTACTGTCAATATGTGCAATTATGACAAAACAATAAATTAATGATATCTTTTTCTTACCTCCCCTTTTTGTGTAGTTCTTCTTGTAAACGAACGATATGGTCATTTAAAAATTCGATTTTTTCCTTTTTCTTAACGAGCGCTTTTTGCAACCTGACTGATTTTTCGACCAATAATCTCAGGTTAGTTTCATCAATTAAGGCTGGTGTGTAAGGCTCACTTTGTTGCTGCTGTGATTGGGAATATTGCGTTGATGATCTGCTATTCGATTCTAAAACCTGTGAATGCATTAAACAAATTTGTGTTACCAGTATTGGGTAATAATAAAAAGGTTAATTACATGAAGCACCGCATAATTAACATTATACTCTTATTAGAGACCAATTTGTCAAAGAATTTAAATTATTTAAATTAGAATTAGAATAAAACCTCTAAGAGTAAGAAGCTAAAGTTGATATTATAAAAGAATTTTATTTTATCATACTTAAATCTCGAGGTTGCAAAATCAGCAACTTTTGCCAACTATTTTTGTTCCGACTTTGGGTTCAAGGAATTTGTTTGAAAAAACATTCAAAAAATAGAGTCAAGGCGATAGTAGACTTATTTGCTGAAATCTTATATATTTCTAAAAATCTTAATAATTTTTGTAAATGTAATAGTTAGTTAATTAATTCAAAAAATAACAGTTCAAATATTTCGGATGTAATAGCTAATATTAGAAACCAGACCTGATCAAAATCCGTTTACCATTTTTACTAATTTTTGTAAGCCAGCTATAAACATTAAAATTGTCGAAAAAATTTAAAAAAACAAAAAACAAAAAACAAAAAAAATTCGTCCGTATTACAAAAATTAATGTAAACTAATTGTATTTTAAAAATATAAAAAATTGTAAGATGGGGTGCAAAATCTTAAATGTTGAAAGTATTTAAGCTTTAAAAAGGGTGTACAGGTTTTCCGTCATAACGAGGGTTAAGTAAGTGTAAACTTTATAAAATAAAGTTCTTTTAAATTTTCAGCTTGAGGATTATTGACTTTATATTAGTGCTGTTGTGCAAATATACCCATATTCGCATCCGTAAGATGGGTTTTAAGCAATGAAATATAAATTTTTTCAATTTACACCTATGTTGAAAATTAAGCAAAAATTAAAAAAAAAATTCAATATACATTATTTTATTTAACGAGGCTTTAGAAGGAAAGCAAAACTTTTGGTCTATCGCATTAAAATATTCAATAATTGACAAAAATCTAGTAGGATTAACCGTAAGATTAGAAATTAGTCTAAAGTGACAATATTTACTGTTTTGGGGCTCCTCTCTATGGCAGTTGTGTTCCAATTCCAATTACTAATCGAGGTAGCAGAATTACTGCCAATTGAAGTTGAAAAACTCCTAATACTGAGAGTTTCCTCCTCGGTTAATTCTTGATTATTCGGTATAATTTCTATTGGAGTATTAGGATCATTGGCATATAGGGCGGGAGAGGTTTGTGATGACGGTTGGTTGTTACTAGTCATTGATAATTCAAGTAACTTTATGTGCTGCGTCAAATCCTAAATATGTAAAATTTCGGGAATTAAAAAAAAATGTTTTTTTTTACATTATTGGTGTGTCAGCGAAAACAGTTTTAATGTCGATATAAAATAGCACAAAGAGGTGAATTAACAAAGATATCAAAACATTTCCTAGATTTGATGACCTTCTATACCCATTTTTAAATTCGCTAAGACGATATACCTTTTGACAAGCTGTATATTTGCGTTTAAGCGTTTTTATTTCCGTACGTAGAACCTCTAATGATTGACTATATTCGATAACTAAATAAAATAAATTTAATTAAATTTACAGAAATCTATCTAGGTGTAAAAGATAATATAATTATTATAGATTGCAAAGATGCGGCAAAATTTTTAAAATATATAATAAATGAAAAAAATGGATAGCTTTGAGTTTACTAACTAAAATTCATTTTAATGTCCTTGAACCCAACATGGTCAACTTAAAAGTTAAAATATATAGTCTCTACAAAACTATATTTGAATTATTCCAGCCTTATTTTTTATAAACTCCTTTAACACTTCTAGTTACAAATAAATAAAAAATTATTTATTATCATCTTACATACATTTTTCTTAGAATAACACAATATGTTTAATAATAATAATATATATGTTACGATGATTAATTTAATTTTGTTTAAAAAAATTTCCGTTTTTATTGTTTTGCAAATGTATTAAATGTAACCCATAAGAAGAATTTGTAATAAAAGTGCACGTAATTTTCTTTAAAATAACAAAAAAAAACAAAAGCCCATCGCTTAAAAGGACACCCTTCGCGTTACAAATTTCTTTCCCTACCTGTAGTGGGTTAAAACTCTTACGTAGTTTATCCTTCTCGTTTAATAGCTTTTCTTTCGTTTCGATAGTATAGGTCCGCTCCGTTTCTAATGTCAATTTTTCCTCCTTCTATAACCAAAACAAAATATAAAATCACATGTTACAAACGAAGAAAAAAATAATTTAATATAAGAAAAAATTAAATATATTTTTTACGCTGCAAAATATATTTAATTGTAATACTGCATTTTTAACAATTAACCTGTAGATATGTTAATATCGCCAAAGATTGTATAAACTTACAATATTAGCTAAATCACATTGTAAGGTCTCCATCTCATGACAAAGTTTATCGTTCTGCGTTGTTAAATTATCGACCTTAAATAAAATTATTAAAAATAATTAATTTAACAAAAAAATTATAAGTTAAATAATAAACTAGCATCACTTTACTTAACGCCTAATGTTCTAAGTAATAATTTTCTTATTTCAGTCGATCATCATAAAAAAATTAAATATTAGCATTCAATACATTAAATTACATTAAAGAAAACACTAATACATAAGTGCAGATTCAGAAATGTTACAAGGTAATTATAATCAATGCCACTTAATACTTCTTTTATGCTCATATAATGTGTATTAAAACCCAAAATGTTGTCTCTTACAAATATTAATTTTGAATAGGACTCGAAACTCACCATTCATTCTACGGGTGAAATCATCAAAATAGATGCTGATTTTCTCATATTTTCCGGGTCCGTTTCAAACAACTAGTCTATGGTTGTCAATAAGTATTCTGATAGTCTTTTATTAGTTCGTTATATTTTACTATTTTAATTTATCTCGTCAAAAACTCATTATTTATTTTAGCCAAACTCTCAAATTTTTCTTAATTTGCTAAAAAAAATTTAACTACATTCTCTTTTTAGTCGTTAAAACTTAAATTTATAAATTTTATAATTAGCAAAGATAAGTTATGATCATACTTACCTATAATTTTCTGACAAACTAGAAAGTATTTAGTTTCTACCATAAATAATTGAGTGGGGTAAAAAAATCAAATGGCATTATAAAATTCATGTGTTTTGTAAGTTTTATAACAAAAGAAAATAACCCATTACACTCTTAGATATCCGACATGGGTTATTATCATTCAGATTTTCCATACCGTTTACAAATTTTTATGGTTAATTTAATATAATAAGTTTAGATCGAATCGCTTTCGAACCTTAAAAAAAATGTTGGATCAAACAAAATCTGTAAAATTTGGTAAAAACACTCAAAAAATTTTAAAACCCCATTATGTGTTTACCTTAATTTAATCTAAATATTCTTTCACCTTTTGTCGCATTATAGTAATTTCAGCAATGTGTTTTGCATTATCGAGCGACGTTGATTCAGTTAAGGCGAGAAGCTTTCTTTCCCTATCTTGGCTTTTGGATAATTCGACAATGCAGTCCGCCTTGGAATCTTGGACGGCCATCATATCTTTTTGGAGGGCAGTGTGATCTGATTTTAGTCTGTTACAGTTAATTAATATACAAGTAATTTCAAAAACAACTGAGATAAATTAATCAATTTTTTTAGGCCAAAAAATTTCAAGGTATTTATTTCATAATATTAATTCATATTTAAAAACAAAGAAAAACTTTTCATAATGTACGGCTTGATGTCCCAGCGTCAAAATTTTATCATCAAGTGATTGAATATGTTTATGAGATTCTAACAAAGATTGTTGAAGGGATTGCACTTTTTTACTCGTTTCGACTGCATCCTGTTCTAATACAGATATCTGGAAAACATTTTTAAATTAAAATTTGTGGACATTGAACTTATTAAATAGAATTTATATAACTAATAAAATTTGAGTTTACTTTTATAAGGCAAAAAACTTGAGATAAAAAATAATTGGTAGTGGAAAGGCAACACTTAAAATGCTTTTGTTACTTTGAATTTGGCGTTAGATAATTCACCAAACACTATTCTGTGCTTTTTTCTCAGCAATTCGAGTTCTACATTGAGTATAATGTCGCATTTCTGTAAAAAAAAAATACATATACAATTTAAAATAAAAAACATAAAAATTTATAAAAAAAAATAAAGGGAAATATTTAAATTGCTTTAAAAAACCTTAATGCTTGATGTGTGCGTAATTTTATTAATTTTGTCATTATCTTCATTATTACTTATACCTTCACCATTAGTAATTACATTTTTAGCATCTTCCTCATTGGTATTGCTCGTATCGTTTGATTCAGAATTTAATGATAGCGTTTCTCCCAGATAATTATTTGAAATATTATTATTGGTATCATTGATGTTACTAAAATTAAGATTATTAATGACAATGTTATAATTATTGTAATAATTAATATTATTATTATTATTTATATACGTATTAATAGTAGTTTCTTCCTCGTCGCCTGAGTACATACGGTGGGAAGGTTCATTAAGCTGTGCAGAGTGATTAAGTTGCGTCAATTCTTGCCTCAAATTTTCGAATTTGGATATAGTATATTCAAGTTGCTTTTTAGTTTCCTATAATACATACACCATTAAAAATTATTGAAAAAACAATTATTTTTGCCATGAATAATATTATGGATATATAGATACATGTTAGTCATCTAGGCCAATTAGGGGGCTAGAAGTGGGCTGGCCTAATTAATGAATTAAATGGGCCAGATCAACAAAAATATTTAAAAAATATTAAAGCTGTATATTAATATTTTTCCATCGTAAATATATAATGTATTTTGACCTAAATACTCCACATCCTCTTTTTTGTCGATGACTATTTCCTTAGAAGTCATTTTTTTTATTTGCCTTAACTCATCTAAAATATAAATTAAGCCAGATGGGTAAAAAAATTTAAAGTCAGCTGATGATTTAATTTGGGCTGAAATAAAATAGAATGAGGAGCCATGCCAAAACCTAAAGTTCCAGCCCTTGTAAATCATAAGTGTGTGCTTATATCAAATGATTAACTTCCAAAAAACAAATATTTAAGTAATATATAAAACTTTATGGCTCTCAATTTCTGCTTCAAGCTTCCCTTGAGTCCATTTAATAGTTACAGCATTACCATGAGCTATTTCTCTCTGAGTTTGACATTCTTTTTTTGAAAGATTACATTCTTTATTCTAAACAAGTAATTTAGTAGATATAAAACAGTAGCAAAGCCAAGCTAAATATTTGGCAGCAGGTTGTTAGCAAATATTTTTAAACCTGCAATTGTAGGTTAATTGTTAACTTATCTTAACCCGTAATTTGTTTGTAAATATCAGATCATTACAAAATTTTAAATGTCATTTCATATTTTAAACAAATTTTTTTAAAGTCCATATAATAAGACACATACTTGGTTTAGTTTTTATATAATTTAAGAAAGTTTAAATAGAAAGAATAAAAATTTATTTTTTATTTCAAAAATTGACTTGATATTTTAATTAAACTTCACCAAGCAAATTATAGTTTTTTGAGTCCATTAAAAAAATTATATTGTTATAACCTTTTCTTCCAATTTAATTGATATTCTGTTTAATTCAGCCATAGTGTTTTTAAGTTTAGTATTTAGCAGGTCCCGAAGTTTAGTGTCTCTGGTATATAAATCCTGTAATTTTTCATGCTTGCCCTTCCAAATTAACATATCTTTTTCACTCTTAGCATATTTTAACACCATGTTATTTTTATCTACTATAGCTCTATCCATTTCTAATTGCATCTATATAAAAATTAATGCATTAAATCTATAATTGTTTGTCTAATTATTGGCTATGTACCTCCTTAATCTTTAAATCTGATAGCACAGACATCTCGTATACAATATTTTTATGCTTCAAATCATTTTCTTCTATCAACGTTTTATATTTATTTATTGTCTCTTGCATGTTTTTTAGCCTTTCCTCCATCTAAAAAAATAATAGAAACCAAAACATTTATGTTATGTTGACTGCATGATATTTAACCTTATTAATGTCATCTTTGTAAAATTAATTTTTTTCTGATAATTGATCCAAAAGAGTTAAATTTAAGCCATTATCATGTTTTAACTTCTTCATTTCATTCTCCTCTTTCAAAAGAAGATTTTGATATCTACATATTAAAAAAAATTAATACTTAATTAAAGACGTTTCTATGTTCTTTTTAGAATTAAATTTACGCTCAATAAAATCATCAACAAGTGCATCAAATAATTGACTCCGAAAATGTATTTTATTTAATTTAAAGCCATTTATATTAGAACTAAAACTTTCCTCTCGAGGAAAAGCATTTTGTAATTCTTTACTCATAATCCTGCTCGAATATCATGTTATTCGTATACAAATTATTCATTCATAATCACAGCTGTTGGCCAAGGTTTAGATTGGACTACAAATCTTTAAAATATTTTTTTAATTTCTTAAAATGGGCTTTTAATTAATTAAGGATAACAAAAATAAATACATATATAGTGTATGTAAAGTGCTTTATATCTTATTTATATGTAAATTAATTAAAAACCTAAAATAAATTTCTAGGACCAATATACAATTTGATAATATTGCAATGCCTCTAAGTTTTATTGTCCATTATTAAAATTGTTTTGCTAAAAATGGGTTTAAAACGGTAATTTTTATAAGAGTTGTCTATTTAGTTTGTGGTTATAAAAATTTTTTTTAAGGGCACGTGCAAAGTGAGTTTTTATTTAAGCACGTGCAAAGTGAGTTTTTATTTTCGTAAAATTTTAATAATTCTAAAATTTTTAAAAATTTTATTTTTTTTTATATTTTTTTTAAAGAAATTTTTATTTCAGAAAAAGCATTTTATGTGCATAAACTAAATTTGGCAACTTTTAAAATATTTGCGTTTTATATCAAAATAAAATTTCTTAAAATTTTAAAATTTTCACAAAAATAAAAACTCACTTTGCACGTGCCCTTATGTATAATTTTCAAAATTTTAAAAAAATTTATTTTGTAAAATATTTTAAGAAGTAAAATTAGTTTATGCACATAAATTGCTTTTTCTGAAATAAATATTTTTTTCAAAAAATTTTAAAAATTATTAAAGAATTTTTAAAATTTTACGAAAATAAAACTCAATTTGCACGTGCCTTAAAATGAATTAAAAAAAATGTAAATAAAATTTTAAAATTTTTAGAAATTTTAAAATATTACGAAAAACTCATGTGGCCTATTAAAAGTTATTTTTAAGTTTTAGATTAGGGATAGTATTATATTACAAATAGATTTTTGAGCTAAAGTTATTTTGCAGGCAGCTGAAGTCCTTTGTAGATTATGATTAAGTGAAAGTTTAAACTTTAGGCCATGAGCATAAAAATTATTTGTGTTTCTTACAAATTAAAAATAAAAAGTTTTTAATATCTTAAAAGGTATATTTAAGCATTTAAATTCTCTGAATATTACGAGAAAAACAAACTATTTACAGGACATGGTTTTAACTGGATCATATGTTTTTTTAAATATTCAAAATTTTAAAATTCTTGATACAACATAAATAATGGGCAAAGTATAGCATTAAACTTTATAAACAAATATGAATGCAAATGTATAAAATCCTTTATCTATTAGTTTGGTCTTTTAGAGCGCCTTAATGCTGGTGATGTGATAATTGGTGATGGAGGTTTTGTATTTGCCCTTGAAAAACGTGGTTATGTAAAGGCTGGCCCTTGGACTCCTGAAGTTAATATCGAACACCCAGATGCCGGTATATTTTAATTTATTTGAGCTTTATAGGTTTGCTGATGGTTATTATTTTTGCAAAGTTTTTTTAGCTTCTTTTATTACCTTAAAAAAATTATTGAAAGTTGTAAACTTCCTTTGAAATAGTAAATGGATAAAATTATTAGCAAGAAATTGGCAATCTTTATTGCCACAAGGGGTGGAAGGTCTCTCAAAGTAAAATTTGGCATATATATTACCAGTCCCATTATTTTACCAAAATTCATGCTTCTGCTTCTATTTCTATAAATACTATATCATTTATAATTGTCATAATCACTGAAGTCAAGGAGCAAACAAACTAGATCTTTAGTATACTTTTTATAACCCAATTGTAATTAACTCTTATTTTAGAGGTGAACCATCTTATGTTATTTAGGCCCAATACAAAATTGTAAGGAATTTTTTGTGGATGGGGAATTTAAGCCATAATTTTTTACTGTTAGTAAAGTGTTTTTATATTTATTTTAGCAAGAAAATTAGAGGGATTATTTCCCAATACAAACTAATAATAAAATCATTAAAAATGAAAATTGAGTTTAAATCTTTTTATTTTGATAGTATAAAAAAAAGACTCTATAATTTGTATGATAGTTTGTTGAAAAAAATAGGCATGCTCTTCTTAAAACGGGCATCTTAATAATTAGGCAAGTACTTCCTTTTAACCCTAATAAAAAAACTTATGTTGACACCTGTTAAATAGTGAGATGACTCTGCCAATTAATTTGGTGTATAGGCCTAGGCTCTTACTTTGGCATGTTGTTTTAAGTAGAGCAGAGTAGCTAAAAAGTGACCAAATTTGTTTAAATTTTATTTTACAGATAAAAATAAGTGATGGCCTTGGCAGGGCATTCCGACCTTTTGTATAAACAACTGAAATGTAATTCTAAAAGCGCGTCGTTATATTCTTATTTTTAGAAAATAAAAACACTTAGGTTTCCGAAAAATTTATTTTTCAAATGTTATTGTGACTGCAAAATACATTTGAGTGACCATGAATCAGTTGTTTTTATATCTATTTATATAGCGATTAAAGCCATATACTGAGCACAAAATATTGTTAAAGAAGACGCCCGAAAAGGCCTTGCCTGGAGGTGCCTCAAACTTTCACAAGTCTTTTTGATATTATATTGGCAATTTTAAAGGTCACTTATACAAGCCTTTTGGTAATTCAAAAAAAACCCTGTTGAGATTGTTTTAATATAATTGGAAACTTCTGGGCTCATACAAAAGTTGTGAGGGGGGGGGGCTGTTTGGCACGTACTATTTTTTATCATATATTTTTCGAATTAAAAAGTATTTTCTATATGAACATTGCTTTTTAAAATTGTCCCCTCCCCACTCTACTTTCAGTTAAATTGACAAATTTTATATTCCAAAATTATTAAAGCCAAACCCCTTAACCCAATTACAAACCTATTTAGTGCGCTAGCTGTAATATCAAACCTAGTTGCTTTTACAGGGCCCATAAATTTAAGCAAACTAAAATTAAAATTGGTAATTTTTGACCCCTAAAAATTAATAAGTAATTTAACATACATGTATTTTGTAGCAGACGGCAAAAACATTAAATTCATTTTTGTTTAAATGTTTAATAACCTTGATCTTTGATTTGTACCTTTATGGTTTTTCTCATTTCGAGTTACGTATTAAACTCAAACACGAATCAATCTAAGCCTGTTTTATTTACCTTCAGATTTTGACAATATTGCATGTAAAGGACTTAATTCATTTTTTTTGACCTTGTATTTACATTAACTTGAAAAAAATTTGAAGAACCATCATTCATCTATCGACTGTTTTAAATTTGAACAAATTTTAATGTGACAGGTGTTTAATATTAGTATATTTTAAAAATTTTCTTAAAGTTACATGTCGTTTGAAATCTTTTTGTATAAACTGAAAAAATTATGGTATTAAACCTATTTTTTAATAATTTTATATTTACATTTTCATGTATTTGAATTTTTTTTTATATCCCCAATGTTATATTTGTACCATCTAATATTGCAAAGCGGTACAAATTTGATTGAAATGTTCAATGCAAACTGGTTCTGATTTTAATGGCCTTTTATACACCTTGACTTAATCATTCATCACTTTATTTATATTGAGCTTTTAAACATATTTGGATATGTCAAAATTATTTTTAGAATACCTTCAAATTGTGTGAGAGTATGTTCAAATACGTTTTTTATGTTACTGAATCTCGAAAATGACATTGCATCATTTATCAAATTTGTAAACAACAATGATGTTTTCTAACCTATTTGGGACATATTAATTGTGCTTTCTGTACCATGTTTGTTAAGATAAAGCCTATTTTTAATTTAATTGCGCAAACCTTACGAAAAAGTTGGCTAAGGCTACGTTTAAAAAAAACTTTTGTTTTTGTAAATTTTTTTAATGTAAATTACAACAAATTTTAATTATGTCGATATACTTGTACTTATAAACAAAACGATCGTTCTTTTTTTCAAGTCCGATTACCATTTGCAATTTCATCCAAATTTCATCATTTTTTTGGCCAAACTTTCAAAAATTTTGCCTTATAGGCTTGAAAAAAAATTTTCATTGAGCTTTCTACGCACTTTTTTAATGTTGTAAATTATAATTTAATGTTGGCCAAATTTAATTTTAAAAATGTATAAAAATCTATTTCAATTTTTAGCAAAAGTAAAATAAAAGTGTTATAAATTTTGAATGCAAAACTTAAAATGTTTATTAACAGCAAAAAAAAATTTTTTTGTGAAAAATCAAACATTTTTTTGAAGTGGTTATAAATAATTCTTAAAAAAGATTTTTTTTTCTTTTTAGAAGTGATGCCCGGCTGTTTTATTGTATATAAAACATTATAATTAAATAGATATTAGAATCAGGTATTTCCCTGTTTAATAATTTTGTTTGTCGATATGTGAATAATTGCATAAATTGTGTTTTAGGATTATCCCAAAAAAATTGTTGAAAAAAAGCGGTAAATGTTAACAAATTTTGCTATATATATTGTTCTATGCGTTTCAGTCCGCGAACTACACCGTGAATTTTTGCACGCCGGTGCTGATGTCATGCAAACGCTCACCTTTTACGCCAGTGATGACAAACTCGAAAATCGCGGGAACAAAGCTAAAGATCTTTACACTGTAAATTAAATAATTTTTAGGCACACGTTAAAAATGGACTTTTGTATTTTGCAATAAAGATATAATTTGGTTTTTCCATAATACTTGGGAGGAGAAAAAGGCGTTTAAAATTGTTTTGTATTCCTACAAAACGGCCTTTTTAAAATAAAGGTGTTTAGAACGATTATTAAATATGCCATTCGTTTAGATCTATAAATGTATGTTATTTTCGGCTTACTACGTTATTAAACTCCACAAAGGCCACGTTTAAAATTAACTTTTTTTGGCCCAATATTGACCTCAAATTTTTAAAAAGGATTTTTCAAAAAGTTGCCATATTTGATTTTTACTGAAAATACTTTTTTTTTACAAAATTAGCAATTTTGTAAAAATTAAAAATTTGAAAGTTTTAGATACATTAATTTTTTTCGAAAACAAAAACTCTTTAAATATGGCCAAAATAGAAAAAAAAATATTTTTTTTTAAAATGACTGGCCTTATCTCCCTTTATTTTTCTGCAACTTGCATTTTTTATCATAAATATATCCTCAAAATTATTTATACAGTGCTAGCTTCAATAAAGTGGCACATGTTAGAAATAGAATGATCAAGAGACACATAAAATGTGGTCATCTACCACTATATTTTTAATCGCGGTCACTAATAAAATGATCACGATCACAATTATATAATCACGAGCACAATTAATTGGCCAAGATGATGATTTCATGGTAAACATCACCAAGTTGTGTAACCATTTAGCCACAACATAGTAATATTTATCATAAAAACATTATCTTGGCCATTTAATTATGACAGAGATCATTTAAATGTGATCGTGATCATTTTAGTAGTGACAACGATCAAAAATATAGTAGATGATGGCCACATTTTATGTGTCTATTGATCATTCTATTTCTAATGCCACTTTATTGAAGCGAGCACTGTAAATGATCATGGTTAGACAGAAATTGTTGCTTCCCATACTTTTTTTATTGGGTATTTACAGTTTATTAGCTTAACGAAGAAATTTTTATGAGTTTACAATTTAATTCCTTTAAGGTTTTATAAGCGGTAAACTGTAACATTATGTCATTTAACACACCTTTCTAAAAATTATGATTAAATTTGTTTCGCGTATTTATTCTGCCTTCAGTTCATTCCATCCTTAAATTTTATGTTACCGAGTTTTATATACTGAGGTAACCTCATTTATATAGTATGATTCCTTTGTGTAATTTAACACATTGTACTTTGTGAATTGTTAGTAAGTATGTCATACATAAGCTAACATGACACCAAAGAAATTATTAGTTGATGGATAAATCTTGCATTATTTTAAATAATTAGTTACTAATTTTCATGGTCATATTAATATAGCCAGCTTTCCGTTTTAATTTAATTTGCGGTGATATTGTTGCAAAAATACTTTTTATATTCGCTACCCTAAATAAACTCTCCACCCCAACCGCATTTGGCTTACTATATCCCCTAAGGATCTATGAAAACACTAGCATATATTAATAGAGTTACGGGCATTTTTTGAAAGGCACGTTTATGTTATTAAAATGCGAGGAGTAAAATCGTTTTGGGCAAAATGTTGTTTAAAACTAAGGGCTATATCACGAAAGAATAAATTATTATTTTTAGAATGCATGGCAGATATCACATATATTTTTGGCTAAATAGGTTATTTTTATTTTATAATATTGAAGAACGTAAAACGCAATTTTTTATATTTCAAAATTTGACTTTGAACGTGCCATGAATTAGAGAGTCAAAAATGGAACCTTATTAGTACTATTGCCACATATTAGGGAGAAGCCATAAATAACGCAGCCTGTGAAATAGCCAAGGGTGTGGCTTCTGAGAGGCCTGGAACACTAGTGGCCGGCGGGATTTGTCAGACGCCCTCCTACCTTGACGGACGTGGTAAAGAGGCAGTGCAATCTGAGTTCCGCAAGCAACTTGACGTTTTTATCCGCCACAATGTCGATTTCTTGGTTTGTGAGGTAATAACTATGTTTTTTAAATCAAAATTTTTGTTTTCTTATTCTAAATATATATAAAAGAGTTTTAGTTTTATATATATTGCCCATTGCACAGGAAACTTGCGACAATTTTTTAAAAAAAAATTAAAAGTTTTTATTTTCACATTTTTTAAAACCAACCAAAAAAACACCTTTTTTACGCAGCGGCAAGATTTTAGCTGCTAGATTGCTTCTAAATAACCATGAATTTTGTGCTTTTAAATTTGTTGGTGCAAAAAAGTAATAGGCCGCAGCCTTATAACACTCCCATTTATTACCTATTTATTGCATTAACAGTACTTTGAACACATTGAAGAAATGGAATGGGCCATTGAGGTTGCCGTTAAAACGGGCAAACCTGTTGTAGCTACCATGTGCATTGGTCCTCAGGGTGATATGTCTGGTACCTCAACTGGGGAATGCGGAATTCGCATGGCCAAAGCTGGTATGCTTTTAAATTTTTTAAGTTGTTTTATGGCGTTTCTCAAATTTTAGTAAATTTTGCAAAAAAAATAATAATTAATTATTTGTTTATTCCGCATACTAAAAACTCTATATAAAACATTTTCTTTTTAATTTTTTATAATTTAAACACGCTTATATACACTCAAAAAAACTTATTATGTTGGGGACAAATTATTTGGATGCAATTTTTTATATACAATATACATTTATTTGTTAGTATTACCATGCTTAGATTAGTCAAAAAAAATGACCTAACATTATCCTTATTTATTTTCGCAAATGTTTTTTGACAAGTGGAAATTTTGTTTTTAAATTTAGATGACATAAACATCTAATATTAATGGGATGATATATCATATTTTTTAAGCAAACATTTATTTTGTCATATTGTTAATATCTTTTTTTTATGTAAACTTTATTTAGAATGTTATCTAAAATGATAAATGTGTCCCTTAAATTTTTCCATATATCAAATTTAACCTCGAAAACCAAAAATTGTGTTTTGTTTTTAAAACCTTAGCGTTTAATTCGGTATATATGGACTGATTTGCAAATACCTATAAGACTAACCGTACTTTAGTTCTACGTCAAACTGTAAATTATAATTTAGAATTCATGAACATCATTTAATTAGATTTTATTTTATAGATATTTGGCACAAGAGCTTTTGCTATATAAAAATGGGTGGGTCTGAAAAGCAAATACATAAAACGCAAATATCGGAAGTCGTCAATCATTTTTGGTAAATTTTTGCGTTTTTTATTGAGGTATTTGCGTTTTTGGTATTTGCGTATTAGACCCACCCGATAAAAATAGACCCACCCGATAAAAATAGACCCAATCGTTTTCAAATTTGATATTTTGCATTTTACATGTGTCAATTTTCGTATAGGTGCGTGTTGCATTGGCGTCAATTGCCACTTTGATCCGCTTACCTGCGTGAAGGCGGTTCGTGCCATGAAAGACGCCTGTGATGCCAATGGGCTGCGTGGCAAAGTCCATTACATTTGTCAACCCCTAGCTTATCATACCCCCGATTGTAGCAAACAGGGCTTCATTGCCTTACCCGAGTTTCCATTTGGTAGATTTTGGTTTTTTTATATGAAATTTGGTTTAATGTTTTACAATAACATTTTATTATTTTAAGTTTGTTTTTTTAAATGATACTTAAAAAAAGTTGTATAAGTTTGGCATGCGGATTTTTTTTACGATTTTAACATGTGTTTGACAATGTGAGAAAGTTTTACGGGAAAAGGACTAAAATATATTATAGCGTTGTATCGTTTACCTTTTTAAAACCGAAATTTATCATGATAGCGAGATTCAATTACTTTGCAATAACAAATCTGGGAAATATTTATGACAGATATTTTTATTTTAAAAATATGTCCTAGGATATTCTTATTAACAATCTAAATTTATACGGTATCAAAAATTTTTAACAAACTTTGTTTAATTTAATTTTTTTAAATAATCGCGCACTTTTTATTTTTTTTTCTATTTAATTTATAAAAATATTATTTGCAAATATCTATTTAGCCCTCGAGCCTCGTATAGTTACCCGTTGGGACATTCAGAACTACGCTCGGCGCGCCTATGAGGCCGGTATACGTTATATAGGCGGTTGTTGCGGGTTTGAACCCTACCATATAAGGGCAATCACGGAAGAACTGATCGCTGAGAAGCGCGCGGCTTACTCTAAAGTCGCTGGTGCCGGCGCTGAATGGCCGCTTCCATTTAGCCTTACCAAACACGGCATTTGGGCGAGTGAACTTAAGATACATACGAAACCGTTTGTCCGTGCTAGGTTAGGTTCTTTTATAGATTACAATGTCGGACGACCTTGAATACTCATGCTTGTGTTTCACGTTAAGCAGCGCTGAGTCTGGTTAGTAGTTGAATTAGTAATCGTTAACAAATCCCAAAGTCGTCTATTTTGAGAGTCTACGCCTAAATACCTAGGTCGCCTCAAAAGTCCCTGTGGAGTTCAGAGGCAAAGCCTGCCCTTATGGAGGAAGGTTTGGGGGAAACTTAATTTATTACACAGGTTAACAAATATTTATGTCACAAACGTGAATTTTATGAAAACATAAAAGAATGCATCCCCATGATGGCCTAATCTCATATATGTTTTTTGTTTTTCTTAGTTTCTTCACTTTGGCTCCTTAGATCCGTCTATAACGAAAAATAGCCTTTTTTGACCAAATTGACAGATCTAAATATACCCTAAAAGAAAAAAATATAAAAATCTTTTATGCATATTAAAATCCCTTGTAACTTATGTTTTTAATCACAAATAATGGAAAAAAAAATTTATTAATATATCAAGCTCTTATATCGGCATTTAGATAATACAAGATATTTCGCGTCCAAACTTAAATACGACACGATATATTATCGGTTTTTAATAAAAATATTATTTGAAGTTTAAATATAACAGTTTAAATATTGTGAATATGCAAAAATAAAATTCCAATTTATTTGTTTTTGAATCTTTATTGGTTTTTTTACCTTTTTTCTCAAATTTTTAATGTTTATAACTGACTAAGTTTGATTAGGAAAAACGTAAACGGATTTGATATTGTCAGGTTTGATCTCTGTACTTAACTTATAACTTTCAAAAAATTGTTGACCTGTGTTATAAACAAAATTTTTGTTGTTTCCTTTCTCAAATCTGTAAAATTGAGTTTACTATGCTTGTATCTTACTTGGTGCTAATTTCATTTTCAAATAACTCTAACCTTTTTATAATAAGGTTGGTCATGGATTACACAGTGAGAGTTATGAGCTAACTACAAAGATCAAACCTGCTATATTAGGGATTTTCAAATTCGTTTACCGTTTTTTCTAATCAAACTTAGTCAGCTATAAACATTAAAAATTTTAGAAAAAATGTCCAAAAACAAAAAATTAAAAAATAAAAATAAATTGAAATTTTTTTTGCTTATTTACAACAGCTTAACTGTTATTCAAACTTTAAATAATATCTCAAATAAAAACCAATAATACATCGTGTTAAGCTTGAACGCGAAATATTCTGTATTATTATCTAAATGCTGATGTAAGAGCTTGATATACTGAAAAATTTTATTTTATTTCTCATTATCTGAGATGATAAATATAAGTTACTAGGAATTTTTATATGAAAAAATGATTCTTGATTTTATATTTTGGGGGTATTGTTGAGGTCGCAAAATCTGTCAATTTGGTTAAAAAAGGCCATTTTTTCGATATGGGCGGATCTAAGTAGACGAAGGCGGAAGAAACTACGAAAAACGGAAAATGTATATGAGATAAGGCCATCATGGGGATGTATGCTTTTTTGTTTCCATAAATTAATTTTTCTGACATTGATATTTGTTGACCTGTGTTATGCATAGCAAGAAAGAGGTGTATTATAAACTTGTTAAAATTTGTTATCTCGTAATATTTTGCCATTGATTTACTCGGTGAATTCAACCTCACCAAACTAATATTCTCAGTTAGCTCATGTTAACTATGCTTTTTGGCCTCAATTAAAAATAAGACTGCCCAAATATGATTGAGGCTAAAATATTGTCAAAAGTAAACTGATTGGTGAACATTATTACGATTCTTGATTATAAATTGCTAGGTTTTTATAAATGGAACCTTAATGTTGATTTTCCAACTGAATATATTTTATTGGATATTTATAGAAATAAAGTTACATATAAAATTATAAAACATTATATTTCACGTAAGTAAATTATGTTCGACGAAGTCTATGAAAATAAGATAATTTATTATGGCTTTGTCTCTAATGTTTTTCGAATCATCGCTGCGATAGAGCCCTACAGTTTTAAGGAAATCTAAATGTCTATATTTGACAAATTTTGTGACCTTGAAATACATAAGGAAAAAAATATATATATTAAAATTAAATTTTTTTATACATAATAAAATATTAAATTATTAAATTTATTATTCTCCGCCATCCACATGCACACCAACTTCTAAAAAACGCAGATATTTATTGGGTTGTTAAAAATATTTTATTATTTTTAAATTTAACAGTTTAGCGATTACTTATATATAAATAATTTTTTATATTTTTTGGTATTGTCTTTTTAAAAAATCTAAACGACGTTTATAGCTGGCCTACAAATTTTGACCAGAAACGATACACGGACTTGAATACTTAAGATAGTAGCTATGTTCTAAATATAGCTAATATATCTCAAAAAATACTTGAATTTAGTCATGTGCTCATTAGATTTCCTCCCAACTATCCGACTTAATCCTAAATTAAGTTAAATTTTCAAATTATAAATATATAGTTATACCCATTATATAATTTTTGCGGTGGTTAGAGCCTCGCGTCAATACTGGGAGACGCTTAAACCTGCCTCGGGACGTCCTTTCAGTGCTAGCCTATCTCGGCCTTCGGATTTGGTTCTTGGTCATGCCTGTATGAAGCCGGGCGATAAAATTCTGAAACAGCATACCAGTGAAACGACGGCTGAGGAATTGGCCGAAGTTGTTAAGGTCTTTAAACCGATGGAAAGTGCGGGAGACCATGGCGCCATTGCAAATGGCGAAAATGTGAATGGATCGGCTGGTGATGGGCATAACTTGCTTCTAGACTTTTAATAGTTTTTTTGTATTTATTTAACATTTATCTGCACAATTTCCTAAATTTTTATAGTAACATTGTAATTGTTATTAATTTTTTTGAAATCCCTTAAAACCTATTTTACAATGCATTTTTTTATATAAATTTTATTATTTATATTAACTCAGTAATTTCTTGTGGTTTCGGGTCCATTTTTTATTATAATACCTCCTTTATTTATTGTTCCATTTTTCATTTATGCAATTTATTAAAATTACCACAATACCTGATTTTTTATATTTATTATGGTAATTTTTGGCGATTCTATTAAATTTATAAAAAAAAATCATCTATAATTCGTTCTTTCGTTTTTCATTATTGTGAATTAATCAGGATATATTTATTTTTTACACCATTTATTGCAATTAATTAATATATAGAGAATATTAACATATAATTATACTTTCCAGAATTTACAAATATATATAAATATACTTAATTTTATAGTATTTACTGACTTTAGACATATAAACTAAAGAATCATATCAAGGCTACTATTACGATTTAAGAAAACCCTTTTTGTGGTCTAATTTTGCAAGCTTGCTATAAACATTTAAAATATATAAAAAAGTATTAAAACAGATGAAATTCAATAACCTAATATTTATTATAAATATAAATAACATTTTTATTTCAACCCATAAATTGTGTCATAAAGAAAATTTGACTCGTAACTTACTGTATCCCAAATCTTGACGTTGCGCTATATATTAAACAATTTATTTTCAATAAAATTTGAAGTTTCAAAAAATTTAATTTAAATTTTTTTTTATTTTTAACATTGAGGTCGCAAAAAACGTGACAATTTTTATAATTTGTTTAAATGACATTTTGTATATGAAGGGGCTAAGGCCGAATATAAAATGGAAGATTGCAGATTTGCGATTTCTTAAATTTTGTAACCTTATTTAAAACATAATTTATGGTGTTGCCACTTTTTCCGTTTGTGTGAATACACAAGTCAACAAATATTTGAGGGTTAGGAGCCAATTACAGAGATTAAACCTGTCATCCTATTGATTTTCAAATCCGTTTTTTTCTAATTAGTCAGCTATAAACATTAAAAATTTTAGAAAAAATGTAAAAAAAAAACAAAAAAGATTCAAAAACAAAAATAAATTGAAATTTTTTTGGCATAACCACAACAGTTAAACTGTTAAATTCAAACTTCAAATAATATTTTTATTAAAACCCGATATATCGTGTCGTAATTAAGTTTGGACGCGAAATATTTTGTATTTTTCAAATGGTGATGTAAGTGCTTGATAACTAAAAAAGAAATTCTCGTTATTTAAGATGATTAATATAAGTTACAAGGAATTTTATATATTTGGGTATTCTCAAGGTCGCAAAATCTTTTAAAAAGGTCAATTTTTCGATACGGACGGATCTATAACCAAAGGCGAAAGAAACTAGGAAAACGAATAATGTATATGAGGTTAGGCCATCATCGGGATGCATTCTTTTATGTTTTTATAAAATTCTTTTTTCTGACATTGATAACCGTTGACCTGTGATTTATAAAAAAATTAAATTTAACAAGTTTCAAATTTTAAGTAAAACAATCCTTTTAAAATTATAACCAAAACTATACAACTTTTATATATGATATTTATTGGAAATGTTAATCCGCCAAATATTTAATGTTATTTTTCACCGGTGAATTAACAAAAATTTGCCAATTGATAGATATTTTTGATCCAATAAAAATTCTATTAAATAAAATTTTTAAATTTAAAAAAACAGGATATTAGATGCGCTCATAGGTTATTGTTTGAAAAAGGATTTAGGTTGGGGTTTATATTGCTTTTTTAAATAATAAAAGACGTGGTAAAGGACTTTTGTCCAGACCTTTTTCCCTATTAGAGAACGAGTTAACCGTCAAAATTGCCTTATATAAATTTACAGCAAACCCGAAATTAGATTTAACACGGCCGGTGACTTAGGCCTAGGCTCTTTAGAATAATGAATAGCTATTGGATTATGTCACCCTTTCAACTATTAACCAAGATAAACTTAATTATAGAACAAAATAGAGTTTACATGCTTTTACATGTCTTATACATGGTTTATTTTTTCCCATAAATGCTAAACAATAGGATTTCCTATATGCGTTTAGCGTTCAATTAATGGCGCCAAGGTGATAATGCAAAATACCTTTTTACAACCATTATTCATGTGTTATATCTTTTTAAAAAATATATATATTACACATGGTCTAAGGTAAAAATTAAAATTGTCTGAACCAAGCTAATTCCGAAGGAGCTAAAAATGGAAGGCTGTTTTAGAAATTGCCACACATATAAGGCGTCAAATTTTTTGAAAAATGTGCATTATCACGCCGAATAAAAGGAAAATTTAATTTTGACAAAAAAGTAAAAAACAAAGTTATTCGAGGTTTTTTGTTTACCGTTCAAAATCCACGAAAAAAAAGTCGTTTGTGTAAAAGGTGTCTGAGATGGCAAATTTTTTGTTTTTATCCACGAGGTGTGCATATTTTTTTATTAAAACGAAAAAAACGTTTTACGACCAAAATAATTGGAAAATATTTTTGAAATTTTAACTCTATATTAAGTATATCCCTATTAATGCACGTGAAAAATTTCAGACCTCTAGCTACTTCCGTTATCTATATTATTAGAAATGAAAATCCCGAGTTTTGGTGATTACCGTTTAAAATCGACGAAAAAAAAATCGTTTGTGTAAAATGTGTCTGGGAATGCCAATTTTTAGTTTTTATCCACAAGGTGTGCATATTTTTTTATTAAAATAAAAAAAACTGTTTTACGACCAAAATAATTGGAAAATATTTTTGAAATTTTCACTCTATATCAAGTATATCCCTATTAATGCACATGAAAAATTTCAGACCTCTAGCTACTTCCGTTATCTATATTATTAGAAATGAAATTTTCGAGTATTAGCGATTACCGTTCAAAATCGACGAAAAAAAAAATCGTTTGTGTAAAAGGTGTCTGGCATGGCAAATTTTTTGTTTTTATCCACGAGGTGTGCATATTTCTTAATTAAAACAAAAAAAAACTGTTAGTATGCAAATTTCATCCACAAGCTTATCTATTTTTAGATGTACTTCTATTCTAATTTCTATACTTGGATGAACTTCTATTATTCCTATGCTAATTTCTATTCTATATATATATTGCAACATTCAATAATAAACCAGAGCGTATATAACTTTTTATATCATCACTTCTTACATTGGCGACGAGGGGGAGCTGAAGTTTTCCAGAAGGACCTCCCGTCGGCCATCGAGTTAAATTATTTTAAATAAATTGGAAAATTGTTTTTTTAAAGTAATTAAATTTAACCCCCTTTTAATTGTTGGCCCGATTATTCTTGTGGAGAACTGATTCTAATTGAGGGAGAAACCATGTACAAGTGATTGACGCACAAGGTCCATATTCAACGAAGGATGCACCTTACAATTACGCTCATCAATGTCACTCGGGGATTACGAATTATAGCTTCGTCTGAAAGACAGAAGTGCCGTAACAAGACAAAAATTGATGGAGCAACAAATTTGTCTCAAGACAAGCACACCACGGTCTAAAACGATTGCGCATCAACTAGTACGGATATGGCCCCCTAATTAAGAATCGAATCTCATTCATACGGAATTGAGATGTCTGAATAACAGACAGAATGGTCAAAACATAGACCGGAAATGGTTCTCCAATCCCCAAAAAATGGCAAGAAACACGGTGCCTGAACGATCTACGCTCGATGGGACTAAACGACTGAACGGATATTGGTCCGGAACGACCTGAGGATTAATGGTCTAAACGACCTGACGATAAATAGTCTAAACGACCTGACGATAAATGGTCTAAACGACCTGACGATAAATGGTCTAAACGACCTGACGATAAATGGTCCTCAACGACCTGACGATAAATGGTCCTCAACGACCTGGCGATAAATGGTCCTCAACGACCTGATAATAATAGTCCTAGAACTGATGATAATTGTCTTCAACGACTGACGAATATGAAACACCGACGAATTATAAACGACCGACGAATATTAAACGACCGACGAATAGGTCAACGACTGACGAATACTAAACGATCGATGAATATTAAACGATCGACGAATACCAAACAATCAACGAATACCAAACGATCAACGAATATTAAACGATCGACGAATACCAAACGATCGACGAACACTAAACGATCGACGATTACCAGAAGACCGACGAATACTAAACAACCGACGAATCACGGCCCCACAAGAGACAAACCGGGTAGAACTAATCCACGCTAATTGCCTACCCCCTCGGTGAAAAATCACAAATCTAATTGGGATGAGAATGATGAAGCGTGCTACGAAGTACGTTGAGTAACGCTAAACGAGTTCGAATTTAAAAATAGCTGAAGACGTCACCATATTTATGACCCATAGCTACCGATAGTAAGACTGGTGTTCCACGCAAAACACGCAACGATGCCGATGTTTCGTACATCAAAAGGACACCCCCTGGTAAACACTCAAATCTAGTTTGAAGCATCAAAATGGATGGCAAGAAGGAGCTATAAGAATGAATCAGCTAGAAGAACCGCTGCTCTACTCAGGCTATGACAAGCACATTGCTCGTTAATATGTCGACCATTGATAACAGCAACCCCGAAAAAGTCCTACCTTGATTTACTTGTCAAACAACTTGGTAGGGATTAGCGACGCCGTCAGAATCAAAAAAAAAGGTGACAGTAATGTTAGTATGCAAATCTCATCCACAAGCTTATCTATTTTTAGATGTAATTCTATTCTAATTTCTATACTTGGATGTACTTCTATTATTCCTATGCTAATTTCTATTCTATATATATATTGCAACATTCAATAATAAACCAGAGCGTATATAACTTTTTATATCATCACTTCTTACATAAACGTTTTACGCCCAAAATAATTAAAAAATATTTTTGAAATTTTTACTCCATATTAAGTATTATCCTATTAATGCACGTGAAAAATTTCAGACCTCTAGCTACTTCCATTATTGAGATACGATATTTTAAAACTTTTCAAAAAAATTGAGGTTTTTTTACTCGAGTTCTATTATTTCAAAATTTTGACTATAAAATACTTTCAAATTTTAATAGCTTATTTAAGAATGTTTACTTGAAATTCGATGCAAATTTCAGCCTCTTAGAGTATATAGGAGCCGAGTTATGCATCAGGTACCGAAAGGTACATAAAACGTACATTATAAGAAATTTCACTATAATAGCCAAGAAATATAATTAACGGTAATAAATATTCTTTTTATTTAACATGTTTATCAATATTATCTTTTATATTAATTATAGTTTTATATTTTAATATTTTATATTTTTAATTTCAAATACCATATGATTTCTAAATTTCGTATGTTAGATAGACACAACCAATTTTAAATTATAGGCTAATTCCTAATACAACGATCCCAGGCCAAAGTCGTTAAAAAGAATTTTTCTAGGTCAATATTGCCTTGAAAATCCCGAATTTTCTATTAAAAATTGTCGCTCGCTTATAGTTTTTAGGATATTAACGTTTGAAAGTCCAGAAATGACCAGTTCATATCTATTATTTTTTTAGAATGAAATATTAAAATCATTGTCAAAGTCTGGCCAGGTACATTCTTACCTTTGTATTTTTATAAAGTAGTTAATCTTAAATTTAAAGCTATCTCTGCATTTAGTTTTTTTGATTAAATATTTTTGATGCTATATAGCAAATAATTTGTGATAAACATAATAAATAGCACTTAAAATTATTGTATATTTAACTTTTTGTCAGAAAATATAAATTATTGTAATTTTTATTTCCATCTTTCATCTTCATTAAAGCAAAAGTACTGGAAATAACTAAATTTTACACATTATCCTTTTTATATAATAAATATTAATAAAATTATATTTAATTATTCATAGAATTTTTTTCAGTTTGATATTGATGTTTTTTAGTATAAACTTTTTATTGTAAATTTGGCCCATTTACTGCATATTATAGGTATGATTTTCATTTTAAGATATAACTAGAAATTTAAAAAAAAAGATTAAAACAGCAGTGTTTTCAAGATATTTTATTTACAATTTTGAATATTAGATATAATCCTATTCATTTTAAAAATATTTTTGATATTTATACCCAAATAATAACATTTTTTTCCTTTGACAAATTATTTTTCAACTGTATTCTTAAATTGCTTGCTATAATTTTATGTATCTCATCTTTCTTATCTCATTAAATTAACTAATTTGCAATTATCTTTGTTCCACTTGGTCAAAAAATATTATTGAAATTTTTATTCTTTATCAAGTATAATCCTATTCATGCACGTGAAAAATTTCAGACCTCTAGCTACTTTCATTATTAAGATACGATATTTTATAACTTTTCAAAAAATTGGGTTTTTTTACTCGAGTTCGATTATCTCAAAATTCTGACTATAAAATAATTTTTTCTAGGTCAATATTGCCCTGAAAATCCCGAATTTTTTGTTAAAAATTGTCGCTCGCTTATAGTTTTTAAGATATTAACGTTTGAAAGTCCAGAAATGACCATTTTTTAATAAGAAACATCAGCTTTTTAATAATAAATATTTATTGTTATATTGATCGTATAATAGATAAAAAAATTTTATTAATAAAGGGATATCCCGGGCGAAGCCGGGTCACATATTCTAGTCCAATATAAATTGATTTGAGGTGATTGGACGTCCTTCAATGCATTGTATAAATATACAATCGCATGTGACCTCTAATGTGACGTATCTCTCCCCTTAAAAACAGTTTGTTGGAGGCTGGTTCTAGCATCTTGGGTGGAATGTATAGAATATCTTTCATGTATCCTGTCATCTCAACCGCATAGATTCATATTGGTCTCTCATCAAAAATAGAAATTAAGTTATCAAAATAGTTTGTCATTATATCAATATACAGAAGTCATACACCAATGTTATCGTAACAGAGTTTCGTATAGTACCATGAGATCACAAAGTTTTAATTTATTAAGAATATGCTGATACCTCTTCTTTTTTTTTTCAAGGTAATGTGCCAAGGTAAAAAGGATCGTCGATCCTAAATTTTTTGCCCTAACTATTTTCTACTTTATTTTAGAGTGTTGTTGGTTTTTATCTCATTACACAGGTCAACAATTATTTGAGAGTTGAGTTAACTACAGAGATCAAACTTGCTATCTTAGGGAATATCAAATCCGTTTACCGTTTTTTCTAATCAAACTTAGTTAATCAGGTATTGAAAATTTTAGAAAAAAAGGAAAAGGTCAAAAAAATAAAAAAAATTCAAAAACAAAACTAATTTGAAATTTTATTTTTACATATTAACAATATTTAAACTGTTAAATTCAAACTTTAAATAACATTTACTTAAAAAACCGATAATATATCGTGTCGATTTAAGTTTGGACGCGAAATATTTTGTATTATCTAAATGCCGATGTAAAAGCTTGATATATAAATAAAATTTATTTTGCATTATTTGTGAATATAAATATAAGCTATAAGGGATTTATATATGCAAAATTTTTTTTTAATTTTTTCTTTTAGGGTATATTTAGATCTATCAATTTGATCAAAAAAGGCCATATTTCGTTATAGAATGGATCTAAGGAGCCAAAGACGGAAGAAACTAAGAAAAACAAAAAATACATATGAGATTAGGCCATTGGGGGAGCATTCTTTTATGTTTTCATAAAATACGTTTCTGATATGACCTTATACTCACTAATAACAAGGCATTTTACTTCTCATAAGGTTTTTTTGCAAGCATCAGGGCCTCAATTACAAAGGTAATAACCGCTCCATCTATTATAGTGACTATTTTTCCTTCTTTTTTTCGAATATGTATTCTTTTTTGAAAAAAAAGTCCATAAAAGCAAAATTTTGTTTTACGTAGGTTGACTTAAAATTCTTCCCCCCCCCCTTTTTTGTTACAAGTTTGGTTTGTAAAAAAGAAAAATCTCTAAAAGAAAAATTTGTTTTATGGGCTCTAAGGGTCTAATCCCCCTCTACAAATTTTTTTTGGATAATCAACATGATTTTGTTCCATAATGACTTGATCAAGGCAACTAATTAGAACACATGGCCAAAATTTTATTGAAGACCTACCTAGAACTACATTTTATGAAAGGGCACGTGCAAAGTGAGTTTTTATTTTCGTAAAATTTTGAAAATTTTAAAATTTTTAAAAATTTTATTTTTTTCAAAATTTTTCAAAAAATTTTTTATTTTAGAAAAAGCATTTTATGTTAGTGTTCTCAGTCGGGACCCGAAAGCCCGGTCGGCCCGGGCCCGTCCGGCCCGAAACGCCGGGCCGGGCCTAAATAGAAAATTTTAGTCGGGCGGGCCGGGCCTTATTATTTACTTTTGGACTCGGGCCGGGCCAAAAATTTTCGTATTATGGCCTTATTTTAAGCGCTTGGCGCAAATCCTTATTGTAAATCTCTGGTTTTATTTAGTTTTGGGTATATTTGCCCTCAAAAGTTCAAATATGACAGTTATGAAAAAAATGGCTGATTATAACAAAACGCTTGAACTTTTTAAGCCTGAACCTTGCAATGAAAACTAATCTTAACATTAACACTGACCCTAACTTAATCTAACACTAACCCTTAACCTTTAACACCACTTTGTACTCAAACTATTTTTTAAAGTTATTCCATTGTTTTTTGCAAGCAAAGCTTTGTGTATTTATTTATAGCATAAAATGAGTACATAAAATAAATTTCCAATCATTATATTAAATTTGACAAGCTTCGCCCTAAGAAAAATTAAAATGATTCGCGAAAATGAGCGCGACGGATTAATTCGCCAAATACGGCATCGGCTCAATTTGACAAATGTAAACTTTTCTTCCTACGAAGGGGGCAGGTGGGAAGATGATGATGTTAGGACAGAAGACGAATTAGCAACCTATTTAAATCTACCACCGCAGGACGTAAATGATCAAAATCTTTTACAATGGTGGGATAATAATAAAATACTCTTGCCCAAATTAAATAGTTACGCAAACAAAATCTTTGCCACTCCAGCTAGCTCCTGCACTGCAGAACGTACATTTTCGACAGCCGGTCAGATATTTACCAAAAGAAGAAACCGTTTAGGCCAGGAAAAACTGGATTATTTACTTTTTTTAAATGATTATTATAAATTAAATGATACATTTAAATATAAATAATAGCAATAAAGATGTATTTGATGTTTAATTGTTTATAGTATTCACAAAAATGTTACGGGCCCATATTTATAGATTCAGGCGGCCGGGCCGGACCGGGCCTTTAAAAAACATCGGGCCGGGCCGGGCCGAAAATAAAAATTTTGGTTTTGGGCCGGGCCGGGCCGGGCCGGGCCGGGCCACACATAAAAAATTTTCGGGCGGGCCGGGCCTTAAAAATTCGGCCCGTTGAGAACACTATTTTATGTGCATAAACAAATTTTGGCAACTTTTTAAAAATTTGCGTTTTATTTCAAAATAAAATTTTGCAAAATTTTGAAAATCACAAAAATAAAAACTCACTTTGCACGTGCCCAAAGTAACTTTGCCCATGTTTTTAGCTTAACGACTACTTATTTTAATATCGAATAGACCATCCCTTTATATTAAAATCTGACTAAAATTTCCTTATAACAACATTTTACCTTGGCATACCTAAATAGTTGAAATCTCTCAACTCGGTCGACGCGCACACGACTGCGCCATTATCACATCGAATAAAGGGGAAATTTTATTATGACACAAAAAGTAAAAAAAAGTTATTTTATATAACATAAATATTGGTTAAAATGATTAGCCTTCCTTCAGAGCTTAGAATAAATATACGCATGTTACTTTCACGTATGTGACATGCATACTACCTCATATTTAATGAACACTAAGACATTTTGTCATTCAATTTTAAAATTTGTATTTCCACGTGCAATGTGAGTTTATATTTGTAAAATTTTAAAAATTCTAAAAATTTTATTTTTTTTGAAATTTTTTTAAGTTGCTTTCAAACTCATTGTATTTTTTTCAAAAATTTTAGAAATTTTTAAAATTTTATATTTTAAAATTTTTTACAAACTTTTCTTCAAAAAAAATTATTTAAATGATAACAACAAAAATTGGCAACTTTTTGTTAAAATGCGTTTAATGTCAAGTTAAAAATTTTAAAATTAAAAAAAAAATGAGTTTGAACGCGCCCTAATTTTTATTCTAGAAAAGCATTTTATGTGCATAAATAAAATTTGGCAACATTTTATGCGTTTTATTACGAAATGAAATTTTTGAAATTGAAAATTTTACGAAAATAAAAATTTATTTTGCACGTGTCCTTAGCCACAGCCGAACATGTGATTGGATGAATGCTTGGGTTATTTAGCTTCTTAATAATTCTTATTGAAATCTCCGGATTAACTTTAGAAACTTTTGAAGTTAAAAAATTTAAACTTTTATCAACAATTACAGTAAAAATATGATTTTTATTAATTTATTACACCTGCCTATAGATTTGTTTTAGATTTTTAGGCACGGAGATAGAACTCCTGTATGGATATATCCTAAAGACAAATATAATATAGACTCTTGGTCAGTCGGATGGGGAAAAATTACCAAAGTTATTTAATAAAATTTATTTTTAGAATGGAATGGGGGAAGCATATCAGCTTGGTCAATTTCTAAGAGCAAGATATATTGAAAAATTTAAATTTTTAAATAACTCTTTTAAATATGAAGAGCTTCATGTTCGAAGTACTGATGTTGATAGAACTTTAATGACTGCTCAAATTGTTTTGGCTGCTCTTTTTCCCCCTTCTGAAAGTACAGGTCATGCACAGATTTGGAAATCAAATCTAAATTGGCAACCTATTCCAATCCATACTATTCCCATAATGGATGACCATGTGAGAATATTGGGAAAATTGTTTTGAATGTTAAATTTTAGAAGCATATGTTATTTATTATAGTTACTCAATGCTGGTGCTTCTTGTTCTTTGTTTAGAGCCATGGAAGAAAGATTATGGGAAAATGATAACCAAGCAAAAAATATAAACAACAAATTTAAGGTTAGCTTTTGTTTTAAAAATGTGTATTTTATTTTTACCTTTTTGTTATATTTTTATATTTTTACAGGACTTTTTTAGCATGCTTCAAGAAAAAACTGGAGTGAAACCTTTTTCACTTAAAAATTTGGACATATTGGCTGATCCACTTATTAGTGAAGTATATATGATATAAATATATAATGTTTTATTCTAAGTCATTTGTTGTAAATTGCTACGTTTTCTCATCTTTTAGCTATCACATAATCTGAGTCAGCCCTCCTGGTTGTCACCAAATGTCATAAATGAAGTGCTAGATTTACATATTACAAAATTTATAATGAATTACAAATACCAAAAAATGAATGTTTTGGCAGCAAGTTATATTAACATTATTTTATAAGTTGACTGATTATTAAACTTAGCTTACAAAATAATGAATGATTAATACTAGATTTTTATTTTAAATGAGCATGAAGGAAAGCAAAGTATTCTTGAATTTTTTTTGTTGCATAAAAAAGCATTTCATATCTGCCTCCTTTGATATTTTAGTGTTTGGCAAAAATTTGGCCTGTTTGATTAAAAATTTTAAACAAAAAACTACAAGTACCACTTTTATTAAAGCCTTAGTTTTTATTTTGTTAAACAATTATAGACTCTGTATAAAAACTAACACATAAGTTTTTCTCTAATATTTTATGTTTAAAGTAAATATTTCTATAATAATAAACGGGGATGGCTAATAGTGAATTAACAAGCAATTTCCCTGATTTATTTTCCTTTTATGGCACTATATTTACAAGATTTTATTGGAAAGTGGATTTTTTGTGCAAAATTTATACATAATTTCTTATTTATCTTATTAGGTAGCTTATTAAACGAGATTTCAAAAATTTTTATGACTAAGAAATCTGAGCTTCTTGGGATTAATATTTCTTCAGTTACAGAAAATCTCAAACCAAAATTTCATATGTATTCTGGGGTATGACTTTTGAGTTTCTATTTTTTTTATTGTTTGTATAAATATTAACATTGTTACAAATATCAATATAGCACGACACTACCATTGCATCAGCTTTGAATTTTTTGAACGCTTACCACCTTAATCCTAATATAACCAGCCCTAATTTTTGCTCATCTCTTCATTTCGAACTTTATCAATCGTCGGATAATGAATTAGAGCCTATAGAAAACGGGAATATTGCAAATAATTTGTATGTCAAGGTAAATTTTTAAATTAATATACAATATTCATATTGCCCTTAGATTGTAAACTTGGTGCAATTGAGATATCAATTGTAATACCACAAAAATTTTTTTTAGAATTGAAATTGCCTTTTTTGTATAATATTTAATAGAAATATATAATTGTTTTTTGTATTCCTGTTCACAAATTTAGAAAATTTTATTTACTTACCTTTTACTTTAATCCATGTTAGTCGATGTTTTGTTAATAAATTCTTATTTACTTTTCTAAAAATTTGATTAATAATTCTCTTAGGTGCTTTACCGGAATTATCCTCTCATTTTTCGGCCCAATATATCAGACGACTCCCAGGATACTGGATACATTGCGAGAGATTACAATATTACTATATTAAAATTGCCAGGTTGCATTGATATTTTAAATAAATTATTTAAACCAAGTTTCATTACATATTTAAGATGTAATTTCTAAGGTTTAAAAGATTGAAATGATTTCTAATTTAGAATCAATAGAAACCGTGCATAATTAATTTTTATTTTTCTTTAGATTGCCCAAATGACACGTGCCCACTAAGCACCTTTTTAGCCTACGTACTACCGAAAATTCCAAAAAATATTATAAAAGAATGCAAAAAACCTTTATTTTTATCATATTGTGAATCGACAAGTAATTTTCTAACTTCTACTATTTTTGAGCTTCATATTTATACTCCTTTTTCGTTGTGTGATTCTGATAATTGTTAAATCTCTTTTTCCCACAATTATTTTTTATTTTTTGGGGGATATTCAATATTCGTTAACGTAAATGTATTTAATGCAGAAACTAAATGGACCACCTGTTTCCTCATTCTGCCCATATTCAGCTTTATATCACTTTCCCTCGTCGGTTGGGGCTTACTCCTATGTTTTTGCGGCAGGCGACGTTTGAAGTTACCACAATCATTATATGAAAATGCCAATAATAATAATTCAACCGATTTAACGGGAGAACGGCCAACAAGTCCAGCCATTTTTTTTGAAGGAGCCTTTAAAAATCCTCATTCTACCCTTGAAACGGAACCCTATGCTAATGTAGAACACCTTGAAGAAGGGGGTGAAATTGGGGAAGGAACCGACGAGAAAACGACCCTGATTGGCCATGAAAATTGACATTTTTCATGAATATTATTTTGATATATAAGTTTTGTTTTGTGGGAATTTTATAATCAATTTATATTTTTTCAAAAAAAAAACTAAAGGTATTAAACCAATCTAATTTGAAATTACTTTAAGATGTTAGTAAGACTTTTATATTAAAAATATTTGCCAAACATCTTTTTTTTATTTTTAATTGTGATAGCAAGCATGGCCTTGTTTTACCATTTTTATAATTGACTCAAGAAAAATGATTAATTAATCGTTATATTTAATTACGATATCCAAACAATTAGACAATTATTAATATTAACGTGTTATGTTATAAATATAATCAATTAAGGAATTTATTTATTTTTAATAGGTTGACAAAATTTTGAGAAAAATATAGTATATTGTCAGATTATATCTGTCTGTCCTGATTTTAAATCTTATTTTGTTTTTTTATCAACTATTCTTAATCAAGCTTTTTTTTAAAATAAAAATGCCAATGCCACTTAAAATTAGTCTAATTTAAACTTTTAACTTCAATCATAATATGAAAATATCAAATTTTTCAAATAATTAGGCTCTTAAGTTTTTTAATCGTCTTCATATGGTTTGGAATACTTTACGTCCGAGCATTTTTTACCAAGCTACTAGCATAGAATAATAATATTATCTTCAAAATTTATAAAAATATTTTTCGCATTTGTCATTTTTTTTACTTTTCAATGTTTACATCAAGCAATGACTTGATTTAAAACTGAAAAAAGATTAAAATATGAATAGATAGGAATACTAAAACTGCTTATTTGCAAATGGATTTAGGAATAAAAATGTGTCATAACAATTTATCTTAATATTAAAAATATTAATTTTGATTTCCTTTTTTAATTTATTTTGTGGAGTAAATATTTATTAATATATTTATCAATTATTTTGAGATATTGCATTACATAAAAAATTAAATGCATACCTAACATTACCATATCTTTTTAGTTATTATTTTAATTAAATCTACTATTCACCTTTTTTATACATTTTTTAAATTTATTTAATCACAAAATTTTCTAACTTTTGTAAACTTTGCCAATAATAAGAAAGAATTCTTATTAAGATTATAAATTGTAATGATTCCCGTTATATTTTTTGATTAACTGTATATCGTATTATATAAATTAGCAATTTAAAAATAAAACGTACCATAATTTTGATTGTGAATGTTTATAATTTTATTATGAGCCCGGTAATTATCATATTCAGAAATATAAAAAACAAAAATTTTCCTTGTTACTGACGAATTCTATAAATAAAAACTTTGTTGGCCAAAAATTTATATGATTTTACATTTGTAAATTTAAGCTGATTTTATTTTTACAATAATTACATTTTTTAACCCTTAGTGTAAATGGATTTTGTCCAATATATGAAACGAATTGAACTTTATTTTTTATAAGGGCATGTGCAAAGTGAGTTTTTATTTTTGTAAAATTTTAAAAAATTTAATTTTGTAATAAAACGCAAATTTTTAAAAAGTTGCCAAATTTATTATATAGACATAAAATGCTTTTTTTTAAACAAAAAATTTTTTTTTAAATTTTCAGAATTTTCAAAATTTTACGAAAATAAAAACTCACTTTGCACGTGCCCTAACTTAGGAAAATTCTTTTATTGCAAAAAAAAATACAAAATTTATACATTTGAAGAAGATCTCAGGTATACAGATACGGTTTAGATTGTCAAAAATTGAACTCTTTCCCCATTAGATTCATCTTATTAACTGGGCAATAAAACTTACTAGATTATTTCAGATAAACGCCGAGTTAGCAATTGAGTTTCATAAAGTTTTTTTCGATTTTCTAAATGTAACTGATTTTGACTTTTTTTGAATTTGAAATATTGCATCCAGGGGTTCATTTTTGAGCTCAGAGTGGTGAGCTCACTAGTTTTAAGAGAAAAGCAACTCATTATAACTTTTTTTTTGATTATTTAAGTTAAATAAAGATAAATTTCTTAATGTGTGGTTAAAGTCGAATTAATTTACAATTTATTTTTAAATTATTATAAAATTTATTGGTTGATAATTTATAACGGAGTGGTTCCAGGTCTCAAACTTTAAAAACTAATATGCATTGTAAGAAAAGCAATACTATCTTCATACATATAATGTACACACAGCTTAAAACAAATTGTAAATTTAAAATGTAATCCGTAAGGTTAAAGAATACCGCTAATTTCCCGTTCAAAAAAACAATTCTTCCTTTATTAAATAATACGTATTCATGCCGACCTATAAACTAAATTTATATAATATAATTTTAACATTTTAGTTAAAAATTTAGGTTTAATTTAAACTTGCATTATAGTAATAAAAGTTAAAAGAACGGGAAGACAGAGCGTAATTGAGATTTTAATCTTTATCATAAAGTTGGTTAAGGTCACATCTGCAAGGCACACGACACGATATACTTGACTTGAATATATTTAAAGCCTACCCACAACACCTTTAGTTGAAACATTTTGAAAAATTGTTTTGATTTAAAACATAGTTTTAAAAAAGACAGAATAACATTCAATGATCATATTAATGAGAAACATGTTTTTTAGTTCTTATATAAGGTCAGATTTTTCCATATTGTAATTTTACGTTTAGGAATAGTCAACTAGCTCATTGCTTGCCTTCGACCTAAGGTTTAGCCGGATATTAATTTAAGTGCCATATTTAAAGTATTAATAAATAACAGAATTCACTAAACGCATGTCTTCCATCAAATTTAAATTTTCTAAGTATTTGTGGGATGTTTTAATTTAAATAAGGCAAGTGTGGCCAATTCTCGACTAACATACTCCTTTTGAAAGTTGCGCCGCCTGCGACCTTTAATTTAATATTTAAGTAAATCAGCAGGATTTCAGTAAGACCGGAGATAGAGTAATAAAAATCATAGAAATATATGACGAGCTATATATAGCATTTTCTAAAAAATTTCACTTAATTAAAGTTTTTGACAAATATATTTTTAATGTTATAATAATATAAGCTGCAAAGAAAAATGGGTTTCGGGAGCAGAAACTATCGTAATAATACAACTGTTCCCCTATTAATTCCGAGATTTAGCTTATTCAAGTTTTGCTTAGTTTTCTAGTCTTCCATATATTCTGCTATTAACAGTGAAAATTTATTGTGCACCAAAAATAAAAAAAACGATTTTTCTAAGTTTCCCAAAAAACTAGGGATTGTCACTGCCAATCCGGTCTGTTCACACAGTCAACTCGAGAAAAGCTTTGGGGCGCTGATCAATTTTTTTGGGCACCGTATGACTAAATGTTTGCGGTAAAACGCTAAATGTTTTATATCGTTATTAAGAATCAAACAAATTTATCCTCAAAATTTGTGTACAGAAATTAACCCATCTTTTAAAAAAAATTGTACAGTTTTTCAAAATATTTATTGCCTTTCAAACGACAATTATGTTGTTAAGTTGCCTCAAAACTATAACGCAATAATATTCTAGTTATGTACTGTTGACCTGCCCAACTAGCCAAGCCGGATCTTAAAGATCAGGCCCGGTCGGGCCAAATATCACTTACATCATTGTTCAATCTTATTTCTGTACTATTTTAACAATGAAAATGTTATTGCGGACGGATTTAATAAAAGAAGAATTATAATTTTCCCGAAAAACTAATAATTATAGAGGGTTTTAATAAACAGGTTAATAAATTTTTTAGATTTGTGAACTAACATAAAGATCAAATCTGCCATCTTAGGGAATAAATCCTATCGTTTTTTCTAATCAAAATTAGTAAGTCAACTATAAACATTGAAAACTTTAGAAAAAGTGTCAAAAAAAACAAAAAAGAGACAAAAACAAAAAAATATTGAAAAAAATTATTTTTGTTCTTAAAACATTTAACTGTTATAAATTGCGAATAATTTTTTTATTTGCAAAAATATGTTTGGTCATTTAGGTTGTGGGCCAAACATATTGCATAATCTAAATGTTGAAAGAGCTCGATATTAAAAATTTTATTTCTCATTATTTGAAAAAAATATGCAAGGAATTTTATATGAAAAACAAATTCTTGAATATTTTTAGAGTATGCTCGAGGTCGCAGAATCTGTCAATATGATCAAAAAGGTCATTTTTCGAACGATACACGCAGCCGGAGGCGGAAAAAACTACGAAGAACGGAAAATATATATGAGATAAGGCCAACATGGGAATGTATGCTTTTATATTTTCATAAACTTATTTTTGTTGACATTGATACTTGTTGACCTTTATAATATATCATTAAATTTGTCTGTGCAGCCCACATGTTTTGGCATTGAACTACATGTTGCAATATTTAACAGATATCGGCCTATATTAGGATTTTTTTTAAAGTCATTTAATCTTGTGATTTAGGCATGAGGCTAAGGTCAAGCATTTTTAATAAGAAAGCTTTATTTTATTTGATGTTTGAAAAAGTCAAGTAATTTTAAATTATTCATTACACTTTATAAAATTGGACTTATAGGATTAACTTTAAATTTAATAATTTAAGGTGACCACATAAATATCAAAAATGTAGTTCGTCCGTTTAGATAAATATCTAGTTGAGTTGTGTTTAATAACTCAAATTAAAAGTGATTTTCTTAGAAAATGGTTGAATTTTTTGACTTAAAAAATTCAATTTCATAAGGTAATAAAAAAAGGATAAAAGAATATCCTTTAATCAAGCTACAATGTAAGGTATTATAAAAAATATTAAAGAAAAATATGATACAGTCTTTATTAAGGATAGAGAAAAATAAAAATCGGCACCGCAAATTGTCATAAGGCCAAAGCAGAAGTCCAAGTCCTAAATGAAGGTTATTCTTTAGAGGCGGGGGAGGTTTTCCTTGCTGCTATCTGATAATTTAAGAGATTAAAATATAATTCAAACATCCAATTAAGAAAAAATATTTTTTTAAATGGAATAAAATGTTATTAATATTGCTCCGTTACGCGATACTATACCACAGCTGTGCTTGGAAGATGAGCCGTGTGGTTCATCTATGATTGAGATAGTATAGTACTTTCGATCGGTTTTACGGTATGGGGCATTTGAATAGGAATTGCTTTTGATATTATATATAGAATTTCATTTTCCCTTTAACTTGATTCTAATGTAGCCTTTGATATTTTATTTGGTAATTTTTACAATTGATTTGATCTTGTTTGCGCGTTAAGAAAATTCACTAGCGGTTGCGAATAACCTCATAGTTAGCGATTGATTGGGCATTGAAAGGGAAAATATATTAATAACTTTATAAAATATATCGATATCATGTTGAAACGTGAAGTCGAATTATGGAAAGCGTATGTGCTTAAAGAGAATAAGAACAACTAATTGACCATTATATAGGTTGCTTTCATTGGCGTAGGAGAGGGGGGGTTTTGGGGATGAAACCCGCCCCAAGCATGCCATATCCCCACCCAAATTGAAACTTTTTAGTGCATATCCCCCCCCCCAAACTAAAATACTAATTAAATATAAAATTAAATTACATTTAAAATATTTTTAAATATTTAACTTTAAAATCTCCCTTCCCCTCAAATTTAAATAGTTAAATATTTTTATTATATAAATTCATTACATAATTGTATCATTAATATAAAAATTTATTGCATATAATATATCAATATTATAATTTTCTTAATACCATATATGTTTGTTTATATAAACATTATTTATAAAAGTCCTTAATGATTACTCAAATTTTAAAAAGCAAAATAGTAACAATCATTAGATTTCAAACTAAAACACTATGGCACGACCGAAGGTCGTGCCCGCACTATGCCGCCGAAGGCGGCAAAATTTTTTTTTGAACCCCCCCCCCCCCCCCCCCCCCCCCAGGCTTTACAACTTGCTACGCCCTTGGTTGCTTTGTAAAATTTCAATGTTAAAAAAGAAAAAATAATAATTTAAGCTCGAATGGATCCTAATTAAGATATTATAAAATAGGCTCTTTGGTGTAACCATAAGCGAGGGTTTATATTACAAATCAACAAAATCATAGGTCTTTAGTGGTGTATGATTTATACTACTTCTAAGCTTATTTATCATTTTTTTCGTAATTCTGAGCATAAAATGTTTGTTTTATAAAAAAAATGTCTTAATAACCAAAACGTTTTTGAGCATTTTAACCTATTTTAAATGGCTATGACAGGCTGAGAAGTAATGAAAAAGAGGAGAAAGAATTGTATAGTACACATTAAAAATTTAATCTAAATAATTCATATAAAAATGTGCAAAAAAACTATAAAAATGGCCCTTCCCAATAAATGCCCCCAAAAGTTATAATTTTCATGACAACAAAAGGTCCATCAAATTTTAAAAAATTAACCGGGTTGATAATTAAATTCTAAACGGTAAATTCGGGTTACAGGAATAACAGGCGACCTTAAAAACACAGGAATGGTGAGGGCTTAATGCAAAATTTAAGATATCATCATTAATATTGTTTTTCTTGTAAAATTGCTGATACATAGATATATACCACAGCTCGACAAATTTGGAATATATGAGCTAACTTTATAAACCAAATCTGTCATTTTAGGCATTTAAATCTTTTAACCCTTGTTTAGAAACTTTGAAAGCCAACTATAAACCTTGACATTTATTCAAAAAATATATTTTAAACAAAAAAGATTCAAAAACAAAAAAATGTTACATTACTGAAAAAATTATTTATTTATAAAACAGCTTAACTCTTAAATCTTCACATAATATTTATTTCAAAACCGATAAAATATCGTGTCCTAATTTGGAATTTTCAATACATAGACGAGAAACAGAAGTTTCAGGGAATTTATGCAAAATTTTTAATCTTTTCTCTCAACATATTATCGAGGTCGTAAAATCAGGCAATTTTGCTAAATATAGCCAATTCGATTCTTACCTAAGGGCACGTGCAAAGTGAGTTTTTATTTTGGTGAAATTTTCAAAGTTTTGAAAAATTTTATTTTGTAATAAAACGCAAATTTTCAAAAAGTTGCCAAATTTGATATATGCACATAATAATTTTTCTAAAATAAAAAATTTTTGAAAAAATTTAAAAAAAAAAAAATTTTAAAATTTCAGAATTTTTAAAATTTTACGAAAATAAAAACTCACTTTGCACGTGCCCTCATAAAATTGCCGAGTTCAATTAAATTTCGGATTACAAAAAAAATTTGTGACATCATGTAGGAAGTTTCATAATTCGTGGCGATCACATTGATTAATGTTGACCTTAATGGATCAACAAGTGGCCCAAAGAAAATATTTTCCGCGTTTAGTCTTGCACTCAATAATAAAAGGAAATGCATATTTTTATCAACTTAAGCGAGTAATTAAAATATATCCTAATTTAAGTGATTTAATTAGCATCTAACTCATGCTAAGCCCATTTACTTGACTTTCCAACGTCTTTGGTTTTTTTATGTCAAGTGATATGATTTGCAAGCATTAATTAATGAAACCTGATATAAAAAAAACTTTAATTTTTGGCTTATTTAACTGGCTATATCCACAAGTAATCTAACGCACAAAACAAAATTAAAAATATTATGTTAAAATATATTAAATTAATATTAATTTCCACCTTTTAACCCGCGAATGGTAGGGTGAGAAATTTGTAACGCGAATGCTATGGTGGGGTCCATGCGGACCCCTGGATTCCAATTTTAAACCTCTATAACTTCAAAAGTTTTGAAGCTATGATCTTAAATTTTTATTTTTTTGAAGGCAAATACGTGCTCTTTAATTATAGACTAATATAAGTTATTTGAATATTGCAGATTTTTTTGACACAAAGTTGAAAAAAATCGCAAAAATTGAAATTTACCATTTTTCCATATTACATAAAATAAATCATGTCAGTAAATTAAATGTATCAATATTATTGATCAAACCGTGTTTTAAGGTCTAGTAGAACATATTTAGAAAGTTTCATGTAAAAAAAATATTTTGAAATAAAAAATTATTTCTGTTTAACATAAAAACTTGATATTTTAAAGAGAAAAAAAAATAATTCATATCATTATTACACAATTCAAATTTTATATACTTAATATGTTAAAATATTTAAAACAATAACTAAAATATAAGGTTGCAATTATTAAAGTTTAAATTTACATAGAAGCAATAAAATGGTTTTCAACATTCAAATTGAGAGGTTGGGGTTTATATGGACCCCAATAGAGTTTTTAATTACTAAACAAATTTTGTTAATAGACTTATACCAAATTTTAATCACTAATTTTGTTTATTATATATTTAATAAAAAAGTCACAAAAATTTATACCATTATATATAATATTTTTAAAGATGTTTAAAAATCAGGATGTGCTGGGATCCGTATGGACCTCACAGTGCTAATCGGGGGTTAATAGATAGACATTTTAGCTTATAATCTTACGATATATTAATACTCTTTAAATCATGAGTTTTTGGACAATTCTTAAAAAAAACTATTGCTTTAAATTATTATGATATAACTAAAAGGGGCGCGGCGCGTTTTGCAGAAATTCATGCGCGTCTTAAACGTATCTATCAAAGACGGCCTAAATCTTATAACCAGAATTTTTGATGAATGGTTTAATTTTTTCTTCTATGGATTAAGAGGAATTAAGGAAAATACATTAGTAACTTCAATGCAGGCACGATTCTAGACCCCTTTTGGGGGGGCAGTGCCCCCCCAAAAGTTTTTGATTGCCCCCCCAAAAAAAATTGAATTTGCCCCCCCAAAAATACATAGTAATTTTATGTTTGCCCCCCCAAAAAAATTGAATTTGCCCCCCCAAAAATACATAGTAATTTTATTTCTTCCACATAATATAATTAAGTTTGCTCCGTCAAAAATATTTAAAAAATATTATCCTAAAAATATTTTCTTTATTTTAAAGTGTTTTTATTCATTAATACTTCCGCAAGAGAGATCAAACTAACAGAAATATATAGAAAAATTTGATTTTACAGAAAGCTTTATATTTGTGAAACCAATTCATAAATCTAATGCCAAAGACATTTTCTTAGTTAACAACAAACTTTTGTTAGAATATAATCTAGAACCAAAGAACTTGATCGCACAATGCTACGATGGGGCGAACGTAATGCCCGGGGAAAAATGGTGTTCAAGTATTTCTAAGCAAAATAGCTGGACACCATGTCCCGTATATTCACTACTTTAACCACCGATTGCATCTTGTTGTAAAAGATTGTCCTATTTTAAGTGAAGGGAAAGATTTTGATAATTTTTCTTCCCTTCATAAATTTTTTCAACATGATGCAATCAAGGTAGTTAGTGAATGCGGGACCATACCCCGGCTGTTGCCCCATTGGTGGTGTGGTCACTACCTGCCCATTGTTTTTTTTTTAAATTACACAGATATATTTAATACTCTTTTAAAAATTAAAAATAAAAAAAACTTTTATATCTTCAGGTCACAGGGCCGAATCGGGGTTCTTTGACCATATTTATAATCATCTATTTATTTTTTTGTATTTAATTGAAAAATTATTTTATTTATTAAAAACAATTATAGATCAATTTTAATGCAGAACGATTTATATTTCTAAAACTTCTGATTTAATACACCATTGTTTATCAGAAATTAAACAATTAAGAAATAAAAATTCATTTGAAGATTTATTCAAATATTGTTTTGATATTAATATTTTTTTAAATGACAATAATTTATCTATGGATAAAAGAAAAACTAAACCTAAAGATTTTCCTGATTTTTATTTATTTTCTACTCATAAGTTTGATAATATTTTAAATATTAATGATGAAAAAAGTATTTATTTTAATTTTATTGATTATTTATATTTTGATAATAGATATTTTACCGATAATAGTTGTTTAAAATCTTTAGATTCCCTTTATAAATTTGATTAACCTTTATTTTAGATATAAATAAATTAGAGCCTCTTTTAAAAATAAGTAATATTAATAAAAATTCATTATCTAAAGAAATTGACGTAGCCAAAAATTTTTCAATAAGAAACTAAATAATTACAAAGAATGTTACTATTGATTTTGTTAAATTTTTATATGATTACAATGATGCGTTTTCTAATCTATTTAACATTTTTCCTATAAGTTTGTTAATTGGCTCTTTAACGTCGAGTTGTGAGGCCACATTTTCTTCTTTAAGAAGGATAATAACGGCTGACAAGTAGTGACCTGCTTAACGGGGATTTGGTTCTTTTAGAATACGAAAAATCATTAAGGCGTTGAATTTTGATGAATATTGTAATTTAATTAAAATCCTCTAAGATAAAATAGTTTGATCAATACAATACACTGCTCATAATCAGCTAATTATTGCTTACTATTTTAACATGGTTGCAAACTTTTTTTATGCGCATTCAACGTTTATGTTCATGTTTTATATAATTTTTTACCCTAATATTAATAACTAGTTATATATAACCAGTGTTTTTTCATATATATTCTTCCAAATTAGCATACTTATACATTTTGTTTTCATGATAATCAATCTTATTTCACTTTTCATTTTTTAAAATCCAAAGTTTTATATAATTCATTTTTATCATTCATATATATCATATTTTTAATTTTCATGCGCAATGATACCAAATGATAAAATTATACTTACAATTAATTCAAATCTCATATCTTTTTAAGCAATTGATTTTAGTGAAAACAATTAATTTTAATTCACATATTCCATTTATAAACTCACATATTCCATTTATAAACTCACTTTTAATTTAAGAATATAATAAATTACTATTAATTTGTTAAAAAATTTTGAACATGGATTCTATTGTTGTACATGTATATTTTTTGCCGTGACCGAAGGTCACGGCCACTTTTGCCGCCGAAGGCGGCAAAAAATTTTTTTCTGCCCCCCCACGAGTTTTTTTTGCCCCCCTAAAATGGAAAAGCTAGAATCGGGCCTGCTTCAATGGTTTGGAAGTTAGAGCTATAAAAATAAAAGGTTATAGAAATTATCGCTAAATTTGATAAAAGACTTTTCGAGTGCCTGCGCGCGATTTTAATACAAATTACGCGCCTTTTAACGGGGTAGCAAGGCTTATTACAATTTTTGTTAACCATTTTTTTTTCTTTTAACTATTATACAAAAATTTAAAATTTGATATAAAGTTGCATTGCAAATTAATAATAGTTGTAATACGAATATGATTGAATTCAAGCCTACGAGTAGAACATATTTTATTCGCTACCACACTTTTAGTTATTCTGCAAATTTGACGACAACCGTGGATTAAGTTCAACAAAAGAATCCTTTTCAATTTGACTTTGTGCGCAGGATTCATTTCCTTAATCCTGCCTGAATCGGTTTGAAATTTCGTAAGATTAAACATTTTTATCTATTTAAAATAAATATTTTTTTTTTGAAAAACAAAAATGTTAACATTTTTTTTTGACAAAACTTTTAAACACGCACATAAAAATTCATATTTTTGTCATTTTTATCGAAGCGAAGATTGGTAGTTATAACCGACAAAGTATCTAATTACAACAAACCACACCGCTAATCATCTTCCGGGCTAAGATAAGTTGGAAATAACTAGGTTACTTTTATAAAATTTTATAATTTTAAAATATATTTTTTGTAAGGATCAAATTTATCTTTGGTTCCTTTTTTTTGCTTTCCCTTTTTCTGCCAGTAGTCGTCTCTTTCATAGCAACAAATAGGATTATTTACCATTTAGCGTTCCGCTCTAGTTAAATTCGCTCACTCAGATATCTCAAAACATATATCTCTCGGTTAAAATTTTAAGGAGTTTTGCTTTTTTAACAAATTTTTTTTAATTAATTCTTAATTTAATTAAAGTCAAAACTTCCAATTCCTTAGTATCTATTGTTATAAATTTTACCAAAATTTACCGACTAGTTTAAATATATATTTTTACGTAGAAAGAATAAACTGGCCAACGTATTTTTAATTAGTGAGACTTTATCTCAAATTCGATAACTACCTAACAAGTTTCCAAATTTATACTGCCAAGAGCATTTCGCTAGAAAAAAGTTATTCGGCCCATTGGACCACATTCATAACAATAACATTGTCTGCCAGCTAGGATTAGAATTCAATTAACCGTCCCTCCAACCTAAGAAAGGAAAAGTACATTTTATAACTTCACTTTTTGAATTCAAAACCTAGTTTTGACAAAAATTAGGGGTTATGTATTAATCTTTTTCATCGGGCTCCAGAGGTCATCTGACTCGGTCCTTACCCTGGTCGCAAAGGTGTACCCAAGATTTTTTCAAAAGAGGGGGGGAGGGGGGGTGAGGAATAAAGTGGGCATGGGAAATTTTTCGGGGAAACAATGAGGCCAGGTAAGTTGGCGTATAGACCTAATTTTTTTTACAAGAATGACTATTATCAAAAGGGGAGGGGCGCACCAGGTTCTCCGCCCTTTCCACTGCTCCCCTTTAACGCCAACGCTGGCCTCGGATATTTGTTCGGACAGGCCAGGCTAAAATATTTGAATAAAAAATCGGGCCGAACTTAATTTTTCTATGATTTATTTTTTTGATTAAAAACAATGAACTTCATACCTTTTTTTTATTCTAAACCTATTGACAAAATTTAAATATAATAGTCGTATTATTACAAACTTGCCTTATTTATTTTTTAAAGAACCTAACAGGGCGGGCCAACTTAGGAAACTGACGGAACGGGCTACGTTTAAAAATTTCAATTAACTGGCGGGATTGCAAATTTGAAAATTATTACTATGTATATTTCCCAGTAAAGCAATTTTTGTCTTGTTTTGCATCTCCTTATAATTAGGATACAATTTTGGGGAGTTAATTTAGATAACGGATATCAATTGACGCCTTTTAAATTTATATAACAATCCATTTTATGAGTGAATTATCAAGAGGTTTTTACAACTCAACATTTTCTTATATCACTATAAGTGTATTGATTAAACCATATTTGACATAGGCATTTGTTAAGCCCCACATTTTTACTTCGTGAAAATGTTTAGGCAACTGTTTTTCTAACCTCATTTCATAAACCTCTTCCGTCACATATTGATAAGTAACGGCACACGCTCTAGAACAATTTTTTAAGTGTTCACAGATCCAGCAATACATGATATGAAACGATCAATCAATTTAAAACGAAATAATAATATATAATTTTCAAATAATAAGTGATTTTAAAGATCGAATTACTTGTGTTTTAAAAAATTAAAAAAAAATTTTTTTGATTCTAAAATTCTGCACAATTACAGGTAAATATAACTACTATTAAAATTTTATTGTATCAATCAGCGAGGAAGCGACCAGGGTTTGCTCGAAGGAGTATTGTTGTAATGTAAGGAAGAGACATCAGCCCCTTCCCCTTCGGCCGGTCTAGTTGCAAGAAGTTTCCACCGTACTAAGTTGTTTTGACATCCAAAATATTTAGTTTTTTCCCCACCCTTAAAGGCCACGATTATCGATTGTGTTTAAACAATTATTTTCAAAAAATTTGAATCTATTTGACATCCTTTAGTGTCAACCACGGCCGTGAGTGAACCCACGGAATCAGTTTTGACGCAGCATTTTGCCAAAATTCACGAACCGACCCGACCCCAAAAGAGTGAAGTCATAAACGTGCAACAACTAAGATCACCCGACGGGGGCCTTAATTCAACTCGGACCTCATCCATAATCACCAAAAAAGGTATTTTGATTTAAAAAGTTTGCTAATATTTGATTGAAAAAAGGGCTTTATTTAAATAATTCTGGCTGTATATCAACGTTTTTTAATATGGGCGCTTTCAGTCATTTCATTTTTTTTCAAAAATTTTATTTTTTTTTTATAATTTTTTAAAAACTCTCTAAGAAAACTATTTAAATGCTAATAACAAAGGTTGTCAACTTTTTGTTAAAATGCGTCCAATGTCAAAAGGTAAAATTTTTTAAATTTTTCTAAAAAATGAAATCAGTCTGAACGCGCCCTAATGTATCTTGAAAATAGAATAAATATGTTAATACCATTCTTTGGGGAATTTGTTCTAATGTAAAACAAACAGACAAAATATTGTCGGCCTTTATATCTCTAAACCTTTCCCTATATCCAAAATGTCGTTTTGATTGAAAGACCTTTTCTTAACAAATATTTTCACTACCTTTCTATACATCCCAAATCAGTAATTTTAACATTCCATCGAGGGGTCATATTACCTTTATTATAATGAGGATTATTAAAATGCACTATCATGCGCAGCCATTCACCATATATATATATGACCACCGAGGTCCGTTAAGCTTGAGGTTGGTGACTTGAATAAATTATGCGCAACTGGTTTATTAAGGACAAATACCTTCTCACTATTTTTGAAATTATTCCAAAAATGTTTGGTTTTTGTGAGTTTAATAAAGGTGTGGACAAACACGGACGGAGTGCCTTCACGCTAAACTCCGAAGAAGGAACTGGTGGGGCTTGAATCAATTTTTTTAGCCGGTGTAAAATATCGATCCGTTAGGCTGCCTCCTCTTTTTTCATTGCATACTTTTGCTTCATGTTGTTTAGTTCATCAATTGGAAGTAGAGATTGAATCATACCGTGTAATATAGATTGGAGAATTTCAATTTTTTTTCCGTATTTTTGGACCTAACACGAGGTATGTTAGCTCCCTCACAGGCAAAACCTTCTTCCAAGGCGGCACCCTTCATATATTTTGATTGATATAGATTTAAGCAATTGTTTTAATTGTAACAAAATTTAACAAAAACACAGCTGTAAAAGATAGATGAACAATGGGCGCTCTAAAAATCATGTTTCCACTCGGTGTCCCTAACCTAGGTTGCCCTTATGAATTGACCGGCTCAGCAGTATGATTCTGCAAATTCAAACAAACATTTCTTGCAATATTATTTGATTTGGTTAAAATCCTGATTTAATATCATTATTACATTAGATTGATTTTACTTCCTAACTAAATATTTAGTTCGTGTAATAAAATAATTTATGAGATTTGACAAAAACAAATTTAAAGCTCGAAGATGGCTAATATATATATAAAATCAGTATACATAATATAAGGCTTGATAACTAGAAATCCAAATAAATATCTTTGATGAGATATTTAGACTTTTTTGCAGAAAAAATCAAGCCAATTCAATAAACTTTAAAATATACGGGTCTTAATAAATTGTCCTTACTTCACAATTCGTAAAATTATTACTATGTCCTATTACTCCCTTCAATAAAACTCTCTACTCATGGGCAGACTAGAGCCGTAACCAGGATTTAAGAGGTATAGGAGAAAATATGAAATCGCCTTCGGCGGCAATTTAGGGCGTTTTTATTATCGTATGCTAATAAAAAAATTTGCCATGTACCATAAATATGAAATTGAATTAAATAAATTTTTGAAATAGGAGAGCATGGCAGGTTTGAGCTTTCCTAGGTTAGGGCTCTGCTAATGACATAGATGGGCTTTAATAACATTTTTAGCTATATAGATTTCTGAATCTTTGGCAAACGGGCTTGAAAATTAATTTATCTCCAGATGAAAATATGTTTAAGTAAACGATATATTTTATTATGTAAAAATTGTTATGTTTTTGGTTAACTTTGTATACATCTTTCTTTGAACTAATATTTTTGAGTGAATATACAATTGCCGATCGAATAGTGTACTAACTTAACTAATTAGCTTTGTATGAAATACATACGCCTGGCTTATTTTTACTTACATAAAAATTTTTTTGCGCATTTCATTTAATGGACGATTGCTATGTGAGTTATTTTGGGTGCCGTTAATGTAATCGAAATATCTGAAATTCCTACGTTTCTCAATTGCATAAATGAGAGTTATTATTTAAGTATGGGGGCCAAACTAAATATCACATCGGGCAAAGTACAACTAATTATATTCATAAATGTTTCTCGAACAGGCCCATATAATTATCTATAGAGTGTGACCCTTAGAGGATAAGCATTTAATATAATTAAAAATGATCTTGAAAATAAGTAACTCACACAAATATGTCCTTATTAATAATTCAATCTCACATCCTATTAATACTCTATGCTTTATTCGTAAGATCCTTCAGGCCGGACCCAATCAATAAAATTTACTGAAAAAGAAGCCTATGATCCCGAATTCGAAAATCATCATACCTCAAATACCGGTCCAGACACAGACTTCATGCAAAGTAATTATAGATTTATATATTCGCGTAAAAATTTATATTACTCCTAAGTTGTAATCTTGAAAATTAATGTATATTGAAAATTTCGCCAAATGGTACTAAAAATACTTGAAGGTTTATCTTAATTTAAATATTAATAGATACGGGCAACGAAATAGCTAAAAAGTTATCTCAGCTTGGGACAAGTGGCAAAATAACGGTTTCTTCAAAGCTCTTCAGAAACGGGGAAGTGACAACTATAACAAAAACCACAAATTTTGGTAATCCACAACTAAAAACGTAGGAGCAAGTGAGATTTGTTTTACAAGATTATTTAAAACAAATCACTCTTGCTCTAACGTTTTTATTCAGTCAAATACTTAAATTGAAAATCAAATAGTTTTGTGCCAAAATAACATTTTTATAAAAAAAATATTTTTTGCCCCCCTTTATTTTTGATCTGTGTAAGGGCGCGGGGCTTTTATTCATTTATTTTTTTTAAATTTTTATATTTTTTCAAGAATAATTGTTAATGTTAATTATATAAGCGCTAGAATTTCAACAGGAATTGAATTCAAATGATTTATCAGCTATGTTTATATATAATTAGATAAAAATTTAAAATTTTTAAATATACTTAGCGCAATTGCAGGCGTTAGAAAAAATTGTAGAAAACAACTGTTCCTAATATTAAATGTAAAAACCAATTTAGAATTTTATAAATTTTGTAAAAATAAATGAACTTAGAACGCGCCCTAACCAAGATATTATAAAAGTAATGTAAAATGTAATCTAAATTTTTTTATTTTAACTTAAAAGGGCTACCCAAAAATAGCGAAACGTCTGAAAAAATGGTGTCTTCAACGACTGACAGGTGACTTTTTATATTTACCTAACTAACTCTGCGTCCGTTTTTCTGATAAAAGTGGGTTACAGGTCATACCAATAACAAATAACCTATTTTTAAAGCGCAATAACACATATATTAGCGTGGCCTTAACAAACATTGGATCTTATATTTATAAGATAAAATGGTTTTATACAAATTTTAGTGAAAATGTTGTTATAATTTACCCAAATTTAAATCTTAAGAAATTTTAGTTATTAAATTTTTATAATTTAAATAAGATTGGCTTCATCTGTTTTAATCAATTCAGCTTACAATTAATTTTTGTCATATATGGATATTACGTTTAAAATCGGCTTTTATTTTCGAAAAATGTTTTAAAGTTCGGAAAATTATCAAAATTTCATTTTTTGTTAAATGTTTTTAATTATGTTTCAAGAAAAGTATTTAAGCGCGTTCATTTTCTTCCAAATTTTTTTTAAATTCTAAATTTTATTTGAATTTCTTTACATCGAAAGTTATTAACCATTGTTTTTTCAGATATTTTCTTACTCCACGTACTAAAGATTATGTTTAGAATGTTAATTGATTTTATATCTAATTCTATATAAACCGAGCTAATAATTATTTTATCATGACTCACTAAAAATTTTAAATGCTTAAAATTTATTCGAAAATTGAACATATTTTTCTAATAAAAATTTAAAAATTTTTTAAAAATTAATCAATCCTGAACGCGCTCTAAAATTGTATTTGAACCTTTAGTAAAAATACGTTTTTCTCAAATTAATATTTGAAATAAATCATTAAACGTCAAATATACATTTCTTTCGGTCCCACCCAAAATTAGATAACTCGTCTAGATAGTTTTTTTTAGAAATATTTTTCGGTCATGACTAAAGTTCAAACCGCAATGATATTTCGGCCTTACCTGCCCGACATAATATTTACAGGCTTGTAATTGGGTTTCTTATTTTAGCAAGGCCCAGCCCGGCTTAAATTTACAAATAAGGCCCGAAAATGTATTACAAACTACAAAATATTGATATCATGTGATAAGGAATTTATCATTTTTAGATCTTATTAATAACACAGGTCAACAAATTTTTGAATGTTATGAGCTAACTACAGAGAACATTAATATATTCAAATTCGTTTGCCGTTTTTTCTAATCAAACTTAGTAAGTCAGCTATAAACATTAAATATCTTAAAAAAAAAGGTCAAAAAGACAAAAAAGATTCAAAAACAAAAATAAATCCTTTTTTTGCATATTCACAACAGCTAAACTGTTAAATTTAAACTTTAAATAATTTTTATAAAAAACCCATAATATATTGTGTCGTATTTACGTCTGGACGCGGATTCTGTGTTATCTAAATGCTGATTTAAGAGCTTTATATATTTTATTTCTCCTTATATGAGATAATTATAAATTACAAGATATTTTTATATTAAAAAAAAATTTTAAAATTTAGTTAGGGTATTGAGGTCGCAAAATTTGTCAATTTGGTCGAAAAGGCCATTTTTTTAATATGGACGGATTTAAGGAGCTGAAGGCGTAAGAAACTTCGAAAATGGGAAATATATATGAGATACAGCCATCATGGGAATGTATGCTTTATGTTTTTATAAACTTATTTTTTGTGACATTGATATTTGTTGACCTGTGTAATACTTATAAAAAAAGCCAAATGAGATTCAAAAAGTTGCCTCGGCCCGATTCTTTTATAATTCAGGCCCAACCCGTTCGGGCCTGCCTTTTGAGTCCTGACTTTTATCTCTAGTCTTAATACCCATTAAAAATGTGTTATATATTTTGGGGATTGGCACGCGAATTAAGATTTTTTTGCATTTATCCATAAATTTAATTATTTTTAAAAATATATGTGCTCAGCCTTACTAATGGGACTACCCCGAACAGAGCAGGTAATAGGTTATTTCATTCGCCCAGCTCAATCAAAGATCTCCTACTCCGGTGGTGTCGTGACAAAACTGTTGGTTACAGGGTATAAGATGCTTTATTATTACATTGTTATTCAAAATTTTATCTGCATAATCCCCTTAATAACTACTCCTCAGGGCCGGCCCAAGGTATTGCCAGGACCCTAGGCTAGATTTTTTGAGGTGCCTTGTTTGATGTAAAATCTTTGAGGCCTCTTAAAAAACAGATTTAACGCTAGGCGCCCCAAGACAACCGCCTGGGTTTCTCTTATGGGTACAACGGCCCTGCTTTTCATTGGAAAGGTTTAATAATATAATTTTTTTTTAAATTTTCATAACATCAACCTTCGCCTTAACAGTGAATATATGTACATTAAAATATTAGAGAAATAAATTGTTTAGCAACTAAATGAACTTAGAATATTGAATTATAGTCTGTTTTTAAAAACTAAAAATCTAGATTGTTTGTTTTTTTTATTATAGAACGTGGACATAACTAACTTTTCAAGGTGTTGGGCAAATGGGCTCGCATTTTGTGCCTTAGTTCATAGTTATTACCCGGAATCGTTCGACTTTGATGATTTAAAACCAGGAAATAGACGCGTCAATCTCGAACTTGCTTTCAAAACTGCCGAGTATAACATATAATTAACATTATATTATGCTTTTGTTAAACATTTATCATTAAGGACACCGGATTGGATGCAAAAGATCTTCTTAGGGATATTTTTTTACTGCGCTTAATGGACAGAGCGGCAAGAGAAACTGGAGTTCCTTAAGGGATTTTGTATTTGTAGGGAATTCCTAGCCCAAATTTAAACAATTTTCTCCCGTTTTGCCCGTTAAGCGCACAAAAAATTCGAATTGCCCCAAGAAAATCATTGGTACCCCCTTGGAGCTCTTTCAGTTGCGCGATCTCAATGATAACAAGATTTATTGGATTGTTATATAAGGTTTGATAGTAGAATGTACAAATAAGCGATAACTGTCTCAAAAGCCTTAGAAATTTGAAACATATATTTGATGTATTGTCGTGTGAATAGAGAAAAAGCCGATATTTACCCGTTGTTAGAGGTTGACGATATGATTGAGATGCGAGACCATCCGGACTGGAAGTGTGTGTTTACTTACGTGCAAGCCCTTTATAAGGGATTGCGAGATAAGCCCTGTAAAAATCCGTATGATCCGTCCAAACGGACAAATCAATTGCCAGACTCTTTGGAATCAAATCCACTAGGAAATTCAACAACTGCCACCATAACGACGACAAAATCATCGGCAAACAATACAACTCCCACCAATAACACCCAACATCAGCTGAATGGCCATGGAGTTATGACTAATGGATTTTGATATTATATTGTTATTATTAAGTTTTATTTAACTTTGCTTTTGTAATCATGTATATATTTATTTATATTTCAAATACCAATTTATAACGGCCAGTTTTTAAATTTCAACCTTGGTTTTTATTATTTAGGATGCGTACAAGTTGAGTTATTATCTCAAAATATGTTACAATTAAAAAAAAAGTTTTGTTTGTAATAAAACGCATTTTTATAAAGTTGCCAATCCCAATTGTTAGTACTAAAAATAATTTTTCTTTTATATAAAATTTGAAACAAAATTTTTATTGGAATTTTTTAAAAAAATAACTCTAGTTTAAACGCGCCCTTGTTAATTACACAAACTGATGTGACACCTCACCTAAGTGCCAACATTCATTTGAATAGTTATATATTCAAAACTCCTCTTCCATTAGGTTAATTTCAGTTTCTTTTTGGTAAATTAAACTAAATATTTTCCCCTGCAAACTGATAATACCCACGGCTCATCTTAATCATCGTTTAGTCCCTCCTATATTAAAACTTTTCGTCAAATATTTTCAAATTATTCCCCGGTCTGATTTTTTAAATAAATAACGTGAATTTTGCCTGAATTTTGAAATGTTTAGAATTAGGCATACAATAATTCAAAATTTATTTTAATTTAAGACCAACTCCAATTATTTGAATCAAAAATAGGGCTTTATCCTAGAAAAACATTAAATTACAAAAATTTTGCTTATTCAAAGTACCAAAAAGGAATGTCCAATTTATGCCATGAATTTTAGCTCTTAATGGTAAATACACCAAAGTCGGATGTTAATTTATAGGAAGGCTTGCATTTTTGAAATTTAAAAGAGATTCTTTGAAAAATTTATGCAACTAATATGGCAACATCCAAAATCAAACCTAAATAACAAATTGATAATTTTTACATAACACAAGTCAACAAATATCAATGTCAGAAAAAATAAGTTGATGAAAACAAGTATACCTCCCCCCATGATGGCCTTATCTCATATAAATTTTCCGTTTTGTAGTTTCTTCCGCAAGCGGCTCGTTAGATCGGTCCGTATCAAGAACATAACTTTTTTGACCAAACTGACAGATTTTGTGACCTCGAGAATAGAGAGCATTCAAAAGTTTTCTTTTTTATATTAAAATCTCTTGTTACTCATTTTGATCATCTCAAATAATGAGAAATAAAATTTTTTGGGACATCAATCTCTTACATCAGCATTTAAATTACACAATATATTAGGCACCCCTACCTAAATATGACACAATTTATTATCGGTTTTTAATTAAAACTTTTTTGCAATTTGAATATAACAGTTTGTTTTAAATAAATAACTTTTTTTATTTTATGACATATTTTCTAATGTTTTCAATGTTTATAGTTAGTTGACTTACCAAGTTTGATTAAAACAAACGGTAAACGGATTTAAAAATTTCAAAGATGGCAGGTTTGGTCTCTGTAATTAGCTCATCTCAAAAATTGACCTGATTCAACTAATAAAACATTTTTTGGCCATTATAAATTGGGCAGGTCTATTCGGTGAATGAACTTGTGTAAAATGACCTTTTACACAAGTTTATTTTTCACCGAATAGACTTTTACACGAGTTCATTTTACACCGAATAGTAAAAACGCTTTGCATATTTTTTATATTTAAATGATGGTTTTCTTATGTAAAATTTTATGAGGATTCCAAATATGTTATTCAATTTTGTCTAACTCTTTAAGTTTTTAAATAAATGCAATTTCAAAATTTTAATAACTATATAAATTAGCATAGGGGAGACCGGGGCGAAATGAACATATTTTTGCAAAATCGTTGCTGCTGACACATTTTTAATCCAAAAGAAAAAATTAATGGCTCATTTTATAGATAATTCATTATATTTTATAAAATAATTTGTTTAACCAAAAAAATATAATTCTGTTAAAAGATATTGAACAATGTATAAATCCACTAGTATTAACCATTTCGCCCCATATACGGGGTAAAATGAAACACCCATGGGGCAAAATGAAAGTGTGTGAAATTTATTAAATTTACAGCTTTAATTTTAAATAAACCTTAAATATTGAAAAATAAATAGAGATTTAGATCATTTTACTAATAATTATATCATAATCAATTACCAGTGGCCCAAAAATCCCAACATCAAGGGGTTGAAGTCTATGTGAACAATGAGATGGTAGTGTGACCACTTTAATCCCATTATCTTTAAAAAAGTCACTGCTTTTATGGATATATGAGATACATGGTTATCCAAAATAATAAGTGCCTTTATTTAAAATATGATTATTCAATTTACTAGATCCTCAGTGATATATTTTACAAAATGTTGTTCATTTCGCCCCGCATTGAGTAGTGTTTGCAAAATCAATAATGTTCAAATATTATTAAGTTTTAAGTTAAAAATGTATTATATTCTTACAACGAAGTGTTTTTTTAATCTTTTGATTATAATAATATTTTCGAGGTAACATTTTATTTAAAATAAAGCAAAATTATTGTTGCTTAAAACATATTAGAAATAGCATTTTTTCTTTAATTGAGATTTTCTAAATTTTTTTAAATGGATGTATAAGTAAAAAATATAATAAATCGATAGCTTGTTTAAATATCTACAACATATATAAAATTTATATATATTGAATAATTTTTGGCAGAGATATATCCATTAATCATTTCACCCCACCAACCATTTCGCCCCGGTCTCCCCTATATGAATTCTTACAACTTTATTAATTATAATCGACCTATCTAACATTATACAACGAATTTAATTATCTCATTCGCGAAATTACATTCTCTATCCTATAATTTCTATTAAAATATAAAGCCCAAATGTTAGTTCGGAATTTTATTATAAATAGATGAATTGTGAGTCTTTAATTTATAACTCGTGTTGCCGAGTGGCTAGAGTTCGTCTCTCCAGCCCCTCCGTGCCCCAGTTCTATTCCCTGTATATACACTTTTTTAAATATTTTTATACCCGAATGTTGCCTGACTTAGGTTAAAAATATTTTAGTGGTTCCTGGAGTGTTTTTATGTTATTTTAGGTATTTAAGATGATATAATATTGTAATTTTTTTAAACCTATTTTTTCAATAACTTTTTATTTATAAAGATACCTTAGGAATCGTTAAAAATATGTTCACTGGTAGATTTATGCGCTTCTTATGTTAAGTTTCATAAAAAAATTCAAAAATACAATCGCATATATAGTCATTTGAGAATAAGGAATGCCTCAAACGGCAGAAAGCAGCTGAATTAAAGTTTATGGGCCATATAATAAATTAAAAATGCACGCAACTTCAATAAAATATAACAACATTTAAATGTTCAAAATAACATTTTAAGAACTGCTAGTATTTAAACTAAGTCAGGCAACACTTGGGTATATTAAAAAAATAATTAAAAAAGTGTATCCTCAGGGAATAGAACCGGGGCGTAGATGGGTTGGAGAGATGAATAGCCACTCGGCAACACGAGTCTTAAATTAAAGACTCACAATTCATCTATTTATAATAAAATTTCGAATTAACATTTGGGCTTTATATTTTAATAGAAATTATAGGATAGAGAATATAATTTCGCGAATGAGATAATTAAATTCGTTTTATAATGTTAGATAGGTCGATTATAATTAACAAATTTGTAAAAATTCATATATGCTAATTTTTATAGTTTTTAAAATTTTAAAATTGCATTTATTTAAAAACTAAGGAGTTAGAGAAAATTGAGAAACATATTTGGAATCCTCATAAAATTTTACATAAGAAAACAATCATTTAAATATAATAAATATGTTGCAAAGCGTTTTTACTACTCGGTGTAAAATGAACTCGTGTAAAAGGTCATTTTACACGAGTTCATTTTACACCGAATAGACCTGCCGTTATAAATTTTAGCTTACAAGGTACACCGAAAAATATGTTACAATTAAAAGGTATAGAAATTTTTAATTAATCTAATAAAAGTGTGATAGGGCACACAGCGCTAACCTAATGACGCGTGTTTTGAACCTTTAAAAAATTTTATTGTAATTTACCTTATTAAAGAAAGATCGTGTAGATATATTAAAATTATGGCGTTTCACTTTTTTAAAATATTCCAAAATCTTTTAACGACTTTTATTTCAGAAAAAGGTAATGCTACTTTTAAAAATTGCATTTTATTATAATTTTTATTTTTTTAAATTAAAAAAAAAAGAAAATCAAAGCGCCCGCAATAGAAAATAAACAAGGTTTTTCAAAGCGAAATCTAATAAAGCGAATCCGGAAATAACACATTTTTGAAAGGACTTTTCAAACACCCCCCAAAATGCGCCATTTATAATTCGTTCCTAAAATTTTATCATTCGATAATTTTATTAGTTCCAGAAATATACATTAAGTTATTTGATATTATATAAATAATAACGTGTAATCGCATTAAGTTAATTTTCTGTAGAGTAATCAGGTAAATTAGATGGATGAAATTAAAATTTCGCCCAAGGGTTAAAAAATGAAAAAAAATCTAAGAAGCAAAAATTTAAAAGTAGGGCAGCTTGTAATTGTGGTAACTTAATATATTGGTATATTGTTGAATGGCAATTTTTATAAATTTATGTTTTTTTATAATTTAAATGAATCCGTCTGTGAAGAGTTATATATTAATTTCGTAAAATCTTTAAAACTATATAAAAACACATGACCTAGCAACTAAAAGCAATTAACTTCAAAATATAAATAAAAAATTAAAAAAAAAACATTAAAAATGATCTGTTAAAACAATAAAAAACTTAAAATTGGTGATTCGAAGCAGCAAATATATTTTATCTCTATATGAACGTTTAAGAGGTTACAAAATGAGGAAAAAAAATAAAAAAATTTATGGAAATAAACAATGAATATTTTAGAGGGAAAGGGTTAAATTACAAGGCGTGGATCGATATATATATAAGGAGAAAATAAGAAAAAGGCTAGTTAGTGTGGTGTCTTTATATCTTTTTTTTTGTCGAACTGATTTGAGTTTCATAAATCGCCGGTCGTAGTTAAATCATGTCCGCCGTATACGCTTTCATCACTGTAAGCAATGTACAGGAAAAAATCTTCTTCGTGATGTTCCTGTGAGTTATATTGTAATAAATATAATTCAAAATAATAATAAGGATGCCTATGACTAATTTGAAAATAATTAAATAACTCTTTAGAAAAAGAGTTGCTTATGACGTTAATATACTTTTCCAATCAAATTTTTTTTTTGCAAAAGCTCACAAATCATAAATCAAATGAAAGCTGTTTCAAAATTAAAAAAACTATACAAAAATATAGTTTTTGTTAAGCCTTTGAATTTTTTGTCAATAAGTAATAAATTAAGAAAAAAATTTCCATAATAATAGAATTCAATTATTATTATTGTTATTATTATTAACTAATTTTACAAACAATCAAATTTATGTTTTACTTTTTTAATTAGATATAAAACATATCGACATACAATTTTAACTAAATAAAACGTGGTCTTAGTAAAAAATGATGCCCTATATTTATATAGGTTAACCGCTTTTGGCTAAAAGGTCAAACTGCTGTACAGAGGAATGGCAAAAATTGTAAATTGGAGGTCAAAAACTCTTAATTTTTAATAAAATTTTAATTTATTTTTATAAGAAAAGGCAAAGTTGTATTTCAAGAATCAGGTATTAAAAAAATCTATAAATTAAAAAATAGTAAAAAAATAATTAAAAATTTTAAGTACCAAAAATTTTATTAAATAAATTTAACAGCTGGTTGCAATAATCGAGGAACTCAACTAAATTGTTTGTTAAAATGAGGTGAGCAAACTCCTGATTTTATAAGAAATTTTTGGCCAATTCCAATCAATAGTTTGATACAGTCTTATAAATAAATTTGATTTTATTAGACTTATTTGGCAATTCGTACTATACTCAGCTAACAAAACATAAAAAAAACTGTAATTAGTTGCCTTTTCTATCAAAATGAGTGAGATTCTCACAATAAGCTCAAAAAATATAAAAACTCCATATTAAAAGGTCTAACAACATGATTAGTGAGGTAATTAATCTAGTTAAATAATATAATCTGGAAGAGATTGAATAAATGGGAAAAAATTTCAAAAATAAGACGGAAAATTTTATTCTCCCATCTTATAAATTATCATCATTCATACATAAAATTTGTTAAAGGAACAAAATTAATTATAAGGGCCACGTACAGTTTTTTTTATCGTAAAATTATGAAAATTCTCTTTAATCTTTTCAACATTTTTTAAAAAAAAAATTTTATATCAGAAGAAGCATTTTATGTGCATAAACTAAATTCAATGTTAATTGGCAACAAAATAATTGCGTAACAAAATAAAATTTTTCAAAATTTTAAAAATTTCACAAAAATAAAAACTAATTTTGCACGTGCCCTAAACAAAACTATTTAAAACTATGGCCAAGTTACAAACAAATTCAAGTTTATTAATATTTTACAATCAAACTAAAGCACCGTCCTTACTTAATAAATTTTGCAATTGTTTATTAGAAAAAACATGTAAGCTTAACCCATGACATTTTGGGTTCAATGCGTGTGAAAAGTTGCATTCAAATGCCACTTAATAAATAACTTTAAATTACATGTTGCAAAAGTTTTTTTTGTAAAAATATTTGGGCAATAGTTTAGACTATGGCCCAAAACCCTAAAATCGAGCAAACTTGGTAAAGGGTGGCCATGGTAGCAGAGGTTGGGGGTATGGAATCGTTGACGAAAAAGAAGAGCGCATCTTCGGGGCGAAGTTGAATACGCTTCCGAATGAGAAAATAGAATTGGCCTACGGTGAGCTCACCTGGCACCAGGTATTTCTTTTTGTCGAGCTCAGGGATACGAGCTTTGGGGGCGCGTTCGACAATGACCTTGCAGAAGAAATAAGAAAATTGTTGCAAGTGCAACACCATATTTTATTGATACCTCATTCAACCCAGTATATAAGTTTAAGTGTGATAGAAAATTCTAAAAAATTGATTTTTTCATTTTCCATGTGTCATCAAAAATTTTCTATGTTAAAAATTATGATAATAATCTATTTAATGTAAAAGGCAATCATTACAAATAGGTTACAAGCTAAAGTTTGTTACCCATGTAAATTAGATGCCATCCAAAAAAACATTCAAGAGTTTTACATTTTTTAACAAATCCTGTTTTGCAATGTGTAAGCGCTACAAAATTTTAAAGACAGGACACATAAGCCAGCCCAATTTGGTGTGTTCAAAGTCAGGTTAGATAAATTTTTTATCTTTGCCTTATTGTTTCAATTCACAACTTACATCTATAAAAAGTTTATTGTAAACAACTTTGTCATTTTTTTGTATTTTTTAAAACATTGTGATTTTAATCGATATTGATGATATTTAAAATTGGTAAAAAACCAAACACACAACATATCTGAGATTCTTAAAATGTGCTTATTGCTTGTTAAATAGCCATTTTTTATAAAAATAGAATGTGGTAGTTTGATGTTATGCTTGTAATCTTATAATTTTATATTATTAAAAAAATTAAAATTATTTGACTTTTTACATACAAGACTTGCTGAAAATTTGTTAACCTTCAGCAAAACTTACATTAATTTTGGGGCCACATTACAATGCTGTAGGCAGACCATTATATTACAGTCAGTTTTAAACTATGGTGAAGGCTATTGCAATAAAAAAGTAGCAACACATTATAAAAATTTATGTTTTTGCTAAATATGTAATCTTTGTTTATAATTTGACAAAATGGCATATACTTTTTTTTAATTATTTTAATAATTGACATTGAACTTAACTAAAATACAATGACAAATACAGATCATTAATATTAACCAGCAACCTAGATTAATTGCTGGAATAAGAAGGTTAACCTCTAAAATATATTATCAACTTTATTGTAATATAGTTTAATAAGTATGCAGAGCAATTTAAAAAATTAACATCAAATTTTGAAAGCAGCTTTAAATCTGACCAAAATTGTTTAGCATAAAATTGTTTTTTTCTAGCTAAAATAACAACATCTAATATATATCACCTTAGTGATTATAAATTATATTGAAATTGTTACTTGTAACTTAGCCTATTAAACACAAGCATAATTGTATATTCTTGCTTAATAGCAAAATAAATAAAATTCTATATATATAACACCCATTTTGATAACAATTTTTAGCTGCTAGGTGTCAATAATAATTAAATTTAATTGAACAACCAAATTCATAGAATTGATAACCATTTAGTATCTAGTAAGAGCTCATTTATATGAAATTAATATTGATTTTGAACAATATAAGGTCAAATATTGATATTCAATTTCTTTATTAAATTTCATTGTTAAAATACTATAACCCAAAATGAAAAGATTTATATAGTTATAAGTCTAGAATAAATACAAAAAAACTAACCTCAATCAACAAAAATTTAGATAACTATTCAAAAATATTTAAAATTTATCAATAAATTATATATTACTGGAACTCTATCAGGATACTTCTTCCTAATTTTCTCACCTTCTGCCTTACGTTTTTCAAAAGGATGTTCTTCTTTATATTCCCACTTCATTTGTAACTATCAAGTAATGTTAAAATGATCAAGTTAAAATATTTTGTCCATGAATAATCAAATTACCTAGCAAACAATTTTGGCTAAATTCTGTTGATTATTCTAAAAGATATATCCGCGAGGGAGTTACAGATGTTAAAGGTTTTTTTTATTAATTTTAATTTACAATGTTCAAAACTATAGCAAAAAAGCTGCTCTAAAAATGAATGTAATGCATAAAAATTTAATACAGTAATAATAATTTTAAACAAATTACCTCAAAAGATGATGGTAATTATTTTAAAAGTTAATAGTTATCTAAAAAAAAACACATAATCACACAAATTGGGGTGCTAATTTATATAAGAGAATGCATAGTACCCATTACGGCACTTGCAAAAAAAATTTAAGTTTTACGTTTTGAACAATATTTGTATCAATATCAAAATTAAAGATACAATAAACACGCATCATTAATTTTTATTTAAATATTTTTTTAGACATTATAATTATTAAAACAATACTTTAATTCGGAATTAAATTATTATTTAGATCTACAGATAATATTACTTTTTAGCTAATTATGTTAAAACCAGAACCATCTATTTAACCTTCCTAAACCATATCTCCCTTTACTTTTATAATGTTATTAATCAAGATTATTTAATCTTTAAAAATTTATTTATGACAGATTTAATTTTATGGCATAACAACATATAATACATATGGATTCTTCACCTGATTTAAATGGTAAATTTTTTTTTCATGATTTTAGAATCTTATGAGGGAAACCAACATAATCAAGAAGGTTCTGTCCAGACTCTGATCGTATCTCCTAATGGTTGTTAAATATTTTATTTTATAAATAATTTATAAATAGTACGAATTTTTACATAGAACATGAAGCCATTGAACAAGAAAATTCGAATCAAAGTATTCAACATGGAGAAATTGAAATAAATGCTTTAAATGAGGAAGGTTTGCATAATAGGACTATAATTAGTTAAAACTCTAGTTTGTTAATAAAATTTTTTTGCCCTAATAGCAACTTAGTTTGACAGATGTGTTATTATAACCTACCATCAAACTTATAACTTATTTATTTAATGTGTAGTTGAGTATAGCAATTCACCTACCCTAAATCAAGGACCAAAAGTGGAGGGGGACATTCAAATGGAAGATATTTTTGGTTCTGAAAATTCAGATGATGATGACAATGAAAATTTGGGAGAAAAAACAACAGAGAGCATTAATTTAAATCATTTAAAATCTGGGTCAGAAAGCGAATCTGAAAATGATAAGGTTAGCCTAATATTTACGTTTATAAACACAGCACTAAATTATCAAGCAATCAATGATGTAAACGATACTCATAGTTGTTTTGCTCACTCAATAATAAGTAATTAGTTTAAAAAAATTCCCACTAATTAATTTGATTGTGGACAAATAGCTTATTTTTAAATTGATTACCCAGTATTATTGATAGCGCTTGTTCATTCAATTCAGTTTTGGAGTCGTGTGCAAATATTTAAATTGAAATATTTTTTGAATATATGTCAGCTTGTATCCTTTAAATAAAGTAAACGAATTTGCCTTTATAAATTTTTTTAAAAATATATTTTACAAATATTGTAAATATGGATTAATATAATTTTTTAATTGTATAATTATTTAACATATATATTTATATGAAATATTCATTTGAATTAACAATTCTCATTAACAAATTAATATTTATTATTACTGATTTGAGAGCCACATATAAAAAAAATATCCTTAACAAATGATTATTGAGATGATTTTTTCAATCACTAAATATCAAATAAGGGAGAAGACTTTTGCACCTTTGTTAATATCGCTGACATTATGATTAATGTCAACTCTGAAAAGATTGGAAACAAACTTTGTCAATCCATCATGCATAAATATTTTTATTTGCTTCTGTTCTATGTCATTTCGCATACTTTATTATGCTAAGTTTCAATCTTATATGTTTTGGAGACCTATGTTTTACTATGTAGACCTGTTTTAATTTATGTCTTTATGGCGATTTCGTTAATTTTTTAGGCCACTCAAAATGTTGCTGACATTGGTAGTGAAAACGAAGACACTTCAAACCAAATATTGGACACTCATAATAAGAATGAACATTCTGCAACTAATATTCAGGCAATGCAGGAAGCTATGTTAGGGGAAGAGCGAGTAGATGACATAATTATAGAAGCTGAAATGCCTAGGGTAAGACCTGAAGTCTTTTTTAACTCTCAATTAAATAATCAGCCTGAGGATAATAATAATATTGATGAGCATACCGCCGATGAAAGGACTACTACCCCATCACACACTATCCCTGCACAAAATGAAATATATTTTGTGAAACTGCCTAATTTCTTGAGTGTGGAGCCTAGGTTTTACATTACAGTTTTAATAAATTATTTGTTTAATAAATAGAATTAACATAGTTTACTGTAATTGCAAATAACAATTTTTTATCAAGAATGGGCACTAGCCTTTGTAAAATTAATATATTAGTAATATAATATAATATTTTTAACATAAATAGAGCTTAGTTAATGTCAAATTTTATTTAATTATGAAATGATATTTTTTTAAAAACATAATCAACTTTTTAGAAGATACTGGCTAAAGGCAAAAATTTTTAGTAATTTTTGGTAAAATAGTGTTTGAGTATAAAATTGTTAAAATGTTTTAATTGTAATTAAAATATTGTGTGTTTTGCTAAACAATTAATTATATATGATAAAAACATAAATAAATCATCAAATATTTTTTCCCAAATAAAAATTTGATTTAAATATGCTTGTAAGCTAAGCTCAATACAAAATTTAATTAAGTTTGGTTATTTCCACCCATTTTTTTTTTATTTAAATTTTTATTATTGTTTTGTTTGTTAAATTTGTAGTGGTTATGATTTTGTAAATTTTTATATTATTTTGTTTAATATATTAGACCGTTTGATCCCGAAACTTACGAAGATGAAATTGGGGCAGGTGGTAATTTTGTTTCAGCCGAGGAGGAGGATGAGGATAATAAGACACGGGTTAAACTTCGTGTCGAAAACACTATTAGGTTATCCCAATCTTTTATTAAATTTCGTATTTGATTTTTGTTTTGTTTTTAATGATAGTTATATTTAATAGTTTATTATTATTTGTTATTTTTATCGTTACATGGTTATTTTCTTTGACAATACTCTAACTCTACTAATTTTATATCATTTTATATATCAATTTATTGCTTTAGTATATGTGAATATAAGTTTTAAAATAGATTTATCTAAATAAACAATTAAGGTGGAGATACACCGACACAAGTGACAACGAAAAATTTGCCCTTCATTCGGCTTCACAAGATGCCAGCTTCATGCAGAACGAACAGTTGCAACACGATTTTGACCATGCCCCAAAAGAGTCAAATGCTAAAATCATTAAATGGTCTGATGGCAGGTATATGTTTTGAGTGTTATTTATATTAATGTTGCTAAGATATTTTATGGGCTCTTTATTTTGATTTAATTTGTTGAAATGATAATAAGCTTGATCACATGTCCACAAATTGAGTAATTTTATTTATTTGGAAACTATATCTGGTTACATATGTCCAATTTTCAAATCTTTTTTTGTTTGTTTATCAACTTGTTTTTGCCCGAAAAACACAAACGAAACTTTAGACTCAAAAATATAAAAAAAACTGTTTTCTAAAGTTTCTTTAGACTTTCTTATGTAAATTTCAAAAAATTGGTCAAATTGACAGTTTTTGCAATCTAGAGAATATCCTAAAGAAAAAGATATTTTTTTTTTTTAATCATTTGTAACCTATATATTTATATCAAATAATGAGAATTAAAATTGTTAAGTATATCAAGCTTTTATCAACATTTAGGCTATAAAGAATATATGGCACCCCCACCTAAATAGGACACAATATAATATTATTTTTAATTAAAGATATTATTTGTAGTTTAAATTTAGCTGATTTAAATTATATTTTTTTTTTCAAAAATTTCTACTGTTTATAGCTAGCTTACAGTGTTTAACTAGAACGGATTTTAAATATCCTAAAAAGGCTGGTCTAGTCTCCGAAGTTAGCTCATAACCCTCAAAATTTTTTGACCTGTGTAATAATTAATTAATACAATTTTTTGTTACCCCTTTATTTAGCATGTCTTTACAACTGGGTTCGGAATACTTTGACATTTACAAAACACAAATTCTTACCGATTATAATCATTTATTCGTACGCCAAGGGACCGGGTTACAAGGCCAAGCTATCTTTAAAGAAAAATTATCATTTAGGTATTAATATTAAGTTCAACACGTATTTCATCTATAAATAAAGTTTTTATAAACCATAAAGTTTCAGTTAGTTTAATGTATACCCGATTTTTAAGTTATATTAAACTCCATTTTTAATACGCCGCTTTTGAAAATAAACATCTATGTTATGAATAATGTTATAGTTACATTTATATTAACTCGTTTTTAAATCTAATAATTTGTTACTTTGATGACAAAATGTTACCTTTATGGAAAATTTAAAAAGAGCTGAAAGTTAGTGCTACTCAAGTTTTGACGAAATTGGTATTAAGTTTTGGGTTGTTGCTATTTTATGAGCTTAATAACGAATTAGTACCGAGTTCGAATCCCAAATTGCTGTTAAATTTAATACTAAATCATTATTTGTCTGGAAGCGGATTTTTTGATTACTTTGCCATTTTATGTGACTGATTTGTATACAATTTTTTTTTAAATGCTCATACCTCTTATTCACATATCATTCTTTGATGTGATTTTATATGCATTAAACATAGACCTCACTCCACGAATAGCATAACACATAGGAAAATGACCATGTCGCTAGCTGATCGGTGCTCTAAAACGCGCAAATCTATTAAAGTTTTAGCCGGGGTCGATCGTACTTCAAAGGGTGATCCAGAGCTAATTAAAGCTGAACTTTATAAGGTTTGTTACTATGTCGAATAAATAACACGGGTCACCAAATTTTGAGAGTTATGTGTTAACTACGGAGATCAAAACTGTCATCTAAGGGATCAAATGCGTTTACCGTTTTTTCTAATCAAACTTAGTTAGTCAGCTAAACACATTGAAAATTTTAGAAAAAATACCAAAAAACAAAAAAGATCCAAAAACAAAAATAAACTGAATTTTTTTTTTTTGCCAAAAGCTAAACTGTTAAATTCAAACTTCAAATAAAACTTTTATTAAAAACCGATAATATATCTTGTCGTAATGTAATTAAGTTTGGACGCGAAATATTCTGTATTTTCTAAATGCTGATGTAAGAGCTTGATACAAAAAATTTTATTTTTCCTTATAGATGATAAATATAAGTTAAATAAAATTTTTATATAAAAAAAAAATAAATTTTTTCTTTTTAGGGTATTTTCGTCGCAAAATCAGTCAATTTGGTCAAAAAAGGCCATTTTTTCTATATGTACGGATGGAGCCGAAGGTGAAAGAAACTACTCAAAACGGAAAATTTATATAAGATAAGGCTATCATGGGGATGTATGCTTTTATGTTTTTATAAATTTATTATTTCTGACATTGATATTTGTTGACCCGTGTAAAATTGTAATAACACAGTTTCTATAGAAAAAAATTTTATTTTGCATTAATAATTAATATTTGCTCAAATGTTTTTGCGCTGAAAGCCAAAATATTAGGGTGTTTTTATTTTTATAGACACATTTTGATTTACATTTTAAATGTTCCCTTTTTCTTTTTAAATTATAATATGATTTGAATTTAGAAAGAGGAGGAAAAATTGCGAGCTTCACTCAAATTGGCCAATATGGCAGCCAGTGGAAAGGCAGCCTCTAAGACTTCCCGTATGGGCGCTGCCGGTTCAAGGCGTCGAGCAGATGATTTTCTGTTTGATCAGTCAGATGACATTTACGACCAAGAACATTCTATATCAGCCATCAAAAAGAGTGTCATGCACTCATACCATTCAAACATGGCCGGAGGTGGGGGTATCATCCTATTTTTTATTTGCGAATCTAGCTTAAATATAGAGAAATAAATAATCTTTGATTAAAAATTATTAATTAAATCATATTCTATTGCAGAAAGTCGACCCAAGATTTATTCGTCCGATAGCGATGAAGAATATTCCGATTCTGATGTAAATAGACATTTTTAGTATTTTATGTTTATTTGATAAAATGTTTAGGGCTCTATGTAGGGGCCCGTTTATATCAGAAAATTGTATTCATAATGTGTCCTCGTTTTGTAAATATCAAAGCATTAATTTACGTTGAAACAAATTGGGCATTAAGGGCCTAAAATTTGAATTTGTAAAAATCTTAATTGTCCCTATGACTAATATTGAATTTTAATTTTGTGTATGCTTCGTACAATAGCTATTAAACCAATTTTTATGTTTCTTATTAGATTTCAGGTAAATTCGTGAATTTAAAATATATTTTATAAAAATGATCGAAAAATATCAAAATGTATATTATTACTATATAAGCAAAAACAATAATTTTTTATTTATCCTTTATATAATTTTAATTTATATTTAGAAAAAATACGCCAAAAAAGGTACAAAAATTATTGACAGTGATGATGAGTAGTTTCAATGCGCCTGACGACTCTGATATATAAATGATTCTTTTATTATATTTGTTTTTATACGTTATGATTACATATTTAATATTATTTATTTACGCCTACTGTTTAGATTTACTAATATTACTTACAATTGTCATTTAAGGTTTCATATAGCTGAAATTTTTTGAGTTTGTCATAGTCTCTCAAGGTCACATATATATCTTTTGTGTTTATTAATGAGAACACATGGTTTTTCTATTTAATAATTTTCATTTAAATTGGAAGCTTACTTAGGATATCTAATGCCAAAAATCATTCATATGTAGCTTAAATTTAAATCCGGTTGTTTACCATTTGATTTGGCTTTTAAATTTTTTAGAGTGTTTTGATGTCACATTTTCATTTGAATTGTCCGTTGTCAATTTTAATGTTGAGATCTAAAAATCCTAAGTAAAAAGAGGAATTAAAAAGGGGCAAAATTAGTTTTAGTTTTATAATTACCATTGAAATTAGATTTCATTATGATTAACTACGGAAAACTTCATCAAAGTTTAAGTTATTAACTGGTTGAATTTTTTTAGTGTAACTATTAACTAATTGGATAAAAATTTTGGATATAATTGTAAAATAGCAAATTTTTTAAACAATTGAAGTTAGTTAAATTTAATTAAGTGTAAGGGAATAAATAAATTTAAAAATCTTTACTTAAATTACTACTTCAGTGAAATAATTAAGTTGACCATTAACTATACTTTAGTGAAACATCTTAGGGGTTCAACTTTTAGCTAAATGCGGTTTTATATTAACTAACAGAAATTAAAGGATCGTTTATATAAAATTAGTTTTTATATATACATTTTTTTTGATTATTGGGTTTTAGATTTTCGGGGTCGCAAAAAACGTAATTTTCATTTTTCGGCATTAAATTAGATTGGAGACGGGAGTTAATTATGGAAACGAAAAAAGAGTACAAAGTGTATATCTTTTTTCTACTTCTTTGCGAATCATTTTGGATATCTTAGTTATTGTCGACCTGTATAGGCAGTTTAGATTTTTTAAAAATTGTTCCTAAAATGTTTTACATATATAAGTGATTTGGCACACTTTTAACAAGTGGCTGCGCAGGCCTTTATATATATAATTATTTTATAATCCTCTAGCCTAAATTTTTTTACGCCTTGGTGAAACATGTATAAACCAAAAACAAAAATTTCGGTCTAACTTAATGTTGATTCTACTAGGTTGTATAGTGAAGTTGACAAAATTGTTCTTAAAATAAATATTTGCTTGATGTTTTTGACAGTTTAATACAGTTTAAACTAACAGATATTTTATTTGGACTCGGGGCATATTAATTTTATAATAATAATAATTATTAATTGTCCAATGCTTTAAGCCTAATTTTTGGAATAAATGTTGTCTCCATTTATCCAAGTAAAATGATAAAATAAAAACGAACGCGTTTGTCTTATAAAATAGAACATTTGTTCGGGGCATAGTATAATGTAAGGTGGCAATGTCATTTATTTCTATATATCTTTTTAAGGGGCCATAGATGCGTGACATATAAATTTATTGATTTCTTCATCGAATAAGACAACACCCTTAATTATCCAAATTTGTTGGATTTTTGATTTTGAAGGAAAAAAACATGTTTGCTGTTTTTCGCCGGGGTTTTATTAGCTTGGTTTGGCCAGGTTAGGGTGTGGCCCTTAATAAAATTGTGTATAACAAACATTTCAAATTATTGACGTTAGTGACCTGTTTACTAAATTTTTTAAAGATTAAAAAATTTTTTAGAATTAAAAAAACTTTTGCAAGCCCTAATGTTAACCGTCAAATTTTAAATATTTCATTTTTTATACATTAAATTATGTTTCTATTTAAAATAGTATAAGCAAATATTTTCTTTATTTATAGCAAAATTTTCTCATTCGGAGCCTATGACCTTATAAATAAGAAAATTATATTGATAGTACTATGGGATAGCTGCTAATTCACAAGACAAACAACGAGAAAAATCAGGTTGTTAGGTTAGATTTCTGATTCTCACCTTCTTTTCTCGTCAGCTAAATATTTTCAGTACACATCGGACACTTTTGAGATTCAAACTAATTAATGTTTTAAATTTTGTTTGATATATCTTGTTTGATTCTATAACACCGGACAACAAAAAAAACGACATAAACGATTTTTCGAGGGTTTTGTAGAGAATCTTCTTGCGATAACGATCCCGGATTTAGTTTTTTTTCCAATGCCTCTAATTTTTTTTAACCGCGTCCAAAGTTCAGAAAAAAATTCTCAAAATTTTTTTAACCAAAAGTTTTTCAAAAAATCTATTGGCATATTCAGATTCTTAATAAAAAACATATCTAAAAAGCTAAAATTATTAGCAATTTACTTTCAATTTATTTAGCATCAAAAAACGGATTTTATGAGGACAACAACTAATTTTATAAAAATGAATAAATAAAAAAAAATTAAATATTATAAAAAAATTAAAACGCCTTACGTTACTAATAAATGGTTTCGTTATCTAAATATATTTTTAACCTTTTGTTAATACCCATAGGTTTTATGATATAGAAGCCCAAAATACCCAAAAAATTAAAAAATCTCAACTTTGACACCGAATAACAAAAATCTGAGGCATTGGCTAAAATTCTGATTTCATATTTGTGATCAGCGCCAAAAACTTGACCAAAAACCATAGTTGCCATAAATGATGCTTAGGATCGTCCAAATTTTGTTGTCCAGTGTAATTTAATATTTTTTGTATAATTATTTGATGTTAAGATTACTTAGCATTTAAAACCTTGGCGCAAAATTTAATTTGTTATTATTTTACAGATCTAATTTAACAAACTTATCCCAAAATTATTAGTTCGTTTATAAGTTTAGGTCGCAAAACTGTTCATCTTTGGGATTTTCAGAAAAATGAATAACCAAATTCAAATAAGTAGCAAAACTCATTTAGTTTTTTCTATCAAGAATTGAAGGAGCACTATAGATTACCTATATACAGCTTGATGGTTTTATCTTTAATGGCTGCATGGTAACCCTTAATGTGATTGTTTTTAACCCATAATTTAGTGCCAAATGGCCCGGTATATCACGACTGCTTTCAAAAATTATTGAAAATTTAAATTTTAATTTATTCGTCTTTAGCTTTTATTAATTCTGTACATATTAAAAAAATAAGTATGAACTCTACGTGACTAATTAATGAGACCTTATCAGCATTGAATGTTGTTCAAATTAAATTCCCCTGAAGCCGTCATGCGAAATAATATATTTGCCTTCAAGGAATTTTTTAACAATTTTTATCATTCTCATTAAACATTTCGGCGTCTTGAAGTTTACGAAACAAGAGCACGAAAACTTTGGCCAAAAATTGTGTCCCCTTGGCTGTCGCAATTATTTTTTGTTATATACATGAAACATAATGACACTATTATTATTAATATTTGGATATAACAACCATTTTGCTTAGCCTTTTTTCTTTCTTTTGCTAATCATATTTTTGTTTTTTTATTCATCTTAACGACGACATTTTTAATTTTTGGCCAACACAAATTCTCGTAGCCATTTTTTAACCTATAAATCCTTATACCAGAAATTTATTCGCACTTCCTCAAATCTATTACATTGAAAAAAGTATTCAACTGATTTAATTTATTCTTTAATTTAATTAATAGCTAGGTGAGTTGTTAAGCCTGTGGAAATTTTACTTTTAAATTATATTAAGAAAAAGATATAGTTAATTTGTTCGGACGACGTCAAATATTATCAAATATAATTGTTTTAAACATAATTTCGCATAGTCGGCTTCTTTTCATTTAAAATATTAAATACATGTACAATCCCTTCTAAAGCAGCTGAGTGGCCTACTTAGACAGCGAGCTCTAAACAATTTGTTTTAAATATTAGCCTAGGCCTAAACCCTAAGTCTCAGGGGTGCGAAAAAATCTCGTTAATCCGACGGCGATATTAATTGATATCCTCGATTTATATAATACCTTAACCCGTATGGCACAAATGGGGAAAGGTTTGGAACCCTCAAATATGATCATATCTTTGAAACATTGTAAATTTATTTTTTCGTAAATATTAACTAAACCAGCATTGCCAGATTATGACCAGTTTCATAAATGTCTCCCAATCGGAATCGGGCATCAGACCTATGTGTCAGTCTTAGGAGGTGTATTTACAACTGAGTTAAAATGCAATTATTTTTTCTTATATTCTCTTAAGTGCAATTACCCTTAATGAACGCACCAGTAGAGGCGTTAAGTCAAAAACAGGAGCGTGTAGTACTAGATAATACCGTGGAAACTGACGATATATGGCAATTTTTGACCGAACAAACGGGCATGCAAGTAACACCAACCATCGAAATAAGGACGGACCTATTTAATTTCGATAATAAGAGCCTGGCACTCAGTCCGCGAAAGTTGCAGGCTAAACAAGTTCTCGTGAAAAAACTTTCGCAGCGAAGTGATTGCGGAAATGACAAAATCGAAGAACCGATGGGAGGATTGGGAATGCCAGAGAGTCAACCCAATTCGATGATTGAGCACGAGTCTCAGCTACCGCCCGAACTGGAAAATATTGTTCTCAGCGTGGCAATCGATAAAGTTGTCGGTATATCTCAGCACCTGGCCATACCTATAGGTTCGTTAACGTCAACTTTATTAGTATTTTCTCCTCTTCTTATTTCTCCCTAAAGCAAAATTGTTTCTCTAGCGTAATATAATATAAGTATTTGTAGATCCAGCTCAATGGTCAAATCAACAAGTTGGAAGGTGGTTGGGCTATTTACTTGGCAACCCTAACCTGGAAACTTACTCACAATTGCAAGATGTGAATGGTACTACATTGGTGCAAATGGAATCCCGCTATTTCGAAGCACGGTTTGGCGCTCAAGTTGGACAAAACATATACTCGGAGCTTGAGATTTGGAAAAACGGTTAAAAATTTTTTAAAATTGATAATGTTTTTGCTGACGCACAAAATGAATTTTTCTGAAAAACAAAAAATCCTCGAGAGTTGCTTCGTAACATTTAACCCCTGGAGGTTACGGGCGATAGGGCAATTTTTAATTTTTATGTAAAACAATTTAAGTTGTTTTTATTTTGGCTAGCCCATCAAATATATAAGTAGCTAGATATTCTTTATATTGTATTTATGCTATTTTTCACCCGACAAGTTAAAATTTTTATTTTTTTCTTAGTGAGCATATTAATGCCGCAACATACAAATTATCGCGCTTTGGGCCGGAATTTTCCAGAAGCCAAATTATTGGATAGTAGCGAAGACGAAGGCCATTCTGTTAGCGGTGAAAGTGGATTCGCGAGTTATGCTAATAGTCCTGGAAGTTTCGAAAGGTAGTAAATTTATTAACTTGGTTTTGGTATATATTTTTTTTTGTATTTTTTTAGTGGTCCAAAACGTTCTAACTTTCATCCAATATTTGCAAACAGGCATATTGTTGCCTTCCGATATGTAAAAAAATTTCTATATTTTGGACAATCATTCTTTAATCTATCCTTTTCATTTAAAATGTTATAGCAATACGAGCTACTCAAATTATTCACCATATGGAGAACCTAGTGATATCAAATCCCACAACATTTACATGGCGTTTCCAGAGGGTAATGCCAAAATCCCAAGGTCGGATTCTTTCCTCTCGACAACCCTGACCCAATTTTCAGAAGAATCGCATGCCTACCCAATGGATTCTTACTATCATATGGGATTAGATTCCAATTTCATAAATAACGGGCCAAACATTGTGCTGCGTGGGCCCGAGGATCGCCAACAAAACACTAAATTAACCGAACTCCTAGGCTTACCTGAGAATTATTTCCAAATCGATGAGAATATAGGTATTTTTATATAATTAAATACAAATATTTAGAGTAAAACATGTTTAAAATAAATATGTAGTCTAGGGTACCTTTTATATAACTTACTTTTTGATATTTATAAATATAGGTTGTGATGGTAATATCCTTAAACTTAGTGGGAAAACGAATCAGAAGGTCAAAAATGCTACGACAAAATTATCGGGTGCTCCCAAATCGGTTAGACGAGCCAGGGCCCGGAAACCTCAAAGCAATCACCTGTGGTGCTTCATCAAGGAATTACTCGAAAACTCTGCTCAATATGGAAATTACGTCAAATGGATTGATCGAAATGACGGTAATTATTTAGAACATAAAAAAAAATATTTTTGGAGCTAACTAAATTTGTACTTTTTTGTATGTATATATATTTGACATGGGTGAAATCTTTCATTGTTTCGTCCGAATGTTGTATTGTACCCTCATGTTACATAAATATATACAAGTTGGGAAAGATAAATTCACGTAAAAAAATGGTGAAAATATATATTTTTTTGCCAATCTAAATTTACTTTAAACGCGCCATATAATATAAAAATATAATTTAGAGATTTCTAATTAAAATTACATGACTAAATAGCCACATTCCGTATCTACAATTCGTACGCCGTAGCCCAACTCTGGGGTCAACGGAAGTCCCGACCCGCCATGAATTACGATAAGCTCAGTCGATCGCTAAGGCAATATTACAAAAAGGGCATTATGCGGAAAGTGAGGAGATCCCAAAGGCTGGTATACCAGTTCGTGGGAAAATATGCATTATAATTCTCAACCTTTTACATCTAGACCTTTAATTTATTGTAAAAAAATATGCAATTATTATATTCTCTAACAGCTAATAAATTATGGCAGTAAGTCATTAAATATAGTTCCCAAGAGCCGTAATTAGTATTTGTGAAAAGGGGTCGGCAAAATTTAAAAAAAAAATTTCGTTAAATAACTGGCTTAAAAATTGCTAGGTTTAATTAAAATAAAGCGAGGATGCCGCATGGAAAAAACCATTGTAATTAGAATTCTTCGGGGAAAAGAAAGAATGCCTTGTATCATCCTGGTTACGGCTCTGCCCATGTATCTTATAAAAAATACTTTTACCACCTAAACCAGCCAAGTATAATGGCAAAAATGTACATACATATGATTATGTTTGAATATTATAGAATAACATTATAAAACGGCCCACATGATCTCCTACAAAGCTCTGAATTTTATAACACCTCTTTAAATTACTTTAATTTTTGAAAATTTTTACAGTTGA
>CM060242.1:29701375-29745468 GCA_030555515.1 Acutogordius australiensis
ACCCACCCATCATTATTATAAAGAAAAAATCAAAATTTTTCGAAATTATTATAAGGAAAACATAAAATGGGTTTTTTGAAGCTCTTTTTAAGAGCCACTTTTTGTGGGGTTTTTTTTGCCTCTTTTCTTAGTAAGGGCTTTTTTGAATTCTTATTTTGGCCCTTTATTTGTCCCATTCTTTTTTTATGTTGGGAAAAAATGAGCCAAAGTTTTTTGGCTCATTGTTTTCCCAGCACTGATTTTAAGTGTGATAGAAAATTCTAAAAAATTGATTTTTTCATTTTCCATGTGTCATCAAAAATTTTCAATGTTAAAAATTATGATAATAATCTATTTAATGTAAAAGGCAATCATTACAAATAGGTTACAAGCTAAAGTTTGTTACCTATGTAAATTAGATGCCATCCAAAAAAACATTCAAGAGTTTTACATTTTTAACAAATCCTGTTTTGCAATGTGTAAGGGCTACTAAATTTTAAAGACAGGACACATGAGCCAGCCCAATTTGGTGTGTTCAAAGTCGGGTTAGATAAATTTTTCTTTGCCTTATTGTTTCAATTCACATCTTACATCTATAAAAAGTTTATTGTAAACAACTTTGTCATTTTTTTATATTTTTTAAAACATTGTGAATTTAATCAATATTAAAGATATTTACAATTGGTAAAAAACCAAAAACATAACATATCTGAGATTCTTAAAATGTGCTTATTGCTTGGTAAATAGCCATTTTTTATAAAAATAGAATGTGGTAGTTTGATGTTATGCTTGTAATCTTAAAATTTTAATTAAAAAAATTAAAATTATTTGACTTTTTACATACAAGAAAGACCTGCTAGAAATCTGTTAACCTTCAGCAAAACTTACATTAATTTTGGGCCCACATCACAATGCGGTAGGCAGACCATTATATTACACTCAGTTTAAAACTCTGGTGAAGGCTATTGCAATAAAAAAGTAGCAACACGTTATAAAAATTTCACCAATGTTTTTACTAAATATGTAATCTTTGTTTATAATTTGACAAAATGGCATATACTTTTTTTAATTATCTTAATAATTGACATTGAACTTAACTAAAATACAATGACAAAAAGTAGCTTTTAAAAATAATAGAATTATTCTTTAAAGTCAAATCATTAATATTAACCAGCAACCTAGATTAATTGCTAAAATAAGAAGGTTAACCTCTAAAATATATTATCAACTTTATTAAAATATGGTTTAATAAGTATGCAGAGTGTAATTTAGAAAAATTAATATCAAATTTTGAAAGCAGCTTTAAATCTGACCAAAATTGTTTAGCATAAATTGTTTAGTTAAATACAACATCTAATATATACCACCTTAGTGATTATAACTTATATTGAAATTGTTATTTGTAACTTAGCCTATTAAACACAAGCATAATTGTATATTCTTGCTTAATAGCAAAATAAATAAAATTCTATATATATAACACCCATTTTAAAATTTATAACAATTTATAGCTGCTAGGTGTCAATAATAATTAAATTTAATTAAACAACAAAATAATCCATAGAATTAATAACCATTAAATGGCCATATCTAGTAAGAGCTCATTTATGAAATTAATATTGATTTTGAAAATAAGGTCAAATATTGATATTCAAATTTTTTATTAAATCTCATTGTTAAAATACTATAACCCAAAATAAAAAGATTTATATTGTTATAAGTCTAGAATAAATACAAAAAAAACTAACCTCAATCAACAAAAATTTAGATAACTATTCAATATTTAAAATTTATCAATAGATTATATATTACTGGAACTCTATCAGGATACTTCTTCCTAATTTTCTCACCTTCTGCCTTACGTTTTTCAAAAGGATGTTCTTCTTTATATTCCCACTTCATTTGTAACTATAAGTAATGTTAAAATGATCAAGTTAAAATATTTTGTCCATGAATAATCAAATTACCTAGCAAACAATTTTGGCTAAATTCTGTTGATTATTCTAAAAGATATGTTCGCGAGGGAGTTACAGATGTTAAAAATTTTTTTTATTAATTTTTTAATTTATAATATTCAAAACTATACAAAAAGCTGCACTAAAAATTAACATAATACATAAAAATTTAATACAGTAATAATAATTTTAAACAAAATACCTAGTTTACTTATTCAAAAGATGATTATAATTATTTTAAAAGTTGACAGTTATCTAAAAAAACACATAATCACACAAAATGTGGTGCTAATTAATATAAGAGAATGCATAGTACCCATTACGGCACTTGCAAGAAAAATTAAAGTCTTATGTTTTGAACAATATTTGTATCAATTAGGTAAGATTAAAATTAAAGATACAATAAACACGCATCATTAATTTCTTTTTTAAATATTTTTTTAGACATTATAATTAATAAAACATCACTTTAGTTCGGAATTAAATTATTATATAGATCTATAGATAATATTACTTATTAGCTAATTATGTTAAAACCAGAATCATCTATTTGACCTTCCTAAACCATATCTCCCTTTACTAATGTTATTAATCAAGATTATTTAATCTTTAAAAATTTATTTATTACAGATTTAATTTTATGGCATAAGAACATATACATATGGATTCTTCACCTGATTTAAATGGTAAATTTTTTTTTTCATGATTTTAGAATCTTATGAGGGAAACCAACATAATCAAGAAGGTTCTGTCCAGACACTGATCGTATCTCCTAATGGTTGTTAAATATTTTATTTTATAAATAATTTATAAATAGTACGAATTTTTACCTAGAACATGAAGCCATTGAACAAGAAAATTCGAATCAAAGTATTCAACATGAAGAAATTGACATAAATGCTTTAAATGAGGAAGGTTTGCATAATAGGACTATAATTAGTTAATACTGTAGTTTGTTAATAAAATTTTTTTGCCCTAATAGCAACTTAGTTTGACAGATGTGTTATTATAACCTACCATCAAACTTATAACTTATTTTTTTAATGTGTAGTTGAGTATAGCAATTCCCCTACCCTAAATCAAATACCAAAAGTGGAGGGGGACATTCAAATGGAAGATATTTTTGGTTCTGAAAATTCAGATGATGATGACGATGAAAATTTGGGAGAAAAAACAACAGAGAGCATTAATTTAAATCATTTAAAATCTGGGTCAGAAAGCGAATCTGAAAATGATAAGGTTAACCTATTTAATATTTACGTTTATAAACACAGCACTAAATTATCAAGCAATCAATGATTTAAAAGATACTCATAGTTGTTTTGCTCACTCAATAATAAGTAATTAGTTTAAAAAAATTCCCACTAATTAATTTGATTGTGGACAAATTGCTTTTTTTAAATGATTAACCAGTATTATTGATAGCGCTTGTTCATTCAATTCAGTTTTGGAGTCCTGTGCAAATATTTAAATTGAAATATTTTTTGATTTATAATATGTCAGCTTGTATTCTTTAAATAAAGTAAACGAATTTGCTTTTATAAATTTTTTTATAAATATATTTTACAAATATTGTAAATATGGATTAATATAATTTTCTAATTGTATAATTATTTAATATATATATATTTATATGAAATATTCATTTGAATTAACATTTCTCTTTAACAAATTAATATTTATTATTACTGATTTGAGAGCCACATATAAAAAAAATATCCTTAACAAATGATTATTGAGATGATTTCTTCAATCACTAAATATCAAATAAGGGAGAAGACTTTTGCACCTTTGTTAATATCGCTGACATTATGATTAATGTCAACTCTGAAAAGATTGGAAACAAACTTTGTCAATCCATCATGCATAAATATTTTTATTTGCTTCTGTTCTATGTCATTTTGCATACTTTATTATGCTAAGTATCAATCTTAAATGTTTTGGAGGCCTAGGTTTTACTATGTAGACATGTTTTAATTAATGTCTTTATGGCGATTTCGTTAATTTTTTTAGGCCACTCAAAATGTTGCTGACATCGGTAGTGAAAACGAAGACACTTCAAACCAAATATTGGACACTCATAATAAGAATGAACATTCTGCAACTAATATTCAGGCAATGCAGGAAGCTATGTTAGGGGAAGAGCGAGTAGATGACATAATTATAGAAGCTGAAATGCCTAGGGTAAGACCTGAAGTCTTTTTTAGCTCTCAATTAAATAATCAGCCTGAGGAGAATAACAATATTGATGAGCATACCGCCGAAGAAAGGACTACTACCCCATCACACACTATCCCTGCACAAAATGAAATATATTTTGTGAAACTGCCTAATTTCTTGAGTGTGGAGCCTAGGTTTTACATTACATTACGGTTTTAATAAATTATTTGTAAAATAAATAGAATTAACATAGTTTACTGTAATCGCAAATAACAATTTTTTATCAAGAATGGGCACTAGCCTTTGTAAAATTAATATATTAGTAATATAATATAATTTTTTTAACATAAATTGAGCTTAGTTAATGTCAAATTTTATTTAATTATGAAATGATATTTTTTTAAAAACATAATCAACTTTTTAGAAGATACTGGCTAAAGGCAATTCTTAAAATGTTTTATATGTAATTAAAATATTGTGTGTTTTGCTAATCAATTTATTATATGTGATAAAAACATAAATAAATCATCGAATATTTTTTCCCAAATAAAAATTTGATTTAACTATTGCTTGTAAGCTAAGCTCAATACAAAATTTAATTGAGTTTGGTTATTTTATATTCACCCATTTTTTTTTATTAAATTTTTATTATTGTTTTGTTTGTTTAAATTTGTGGTGGTTATCAATCTAAATGATTTTGTAAAAATTATTTTGTTTAATATATTAGACCGTTTGATCCCGAAACTTACGAAGATGAAATTGGGGCAGGTGGTAATTTTGTTTCAGCCGAAGAGGAGGATGAGGATAATAAGACACGGGTTAAACTTCGTGTCGAAAACACTATTAGGTTATCCATAGCAATCTTTTATTGGATTTCGTATTTAATTTTTGTTTTGTTTTTAAAGATAGTTATATTTAATAGTTTATTATTATTTGTTATTTTTATCGTTACATAGTTATTTTCTTGGACAATACTCTAGCTCTTAATTTTATATCATTTTATATCACTCAAACTCACTTCTACATCCAACTTTTTAGGTCCAACGAACAGGGGCTACTAACAACAACAACATATCATTTTATATATCAATTTATTGCTTTAGTATATGTGAATATAAGTTTTAAAATAGATATATCTAAATAAACAATTAAGGTGGAGATACACGGACACAAGTGACAACGAAAAATTTGCCCTTCATTCGGCTTCACAAGATGCCAGCTTCATGCAGAACGAACAGTTGCAACACGATTTTGACCATGCCCCAAAAGAGTCAAATGCTAAAATCATTAAATGGTCTGATGGCAGGTATATGTTTTGAGTGTTGTTTTTATTAATGTTGCTAAGATATTTTATGGGCTCTTTATTTTGATTTAATTTGTTGAAATGATAATAAACTTGATCACATGTCCACAAATTGAGTAAATTTATTTATTTGGAAACTATATCTGGTTACATATGTCCAATTTTCAAATCTTTTTTTTGTTTGTTTATTAACTTGTTTTTGCCCGAAAAACACAAACGAAACTTTAGACTCAAAAATATAAAAAAAAACTGTTTTCTAAAGTTTCTTTAGATTTTCTTATGTAAATTTCAAAAAATTGGTCAAATTGACAGTTTTTGCAATATGGAGAATATCCTAAAGAAAAAAATTAGAATTTTTTTTTATTAATCATTTGTAACCTATATATTTATATCAAATAATGAGAAAAAATTGTTAAGTATATCAAGCTTTTATCAACATTTAGGCTATTAAGAATATATGGCACTCCCACCTAAATAGGACACAATATAATATTATTTTTAATTAAAGATATTATTTGTAGTTTATATTTAGCTGATTTAAATTATATTTTTTTTTCAAAAATTTATACTGTTTATAGCTAGCTCACAGCTTTTAATTAGAAAAAACGGTAAACGGATTTTAAATATCCTAAAAAGGCTGGTCTAGTCTCGCTCATAACCCTCAAAATTTGTTGACCTCTGTAATAATTAATACAATTTTTTGTTACCCCTTTATTTAGCATGTCCTTACAACTGGGTTCGGAATACTTTGACATTTACAAAACACAAATTCTTACCGATTATAATCATTTATTCGTACGCCAAGGGACCGGGTTACAAGGCCAAGCTATCTTTAAAGAAAAATTATCATTTAGGTATTAATATTAAGTTCAACACGTATTTCATCTATAAATAAAGCTTTTATAAACCATAAAGTTTCAGTTAGTTTAATGTATACCCGATTTTTGAGTTATATTAAACGCCATTTTTAATACGCTGCTTATGAAAATAAACACTTATGTTATGAATAATGTTATAGTTACATTTATATTAACTCGTTTTTAAATCTAATAATTTGTATATACTTTGATGACAAAATGTTACCTTTATGGAAAATTAAAAAAGCTGAAAGTTAGTGCTACCAAGTTTTGACGAAATTGGTATTAAGTTTTGGGTTGTTGCTATTTTATGAGCTTAATAACGAATTAGTACCGAGTTCGAATCCCAAATTGCTGTCAAATTTAATACTAAATCATTATTTGTCTGGAAGCGGATTTTTTGATTATTTTGCCATTTCATGTGATTGATTTGTATACAATTTTTTTTTTAAATGCTCATACCTCTTATTCACATATCATTCTTTTATGTGATTTTATATGCATTAAACATAGACCTCACTCCACGAATAGCATAACACATAGGAAAATGACCATGTCGCTAGCTGATCGGTGCTCTAAAACGCGCAAATCTATTAAAGTTTTAGCCGGGGTCGATCGTACTTCAAAGGGTGATCCAGAGCTAATTAAAGCTGAACTTTATAAGGTCTGTTACTATGTCGAATAAATAACACGGGTCACCAAATTTTGAGAGTTATGAGTTAACTACGGAGATCAAAACTGCCATCTAAGGGATCAAATGCGTTTACCGTTTTTTCTTATCAAACTTAGTTAGTCAGCTAAAAACATTGAAAATTTTAGAAAAAATACCAAAAAACAAAAAAGATCAAAAAAAAAAAAACAAAAAAAAATTGATTTTTTTTTGCCAAAAGCTAAACTGTTAAATTCAAACTTCAAATAAAACTTTTATTAAAAACCGATAATATATCTTGTCGTAATTAAGCTTGGACGCGAAATATTCTGTATTTTCTAAATGCTGATGTAAGAGCTTGATACAAAAAATTTTATTTTTCCTTATAGATGATAAATACAAGTTAAATAGGATTTTTATATGAAAAAAAATGAATTTTTTCTTTTTAGGGTATTTTCGTAGCAAAATCAGTCAATTTGGTCAAAAAAGGCCATTTTTTCTATATGTACGGATGGAGCCGAAGTTGAAAGAAACTACGTAAAACGGAAAATTTATATAAGATAAGGCTATCATGGGGATGTATGCTTTTATGTTTTCATAATTTTATTATTTCTGACATTGATATTTGTTGACCTGTGTAAAATTGTAATGATACAGTTTCTATAGTAAAAAATTTTATTTTGTATTAATAATTAATATTTGCTCAAATGTTTTTGCGCTGAAAGCCAAAATATTAGGGTGTTTTTATTTTTATAGACACATTTTGATTTACATTTTACATGTTCCCTTTTTCTTTTTAAATTATAATATGATTTGAATTTAGAAAGAGGAGGAAAAATTGCGAGCTTCACTCAAATTGGCCAATATGGCAGCCAGTGGAAAGGCAGCCTCTAAGACTTCCCGTATGGGCGCTGCCGGTTCAAGGCGTCGAGCAGATGATTTTCTGTTTGATCAGTCAGATGACATTTACGACCAAGAACATTCTATATCAGCCATCAAAAAGAGTGTCATGCACTCATACCATTCAAACATGGCCGGAGGTGGGGGTATCATCCTATTTTTTATTTGCGAATCTAGCTTAAATATAGAGAAATAAATGATCTTTGATTAAAAATTATTAATTAAATCATATTCTATTGCAGAAAGTCGACCCAAGATTTATTCGTCCGATAGCGATGAAGAATATTCCGATTCTGATGTAAATAGACATTTTTAGTATTTTATATTTATTTGATAACATTGTTTAGGGCTCTATGTAGGGGCCCTTTTGTATCAGAAAATTGTATTAATAATGTGTCCTCGTTTTGTAAATATCAAAGCATTAATTTATGTTGAAACAAATTGGGCATTAAGGGCCTAAAAGTTGAATTTGTAAAAATCTTAATTGTCCCTATGACTAATATTGAATTTTATTTTTGTGTATGCTTTGTAAAATAGCTATTAAACCAATTTTTATGTTTCTTATTAGATTTCAGGTAAATTCGTGAATTTAAAATATATTTTTATAAAAATGATCGAAAAATTTTAAAATGTATTTTATTAATATATAAGCAAAAACAATAATTTTTTATTAATCCTTTTTATAATTTTAATTTATATTTAGAAAAAATACGCCAAAAAAGGTACAAAAATTATTGACAGTGATGATGAGTAGTTTCAATGCGCCTGACGACTCTGATATATAAATGATTCTTTTATTGTATTTGTTTTTATACGTTATGATTACATATTTAATATATATATTATTTATTAACGCCTACTGTTAAGATTTACTAATATGTACTTACAATTGTCATTTAAGGTTTCTTATAGCTGAAATTTTTTGAGTTTGTCATAGTCTCTCAAGGTCACATACATATCTTTTTTGTTTATTAATGAGAACACATGGTTTTTCTATTTAATAATTTTCGTTTAAATTGAAAGCTTACTTAGGATATCTAATGCCAAAAATTATTCGTATGTAGCTTAAATTTAAATCCGGTTGTTTACCATTTGATTTGGCTTTTAAATTTTTTAAAGTTTTTTTGATGTCACATTTTTATTTGAATTATCCGTTGTCAATTTTAATGTTAAGATCTAAAAATTCTAAGTAAAAAGAGGAATTAAAAAGGGGCAAAATTAGTTTTAGTCTTATCATTACCATTGAAATTAGATTTAATTATGATTAACTACGGAAAACTTCATCAAAGTTTAAGTTATTTTCTAACTGGTTGAATTTTTTTAGTGTAACTATCAACTTATTGGATAAAAATTTTGGATATAATTGTAAAATAGCAAATTTTTTAAACAAGTAAAGTTAGTTATATTTTATAATTGTAAGGGAATAAATAAATTAAAAAATCTTTACTTAAATTACTACTTCGGTGAAATAATTAAGTTGACCATTAACTATACTTTTGTGAAACATCTTAGGGGTTCAACTATTAGCTAAATGCGGTTATATATTAACTAATAGAAATTAAATGATCGTTTATATAAAATATTTAGTTTTTATATATACATTTTTTTTGATTATTGGGTTTTAGATTTTCGGGGTCGCAAAAAACGTAATATTCATTTTTCGGCATTAATTTAGATTGGAGACGGGAGTTAATTATCGAAACGAAAAAAGAGGACAAAGTGTATATCTTTTTTCTTCTTCTTTGCCAATCATTTTGGATATCTTAGTTATTGTCGACCTATATAGGCAGTTTAGATTTTTTAAAAATTGTCCCTAAAATGTTTCACATATATAAGTGATTTGCCACACTTTTAACAAGTGGCTGCGCAGGCATTTATATATAATTATTTTTAAATCCTCTAGCCTAAATTTTTTTACGCCTTGTTAAAACATGTATAAACTAAAAACTATAAAAGTTTTGATCTAAAATAACGTTGATTCTAGGCTTTATATTGAAGTTGACAATTTTGTTACTTATTATAAATATTCGCTAGATTAATGGATTGATGTTTTCGACAGTTTAATACAATATAAACGATTTTAACAAATATTTTATTTGGACTCGGGGCATATTAATTTTATAATAATAATTATTAATTGTCCAATGCTTCGTGTGAGTCAGCTTTAAGCATAATTTTTGGAATAAATGTTGTCTCCATTTATCCAAGTAAAATTATAAAATAAAAACGAACGCGTTTGTTACATAAAATAGAACATTTGTTCGGGGCATAGTATAATGTAAGGTGGCAATGTCAATTATTTCTATATATCTTTTTAAGGGGCCATAGAAAATGCGTGACATAAATTAATTGACTTCTTCATCTAATAAGACAACACCCTTAATTATCCAAATTTGTTGGATTTTTGAATTTTTTTGAAGGAAAAATCTTGTTTGCTGTTTTTCGCCAGTGTTTTATTAGATTGGTTTGGCCAGGTTAGGGTGTGGCCCTTAATAAAATTGTGTATAACAAACATTTCAAATTATTAACGTTAGTGACCTGTTTACTAAATTTTTTAAAAATTAAAAATTTTTTTAGAATTAAAAAACTTTTGCAAGCCCTAATGTTAACCGGCAAATTTTAAATATTTCATTTTTATACATTAAATTATGTTTCATTTTAAAATAGTATAAGCAAATATTTCCTTTATTTAGAGCAAAATTTTCTCATTCGGAGCCTATGACCTTATAAATAAGGAAATTATATTGATAGTACTATGGGATAGCTGCTAATTCACAAGACAAACAACGAGAAAAATCAGGTTGTTAGGTTAGATTTCTGATTCTCACCTTCTTTTCTCGTCAGCTAAATATTTTTAGTACACATCGAAAATCATAAAATGCCAAAAGTGACACTTCTGAGATTCAAACTATTTAATGTTTTAAATTTTTTTTTGATATATCTAGTTTGATTCTATAATATAATAATTTTAGTATAATTATTTGATGTTAAGATTAATTAGCATTTAAAACCTTAGCGCAAAATTTAATTTGTTATTATTTTACAGATCTAATTTAACAAACTTATCCAAATATTATTATTCGTTTTTAAGTTTAGGTCGCAAAACTGTCCATTTTTTGGGATTTTCAGAAAAATGAATAACCAAATTCAAATAAGTAGCAAAATTCATTTAGTTTTTTTATCAAGAATTGAAGGCGCACTATAGATTACCTATATACAGCTTGATGGTTTTATCTTTAATGGCTGCATGGTAACCCTTAATGTGATTATTTTTAAACCATAATTTAGTGCCAAATGGCCCGGTATATCACGACTGCTTTCAAAAATTATTAAAAATTTTAATTTTAATTTATTCGTCTTTAGCTTTTATTCAATCTGTACACATTAAAAAATAAGTGAACTCTACGTGACTAATTAACGAGACCTTATCAGCATTGAATGTTGTTCAAATTAAATTCCCCTGAAGCCGTCATGCGAAATAATATATTTGCCTTGAAGGAATTTTTTACAATTTTTATCATTCTCATTAAGCATCTCGGCGTCTTGAAGTTTACGAAACAAAAGCACAAAAACTTTGGCCAAAAATTGTGTCCCCTTGGCTGTCGCAATTATTTTTTGTTATATACATGAAACATAATGACACTATTATTATTAATATTTGGATATAACAACCATTTTGCTTAGCCTTTTTTCTTTCTTTTGCTAATCATATTTTTGTTTTTTTATTCATCTCAACGACGACATTTTTAATTTTTGGCCAACACAATCTCGTAGCCATTTTTTATCCTATAAATCCTTATACCAGAAATTTATTCGCACTTCCTCAAACCTATTACATTGAAAAAAGTATTCAACTGATTTAATTTATTCTTTAATTTAATTAATAGCTAGGTGAGTTGTTAAGCCTGTGGAGATTTTACTTTTAAATTATATTAAGAAAAAGATATAGTTAATTTGTTCGGACGACGTCAAATATTATCAAATATAATTGTTTTAAACATAATTTTGCAAAGTCGGCTTCTTTTCATTTAAAATATTAAATACATGTACCAACCACTTTGAAGCAGCTGAGTGGCCTAGTTAGTCAGCGAACTCTAGACAATTTGTTTTAAATAATAGCCTAGGCCTAAACCCTAAGTCTCAGGCGTGTGAACAAATCTCGCTATTTAATCCGACGGCGATATTAAATGATATCCTCGGTTTATAAAATCCCTTAACCCGTATGGCACTAATGGGGAAAGGTTTGGAACCCTCAAATATGATCATATCTTTGAAACATATAAATTTATTTTTTCGTAAATATTAACTAAACCAGCATTGCCAGATTATGACCAGTTTCATAAATGTCTCCCAATCGAAATCGGGCATCAGACCTATGTGTCAGTCTTAGGAGGTGTATTTACAACTGAGTTAAAATGCAATTATTTTTTCTTATATTCTCTTAAGTGCAATTACCCTTAATGAACGCACCAGTAGAGGCGTTAAATCAAAACCAGGAGCGTGTAGTACTAGACAATACCGTGGAAACTGACGATATTTGGCAATTTTTGACCGAACAAACGGGCATGCAAGTAACACCAACCATCGAAATAAGGACGGACCTATTCAATTTTGATAATAAGAGCCTGGCTCTCAGTCCGCGAAAGTTGCAGGCTAAACAAGTTCTCGTGAAAAAACTTTCGCAGCGAAGTGATTGCGGAAATGACAAAATCGAAGAACCGATGGGAGGATTGGGAATGCCAGAGAGTCAACCCAATTCGATGATTGAGCACGAGTCTCAGCTACCGCCCGAACTGGAAAATATTGTTCTCAGCGTGGCAATCGATAAAGTTGTCGGTATATCTCAGTACCTGGCCATACCTATAGGTTCGTTAACATCATTTGTAGTCTCTTTTCTAATTGCTAGCTAAAATAACCTAGAAAAGCAAAATTGTTTCTCGAGATCGAGTATTATGGTAATATAATTGATTGTACTAGATCCAGCTCAATGGTCAAATCAACAAGTTGGAAGGTGGTTGGGCTATTTACTTGGCAACCCTAACCTGGAAACTTATTTACAATTGCAAGATGTGAATGGTACTACATTGGTGCAAATGGAATCCCGTTATTTTGAAGCACGGTTTGGCGCTCAAGTTGGACAAAACATATACTCCGAGCTTGAGATTTGGAAAAACGGTTAAAAATTTTTTAAAATTGATAATGTTTTTGCTGACGCACAAAATGAATTTTTCTGAAAAACAAAAAATCCTCGAGAGTTGCTTCGTAACATTTAACCCCTGGAGGTTACGGGCGATAGGGCAATTTTTAATTTTTATGTAAAACAATTTAAGTTGTTTTTATTTTGGCTAGCCCATCAAATATATAAGTAGCTAGAAATTCTTTATATTGTATTTATGCTATTTTTCACCCGACAAGTTAAAATTTCTATTTTTTTCTTAGTGAGCATATTAATGCCGCAACATACAAATTATCGCGCTTTGGGCCGGAATTTTCCAGAAGCCAAATTATTGGATAGTAGCGAAGACGAAGGCCATTCTGTTAGCGGTGAAAGTGGATTCGCGAGTTATGCTAATAGTCCTGGAAGTTTCGAAAGGTAGTAAATTTATTAACTTGGTTTTGGTATATATTTTTTTTTGTATTTTTTAGTGGTCCAAAACGTTCTAACTTTCATCCAATATTTGCAAACAGGCATATTGTTGCCTTCCGATATGTAAAAAAATTTCTGTATTTTGGACAATCATTCTTTAATCTATCCTTTTCATTTAAAATGTTATAGCAATACGAGCTACTCAAATTATTCACCATATGGAGAACCTTGTGATATTAAATCCCACAACATTTACATGGCGTTTCCAGAGGGTAATGCCAACATCCCAAGGTCGGATTCTTTCCTCTCGACAACCCTGACCCAATTTTCAGAAGAATCGCTTGCCTACCCAATGGATTCTTACTATAATATGGGATTAGATTCCAATTTCAAAAATAACGGGCCAAACATTGTGCTGCGAGGGCCCGAGGATCGCCAACAAAACACTAAATTAACCGAACTCCTAGGCCTACCTGAGAATTATTTCCAAATCGATGAGAATATGGGTATGCTGATTTTAAATAATAGATAAAACTATTTAGAATAAAAAAATGAGGGTTAGAGTAAATATTAAGTCTGGGGTAAAAACTTTTATTTAACTTACTTTTTGATATTTACATATATATATAGGTTGTGATGGTAATATCCTTAAACTTAGTGGGAAAACGAATCAGAAGGTCAAAAATGCTACGACAAAATCATCGGGTGCTTCCAAATCGGTTAGAAGAGCCAGGGCCCGGAAACCTCAAAGCAATCACCTGTGGTGCTTCATCAAGGAATTACTTGAAAATTCTGCTCAATATGGAAATTATGTCAAATGGATTGATCGAAATGACGGTAATTAATACGGGACAAAAAAAAATTTTTATGGAGATCTGTATTTTTTATTTATACTAGACATGGGTGTGTCAAAACTGCAAAAAAATTTACTAAATTTTTTTTTAATCTTTCATTGTTTCGTCCGAATGTTGTATTGTCCCCCCATGTTACATAAATATATACAAGTTAAGAAAGATGACTTCACGTATAAAAAAATGGCAAAAATTTATAACTTTGGACGCGCCATATAAAAATATAATATAGAGATTTCTAATTAAAATTACAATATCAAATAGCCACATTCCGTATCTACAATTCGTACGCCGTAGCCCAACTTTGGGGCCAACGGAAGTCCCGACCCGCCATGAATTACGATAAGCTCAGTCGATCGCTAAGGCAATATTACAAAAAGGGCATTATGCGGAAAGTGAGGAGATCCCAAAGGCTGGTATACCAGTTCGTGGGAAAATATGCATTATAAACCACAATCTTTTACACATAGACCTTTAATTTATTTAAAAAAAAATTATGCAATTTTTATATTCTCTAACAGCTAATAAATTATGGCAGTAAGTCATTAAATATAAGCGAACGTGAAGTTCCCAAGAGCCGTAATTAGTATTTATGAAAAGGGGTCGGCAAATTAAAAAAAAAATTTCGTTAAATTACTGGCTTAAAAAATGCTAGGTTTAATTGAAATAAAGCGAGGGCCATTTAAAAAAAATGCCGTATGGACCATTGTAATTAGAATTCTCCGGAAAAAGAGTGAATGCCAAGTTTGTATCATCCTGGTTACGGCTCTGCCCATGTATCTTATAAAAAATACTTTTACAACCTAAACCAGCCAAGTATAATGGCAAAAATGTACATACATATGATTATGTTTGAAAACTGTTTAATAACATTATAAAATGGCCCGCATGATCTCCTACAACGCTCTGAATTTTATAACACATCTTTAAATTACTTTAATTTTTGAAAATTTTTACAGTTGAGGTATTTAACTTATTCACAGCCCCGTTTATCAATTATTTTTATCAATGAATTTTTGTAACCTTGTCAATGGTTTAATCTAGCCATACTATGGAATTTTAATTTATTAATATATATTTAAAATTGTTATGTATGACATATATATCGGAACATTTATTAATGCCGATCTGGTATAAAGATATGGCTTTGTTATTTAATAAATTATTTTATAAAACACCTAGCAGATTGAGGTAGATTTGACTATCTTTTTTTTAATTTGAAAAGAAATTTATGTATATAAAATTAAAAACTCATAAAAAAATTTTTTGTTACATAATTTTACTTTTAAATATTCAAAAGGAAAAAATATCGTCTCAAAATAGCCCAGTGACAAGCATTCCCGGTCTTAAATGCTATAGGTTTGGGTTAAAATCCGTGCATAGGCGTTTTTTCCTTTAAAAAATTAAAAATATGTGCAACCAATTTGAGCTGCTAAGTGGCCTGCTAATGCAGTAGGCTAAACCATGTGTCAGAGCCTAGGCTAAAAATCTATATCATTTTACTTTTACACCAGAAGGCAATATTAATTGCTTTGCACGGGTTAAAATAGTCAAAGCTCTTAACGGGTATGGCGCCTTTATATGAAAAATATATAGGGGAAACCTAAAACCCCATTAGAACAAGATTAAATTTTTCTTTTTATTAACGCGTTAAAAACACATTTTCTTTTAAAAAATAATAATTTAATAAGTTAAAGAAAAAAAAATGGTCCATGCCATAACTTGTAAAATGTTCAGTTCATGGACATTCAAAAGTTTTTATTTTTCGCAAAACAAAATTCGAAGAAAACGTCGCGGTGTAGGTTTATATTGTGTCGCATATTGAAAAAAATATGTTTTTTTCGGTCTACGCTTGCATCTTACACAATTTTGATATATAATAAATGAGCCAACAATTAAAAATTTATAAAACATGTAAAATTTTCAATGTTATAAACACATTAAAATACATACGTTTCGATTTTCAGGTTACATTAAAAATCAGAGTTAATCAACGTTGTTAAAAATTTAAAAAAAAAACTAAATTACCGTAATATGCGACAATAACAAAGCAATTTATTAATCTATATTATTCACCAATACCAATGTCAAACAAATGGAAATTATTTTACACAAGTTTAAAAACATTTTTAGATATATTGACTAGTAAATATGGAATTGACACTTGGTCTAATTTAAGATTTACATTTGGTCAAACTTGTGATAATTTATAGGAAGAAGGTAAAAAAAACAGCTTTAAAAATTTTGTTTATAAAATTTTATAATTTGAATATATGAATTCACTAAGATGATTACATCTAAATTGCATCCTTAACCATCATTGATAAATAATGGTGTTTATGGTATTCAAGTGGGTGGGATCTTGTTCCTTATATAAAATATTTCATTCAGGGAGTTATAAACGGAGGGTATAATTCTAAACATTCTTTTTAAGCGTTCTTTGCTTCTCGGCCTTTTCCACAAGTTTTTCCCGTACGGATAATCCTTTTCGTTTCCTTATGTCGTACAAATAGGTTTGGGCTCTATTGCTTAAAGATGACTGTTCGTCTTCTTCATTTTCATCTATATCACCTATAATTTAAGACAAAAAATTCGTTTTAATATCGACAACATTTAGAAAAACAATTTTAAAAAAAGTATTTTAAAAAAAAAAGGCTAAATATACCAAAAAATAATTTAATTAAAAATCTGATGAAATAATGCACCGGTTTCGGGATTAATTGATATTTTGGCGTTTTTTAAATGAAATTCCAATTCGGTCGGATTGTATATATGTTGGAGATCGGCAGTGGTGAGTGGCTCTTCGTCTAATAGCTTAAAATTAAAAATTTAGAGAAAAAATCCGATGTATACCCTGAACGTAATTAATGAGTTCACGTCTAATGCAATAAAAGGCAAACAAAGCCTTTCATTTAAAAACAAATTCAATTTAATTAACAATAGAATCAGAGCTGAAAAAACCATTTTTTGGCTAAATCATTTTTATAGAGGAATAGCAGGGTTTGGTTAAGAGAGAAAATAATTAAAAAATATCAAAATCATTGCATAAGTTAAGAGTTATAACCGATCTCCAAAATTTTTCACATAATTATTAAATAACAAAATGATTTTAGCGTCAAAAGGTGGCTTTTTTCTAAGCGAAGTTAAAAATGACTTGATATTAAAAAAAATGGAGTTAAATAGCGATATTTTTAACAACAAAAAAACCTCCCAATGAGAAAATGTGAGCTGCGGGTTAGCTAGACCACTTGTTTTAGTTCGTAGCTCCCGCGTGAACCCAAAACTTTCGACGACCGGAAGTGAAGCCCGAACGCTAAAAAGTTGCGTGCCCTCGATACAATCTTCGCCTAGCACTTTGCCGTACCTCTTGTTGAGGACACTATACATCTTACCTGTAATGTATTTTAGTCAATTTTAATATGGGCACGCTCAAAATCAATTATTTTTTGCAAATATCAAAAGTTAAATTTTGTTTTCCTATGTTATAGATAAATGGAGGGAAAAACATTTTGAATAGTTTGATGGTTTCGACAAATAACCGTTTTTATAGACATGTTAGATGTAGATCATCACATTTATTTTCGGCTAACTGGGCTTTTTATATTATTTAATTAAATAAGAGGAAAGAAAAAAATTTAAACGTATACCAAAAAAGATTTTTCAAATTATTATAAAAAAATTAGGGTAAGTTTACTAGAATATCAAAATCTATTTTAAAATTTTCACCTTCGGTGTCAATAACCCGTAATTTTTGCAAAAAAAAATTTAAAAAAAGGAGGCTTGTTTTAGCAGTGGACCTATGATTTTTCATTTTGTATAAAAGATTTGACACTTATTGCTGAAAACGGTTAAATTAATAAGTAAAAATTAATAAATAATACCCATGGCGTCAACTTTGGTTTGTATGACACAATCATATGTTGCTAACATGAGACGAGGCGAAGCCTTTAGAAAGGCTTGAGTAAAGGCATCACGCGTCTCTGACATTATTCGACCAGATAGTAGGCCGCCTACCAGTATTGTTTTAGAAGTAACAGTTTTTGCAACATTTTCCGATTCATAAGAGGCATTAACATTAACATCATCATGTTCGATTTGAGATGATTCTGATATATTGCTTTCTCGTTCTTCTGAATCTGCGTTATAGATTTCATTATTCGAGATATCATCCTTTTTGCTTTGATTGAATGGGTTTATGTGCAAAATATCTCTCACAAGTGTTTTTAAACAATGCCTTAGGCCTTGTGTTTCGATTGAAGTTGCGATTTCTAATGTGGATGTTTCGTTGAATATATCATCGTTAGAGAAGGACATTTTTGAAGTTCTTTGAGCCAGAGTGTTTAGTGAAACGTAAGGGTAAGAAATGGCAACGGGTGCAATCAAATTTTTGGTTGACTCCTTCTTCTCAGTGTTCAAATTAGTATTGTTAATACACCCAAGGTTGTTATTTTCATTCTCAGAGGACGGGGTTGAAGGATTATTTTTACGGCCCGTATCGTAATACAAATAAATATCTTTTACGATGTAAGCGACGCCCCTCAATGGTTCTTCACATAGCGGGCCCCGTTGGGTAAGTTGGTGAAAGGCACCGACCAAACCTGTTTGAAGTAATTTACGGTAAACGCAATCAGTGATAAGGGTTTGCCCGGTCTTAATGTCTGTAGGAGCAGAGCAATTGAAGTCAACATTGCAAAGACCGGACGTCAAATTGGGAATGGCGTTGATGAGCAAGTTGGGGCCACCAATTTTTGGGGCAGGGCCCGTTGCCGTGAGCCACAAAGCGCCATATATAGACTCCAAATTAGGATCGTAATTCATGCTATCTTCTTCTCTAATACCGCCATTTATGTTACCCGTAGATTGAAATGTTTGTTGTTTATTGTGGTAGTAGCTTGATGATAATATATGTTTGACGTGGTAGGCCAATTGACACCAACAAAACGTTGGTAGGTATGCCGTATTACTTTTATCATTGAGGACAAATTTCGTGGAATCTGAATTATCTCGAGACTGTTTTTTGCTGCTTGGACAATGAACCTTTTTACTAGTTTTGTAAACATTAGTAGTTTTACTCTTTTGGAAAATGTTTCGGGTCTCTTTTTCAGAATAAACCGAGGGCGTTGATAATTTTCCGTCTCCCAGCTCTGAACTATTAATTGGATGCAAGTTGGCAGGCAGCAATCTTGACGGACCACCTAGTTTAGATGACATTTTTGAAAAGGATGATAACGTGCTAGATCGTTCATCGTTTTCAAATGCATCTTCGGGGTGGTCTACTCCTCTGCCTGCTTCTAAGTCGCAATTCAAACTGCGTTTCGTTTCATACTTTAAACGCGTATAAAACTTTTTGACTTGCCTAGGTCTATCACAGTTACAAGCATCGATACATAGCTTGGCAAGTTTTGTAAGCTCAGTTATTATATTAATTTTGCTAGAGTCGTTACCAGTTTTACTGGTTCCGGTATTATTAATATTAGTATTATTAGTGTCATTATTGATAGCTAAGACATCATCTGGTTTTGGATATAATAAGTCGAGTAAATCACCACCAGCATGTTCGATAAATTTAATTAGGTCGACAGGAAGGGGAACTATTTCAAAGGCGTATTCAACGAAACGGTATCGGTATCTATCCTCAGTAACAGGGATAATAACACCTAGATCTTGGAGAACGGTCATAAAGGGACCTTGCGGCGGAACACTGAACAAATATTATTTTCAAATATAAATATGAATGGCTAAATGTGTTGTAAGTAAAATCCTGACAAATGTGAATATATAAATTTTAATAATCCACTTGACTTATGAACTAATGTGCTCGATAAGAAGAGAAGGGATATAAAGAAAAGAAAACGGCGTAGTGGTTTATATTCTCATCATTCCATAACACATGCCGACAAAATTTTACTTAATTTTCGTATCATTTTGCAAACAAGCATTGCTATCTGCCCAATTTTCAATTTTCTCTTTATGAATTTTTTTTTATAAAATAAAACTAATGAAAACTCTAACGTTTCATTATTTTATTTTAACTTAATTAGAATCAAAGAAAATACCATTTAAGAGCATAGACGCAGAAAAATATAACTAAGCAAGCAAAAAAATTAACGGCATAAAATTTAAAAATTTGCTGTTTTTATATCATTTATATAAAATGTTGGTTTTCACTAATTTAATTATATTTTATTTTCTTTATACAGTTTGTGAATCTCAAGTCTCAAAAAATTTTCACTTTTGTATTTTCTTCTCCTTTTCAAAAATCATAGCAAGAAAAATGAGTTATAAAAACGGGAAAAGTGGACAGATATTAATAATGATTTGTTTCTTCGCCCTTAAAATTTTTATTTTTACGATTTATTAACAAGTATTGCAATAATTAGATAAAATAAGTCCATATTCAATTACATTAAAATGCAAAAAGTCAATAATGGAAAGTGTGCCAATGACAAAAGTTAAATAGGTATAATAATTAAAATACATTACTCTTCAGCTGATGGTTCCAACAGATTCTGGCGCAAATCAACTTGGCAAGGTTGTGAAATAGTTTCACGGAAGGGAATGATAGGGTCAGAGACGGCATAATTTTTGTAAAAATCTTCAATCTCCTGTTTGTTCGTCATATCGTGGGACTCATCGTCATCAAAATCATAATTTCTAGGGGTTTTATGTGAAGTCTGAGACAACTTTTGTAGGTTTTCAATGATTTGGGACAGTTCAAGAATGCAATGTTCAAGGTGGACTTCCCCTATAACCTTGAGAATTAGTTGACCAGATGATGAGAGGTAAAAGGTGGAAGACGGATCAGTGTTGCACAATATTTCAAGGGCTATAAAATTATGAGTGATTATAAAGCTTCAACATATTAGGTATGAGAAATATAAGTTATAAAATAACAACTTATTACATACACATTTAGCAAGGGTAGAAAAGTTAACCAAAAAAATACTCTACTATTTATTGCGTAGTTAATTCAGAATTTTTAATCAAGAATTAAATTTATAACCGTTAAAAATGCCTAACTAAGCTATAGTTAAAAATCAATTTAAATTATTCACCATAACGATGTTTGCAGTTATTTAAAATTAATAATTTTTTTTGATACCGTTAATTAACATTGCATTCGCCCTAAAATACGCCTTTCCTTTATTATATATATTTTTAAAGTTTTCAAAAGCTTGTTTAATGCCAAATAAATACAAAAATTTAATGATATGGGGAAGTCATTCATTACATTTATAACACGTTTAATTAATTTTATCATTTTTAATGCCGATTCCTACTCGTGTATTAAATTTTTTCGTAATATTTAAAATAATGAGATAAACTATTTATCAAAAAATTCATTTTAAGGTAATCTAAAAGGCCTTTAGTTAATTCATGGTTTTTATACTCTTTTTACGGAAAAATAAAAACGATATGAGACATGGCCTTGAATGCAAAAATAGTATGTCAAAACCTTTCTGGAGCATCCGAAACTGCCCTATGCGTTTAGGCTCAATTGCAACCTCCATTAAAGGTTGATTGCAATAATAGAGGCCTGCGAACGCAGGGCACGCTGGGTCAGAAGAGATTGTGAAATATTTTGGTAAAATGAAATGCTCTTGTGTAATTTGTTCATTAAACGACGCTTCCAAACTAGATTGATTAACAGCGGCAAAATCCGTCTTTTCATATAACAACTCCACGGCAACGATATTCCCAATTCCTACGCCAAATTCTCTCGTTTTTTTAATGAATCCATAAGAGGCTTCGGGACAGTACACTACACTCTCAATATCAACTAAATCTTCATTACCTAAGTGTATAAATTTATTTATGAAGAGATGTATAAATATAATTAAATATATTAAATTCAGAAGCATTTAAATGAAGTCTTCCTAAGGGCACGTTTAACATTATGTTTTATTTCTTAATAAATATATTTTTACGATTTCCTTTTTTAAGGTCCAAAAACAATTAGGGCAAGTATTGAGAACTCAACTGCCCTGAGAAGCAGCGTAATTAAGGCTAAATTATCTATTTATTAGCTGTTTGAATCGCAGAGCCATAGAATCGCCGCAGAAAACTTCCCCATTTAAAGATGTCAATAAAATATAAATTTGTACTACTTTTATTTTATAAAATTTTCAAAATTTTGAAAAAATAATTTTTTTGTCAGCTTAACCTCGCCATCATAATAGAAAAACCAAATTTCAATTATATTTTGCAAAACAACAAAATAAATACATATTAAATATATGATTGAATACCCCCACAACACAAATAAATTTTTTTGATTTGAACGACCGTCTGCTTAGGTGCATTTTGATCTGTTGCAGAGATGCCGCGTTGCGCAATGAAGTAACTTGTGTTTGGACGTAATACTCCACTGTAAACTTTGCATAGGGCCAAGACTCTTGTTGAAGGATCTATTTCCTCAGGTGCTTCTTTAAATTCGGCATTTTCAGATTCTTGGGAGGCAGTGTCACATGGAAGTAATGCTCGGGGTGGGATGTCTTGATATAGAATGTGCATTAGAAAAATTAAAATTGAAACAACTGTAAAAATTCATCAAGAAAACTTGCGGGAATGTGCATATGAAGAAGACAAAAAACCATTGTGTTTAGAGGTTTCCCCATATAGGGGCGCCATAGCCGTTTAATTGACTCTTTTGACCCAAGCAAAGCAATTAATATTGCCGTCGGGTTAAATAATAAGATTTGCTCGCACGCCAAAAACCAAGGTTTTCAGCCTAGGCTCTAATTTTGGCATATCATTTAGTGCTTACTGCCTAAGCAGGCCAGTCAGCAGCCTTAAAGTGGTTGAAAATGTGTATTTTTCCAAAAAAAAGCCGGCTGTTCACGGATTCGAACACAAACCTCCTGCGTGTAAGACAGGTGAATTTCCCACTAGGCTAAACTGAGCCCATATATAAAGAATAATCAACAAAATCTGAACCCTTTTCAAAGAAGACACAATTATATTTGGGCCAATATTTGACAACTTAAATCCATTATATTACCTTTGTTATTATTTGAATTTAAAATTTGTGTGCCTTCCTCATCATTGTTCGTATGGACGACGGTATTCGATAATTCAGCAAATCGCGTCTTATATTGCCGGATCCGGGCTTTTCGCTCAGCTATTTTGTCTTGAAACCCTTTCGCTTCGTCAATTCGATAAGAACTATTGTAAACTGAATCTTGAGCTTGGGGATCACAATAGCCGTTTGTCAAGATAGATTTTGAAATGTGTTTAGCCGTATTTTTTTGACCAAGGGGTTTGTTGGCATTTTTAAAAATTTTACAAACAAAGGCTATAAGTGGGATTGATTGGTGAGCGAGGATGGGATCATCATGCATAGGTTTTTGGCTAAGACCCGCGTGAATTTGCTGTTGAGTCATGTTAGAAGATACACCTAAATTGACGCAGTGTTTGGGTATATAAAACTATAATTCGTAAAGTAAAAATTAAATTTCAAATTTAATATATAAAATTACTATTGTCTATCTTATAACTAAGAAAAACTAATATTCAGAATATCATTTGTAATAAAATATATTTTAATATCCAAAAAAAATCGTAGTTACATTTTCTATAGTATTCGATTAACTGATTAGAGGTCAGCGTAATTGGCGTTAGGGACAAGTAAGGTAACAATGTTTCGATCCGTTTATTAGTCATTTTTAGAGGTCCTGGCAAACTGCGACAAACAATATCTAAAAGGGATCATATAAAAAACATAAATCCTATAATTTTTTTGTAAAAAAATGATAGATATAATTATAAATGTGTTGTACATGGTTAGATATTTAGAATATTCTTAAGGCTAATTAATTAGCATGGTACCTAAAAACACGGTAGATATGGGTATCCATTTTTGCATAAGGTAAGTAAGCAAATATCTCGGTTCGTATGTCGTAACATCTTTATTCGGTAAATCGATGTTCAACCCTCGAAAAATTTTTTCAATGTTTGATTTATTTCTAAGGCCAAAATACATAAGATTATAATTTAGAGTTTACAAAGTTGCTTCCGTATAAAAAATATTTTTAACAAGGCACGTGTTTTCAAGTTACCCTAATCTCTAGCCCATTATTTCAAGATAAATAACATAGATTTAAGGAAACGGCCTAGTTTAATGATTAAAAAATGAAATTATTGGCTCAAAACGTTAAGATTACAGTTTATATAAAACTAAAAATTAAAAAAAACGCTAAATTTTAGTAAATTGCCTGTCTCAGGTTCTTAATCGAATCAGTTCAACTTTATAACCCAGCCCAATCTTTAAGCAGGGAAACTAATGACTCACTGACATATAATATGTGCCAGGGTAAATTATTAGCTAATAATAAAATAGGCGTTATATTAGTAAACTTCAATAATTTAAAAATAAGTTATAAAGAGGCACCTATCATTGAGTATGATATCATAAACGTTCCAAAGATTTTGCAATATTAGGCTGACGAATAACGGGTTCTTATTTTTGGCCTAATGCAAAAGAGTGACAATTGTTTTAAGCTCTAAATAAGCATCAATAATAAATGATTTAAACAAAGTTAGTATTTTACATTAAAATATCTCTTAATACAAATTTAAAAGTCGTAGTTTTAATATACCAGCTGTACAAGCGTCAAAAGTAACGCAGTTTAAGTTTATAACTTTTTCCTAAAATTTAATCAATGTTAAGCTCTAATTTTATCATAGGATTTATTCTACGAATATAAATGAATTTGTCTATATATACGATGAATTTGTTAATCAAAAGATAGTTTTTGTTTTTTTATAAAATAAAAATTTATCTTTTATCAATTCACCAACAATAAAGTCTAGATAACACTAGACAACAAAATTTGGACAACCGGATGCATCATGGCCGTTTTTGGTCAAATTTTTGATGCTGATTACAAATAAGAAATCATTTCCTATTTTTGTAGTATTTTGGGCTTTATGATTTCTAAACCTATGGGTATCAAAAGTCAAAAAATATAATTAAATTAAAGAAATGTTCATTATTATATGGCATTACTTTTATAATATTTATTATTTTTTAATTTTTCGTTTTTGTAAAATGAGTGGTTTTTGCCATGTAATCCATTTTTTGATCGTAAATAACTTTAAAGTGAATTGCTAATAATTTGAGATAATTTTTAATGATATGTAATTCATAAGGAATCTAAATATGCAAAGAGATTTTTAACTTAATAATTTAGGAAAATAAATTTTTTTTCTAATCTTTAAATAAATGAAGCTTATCATTCAGATTTTATAATTGGGTAGTTGTTAGCTCAAACATTGTAAGCCTGCTAGGAAAAATAAAAAATATTGAAATTTTAAATTTAAAACATTTTATTTCAAACTTGTACAAAATCGTGATATTAATAATTTAGCGTGCAAAATTTTTTGTACAATGTAATGTGATATTTTAGATTTAACCAATTTCTTGAAAATCTTTAAAAGAAATGCAGATTTTCATAACCTACACATGTGGGTTACTCCATAATATGCTGAAATACAAATAAGCAATTCATAAAATCTAATTTTAAATATTACCAAGCCTCCACGTTTGATTCTTTTTTCTCTAGCATTTATGTAGTAATCCCCCCAAAGCGTTTTATTTAGAGCTTGTTGGCTAAATCCCAATTTGTTAGCATAAATTTGTGCAAAACTAGCTAAACTGTGTGATAATAAATAAATTAAAAATTGTAATATTTAAATATATATATAATAAAATAATTATTTAGTTTTTAAGATCAAATAATATCAACTCTTACTCAAAACACCATCCATCAAGTGCACAGGCAAAAATCACATTTGATTTGAGAGGTGAAAAATGGGCATCTGATTCTTCTTCCTCATCAAAATTATCACAGTCATCTATATGGTCTTGTAATTCTTTACCTGAATCAAAGCAACTGTTCTCTGAATTTTCTACCAACTACATGACAAAAAATAAGTTGGAATTAAAAAGTAAGCAACTTAAATTTAACTTAAAAAATTATGTAATTTTAATCATAGCTACCTCATCCTCTCTTTGTAAAATGTTTGAGGCAACTAACTCGCTATAATATGAGTTTACCTATAAAGAACAATATATAATTATACACATGCAATTGCATAAAGAGAAAATAGAAAGTTTAGACTTAAACTTGCAATAAAACACTAAAAATAATAAGTTCATGTGAAAAATTTTAATATCTTATAAATATAATTATACATTACTTCCGATAATAGTTTTGTGATATGTTGATAAGCTTCAACAGGAGTTAACTTTATTTCTGTAATTAATCTATCCATTTTGTTTATAACAAGCAACATTTTTATACCTTCATTCCATGCTTGTCTCATCACAGTTTGTGTCTAAACTTAAAAATTAATACAATTAATTGTCAATTTTAACATTAAAAATTACAATACCTGAGCACACAATCCTTCAATGACATCAATTAATATGATAGCAGAATCACTGAGTCTTGCTGCTACTGATACCTCATTATTAAAGTCAATATGACCAGGAGAATCAATTAAATTTATAACAAAAGAGTTTGAGTAAACGTAACTTTTTCCTTTATAAGAATATATTAAAGATATACAGCTAGATTTAATTGTTATCCCTCTTTCTTGCTCCTCCTTTCGATTATCCATATACCTTAATTTTCCGGCGGTTCTATTAGATATTAAACCATTGCATGCAATAATGTGATCGGCAAAAGTTGTTTTTCCATGATCCACATGAGCGAGCAAGCAAATATTACGTATATTTAACAGAGGGCAATTTAAAATTGTTTCTGATTTCGAATCAAATTTCATTGAAAAACATAAGGACACCTAACAATTAATGGTGGACCCAAAGTTGTACGAAACAAAAATCCTTAAAAAAACAAAAATCCATATAATATGCTAACATTGTGATATATTTTAGGTAGGTTAAGGCAAAGTTATATTATGGTTAGTTTAACGTTTGGTTAAGGTAAAATTTCGATTAGGATAAGCTTAGTATGAGGTTTGCTTAGGGTTTTGATAAGGTTTATTTAGGGTTAGGGTTAGTTAGTCTTAAGGTTAGGGTAAGGTTAGCTTAGTGTTCAGGTGGAGATAGATTAGTATAACAATGTGGTTAGATTAAGGTTAGAGTGAGATTAGCATTACGGTAACGTTGGACTAATTTAGGGTTAGTTTTTTGATTATAACATCCAAACTAATTTTTGATTGGTTGACCAATCAAATAATTTCGTACATATTTGGTGTCACCACAATTAATGTCTTACAATGGGCTGCGGCTAATACTCTTTTTAAAAGGGTAAAAAAAAATATTTCTAAAATAAAAAAAAATTTAGCGGCTAATATCAAAAAATGAGAGTTTAGGTTTTTTGGTTAGGATATGCCTAACAAAAAATTTTAAATTTTTTAAAAATTTTTTACACTTGCCGCTTCAATGATATTCAAATGCGTATGAAATTTTTTGTCGTCAAAACTTTTATTTCCACTAAGCCATGGCTGCGTCTAATATTAATTTTAAAATTGTAAATTTCTAACGAATAATATCAAAATACAAGATTAAAATTTAATCGATTTAAAATGACCTAAAAACTAATTTTTTAATTTTTACTTAATTAATTAAACCATAACTCTAATTTTAAAATAATTTAGCCTAAAATTTACCTAATCAATAACCCGCGATTGCTAGGGTGAGATAACGCAAATGCTACAGTTGGGGTCCATTAAACTTCTATGTCTTTAAGTTTAAAGCTATGAACTTTATTTTTTAAAATTTTATAGAAATATACGTGCTCCTTAATTAAGAACTAAAATAAGTTATTAATTTTTATTTCAAATTATATTTAAAACAAAGTAAAAAAAATCTGAAATTCAGGATATTTTTTATTACATTAAATAAATTTCGTCAATAAACTAAATTTAATATTATTGATCAAATTGTGTTTTTAGGTCTAATAGAACATAAATATTCACAAAAAAAAATATTTTAAAAGTAAAAACTAAATTTGGCAATTATTAACCATAAAAACTAGATATTTTAAAGAGAAAAAAATATAATACATATAATTATTATACAATAAAAACATTTTATATACTGGCGCGTTCAGGCTCATTTTATTTTTTTTTTAAATTTAATTTTTAAAAATTCAAAAATTTTTACCTTTTGACATTGAACGCTTTTTACAAAAAGTTGCCATTTTTTGTTATTAGCAAGTTTTTCTGAATTAAGTTTTAAAAATTTTTTAAAAAAAAAAAGTAAAATTTTAAAAAATTCAAAATTATTAAATTTTTAAAAATTTTTCAAAAAAATGAAATAAGTCGGAACGCGAAAAATAAAATTAGGTTGCAATTATGTAAGTTTGAATTTCATTGTGTGTTTGATAAATTTTTCAGAAAATTTAAAGATTCGTTTTTTGAGCTATTTGTGTCTAAACTTGACTTTAATTTTTTAACTTAAAAAAAAATTTAATATTTTTTGCGGCTAAGGTAGCCCATATTACGATCATCAAAAAAAAAATTATGACTTTAGCTACAATACATTTGATGATACATGCGCGCAAAGTTGGCTCAATTTTTTTTTTTTTTGCAAAAAATGAAAAATATTTTTGCTCTTATCTCGGTCAAAACTTCCGGTCAAAAAAAATTTAGGTTTTTATCAGCACCCAAGGACCCTCCGAGTGTACTAATTTTTAGCCAAAACTGAGAATTAGGAAAAAAATCTGTTGATTTGAGGTGGAATTGACCATATCTAAAATTATTATATAAAATTAAAATTGGATCGACAAGACTTTTTATTTAATTGCTTGGTGACGCTCTAGTTCGCAAGTTCCCTAAAATTAATTTTTCAATAACACAGGTCAACAAATATCAATGTCAAAAAAAAAAGTTTATGAAAAAATGCATCCCTATGATAGCCTTATCTCATATATATTTTCTGTTTTTCTTAGTTTCTTCCGCATTCGGCTTTTTAGATCCGTCCATATAAAAAAATTGCCTTTTTTAACCAAATCCTAAAAAGAAAAATTTAAGAATCTTTTTTTTATAAAACCCTTGTAACTTATATTTAATTTCTCAAATAATAAGAAATAAATTTCATTAGTATATCAAGGTTACATCAGCAAATAATACAAAATATTGCGTCCAAACTTAGATACGACACGCCGGCTTTTAATAAAAATAATATTTGATATGAATTTAACAATTTATCTGTTGTGAATATGCAAAAAAATGATTTATTTTTTTTTTTAATCTTTTTTGTTTGACATTTTTTCTAATAACAAACAAGTTGCAATTGTTTCAGTTTAAATTTAAATTTAGCATGGTTTTTAACATTGAAATTGGAGTTTAGAGTCTATATGGACCCTAACAGAATTTCTAATTTTTAAACAAATTTTGTCATTAAACTTAGACCAAATTTTAATTATTAGTTTAATTTATTATATATATAAAAAAAGTCACAAATATTTGTCCCCTTAAGTATAATATTTTTAAAAATTCACAGTTTTAGATGTGCTGGGTCCGTGTGGACCCAGTGTTAGGCTGCGGCTAGTAATTTTTTAAAAATTGTTAAAAAAATATTTTTAATAAAAAAAATTTTAGCTAAAATTAAACAATGAGATTATAGGTTTTTTCGTCGTTTTAGGATATGCCTAACAAAATATATATAAAAAAACCAAAAAATTAAAATTTTTAATTTTTTTTCACACTAGCCGTCTCAATGATATTTAAATGCGTGCAATTTTTTTCCGTCAAAATTTTTTTTTCACTAGCCGCATCCTTAATTGCGGGTTAAGTGATATAATGAAATTTTAATATATCATATGTTTTTCTAACATCTCGGTCGGCGAATCAAAATTTAACAAATTTTTTATTTACTTATCTATATATTCTTACTAAAAATATCATAATGAAATAAAACAAGCTTTTTTTCTATAGTTTAAAAACGGTTTATAATATTTGATAATGGAAGATGGATTTGATCTCTGTGAATGCATCTCTTCTCATGAGATGGCAATTCAAAGGCTCTTAAACGCAGTATGTAAATTTAAAATATTTAATATTTGATCCCAAATTTTCATATATCATAAAATTATATTGTAGCTTCGTGGTTCTCAATCATATTGTACGGATACTGAATGCCTTAATGAATGTATTTATATTATAGTTTTTTGTCAAATTTTTGTTAATTTTACTAATTGATAACCTCTTTTTAATCTGTATAGTACCTGGTACACGGATTAATGGGAATGGTACAACAGCTGAATTATCCACTACCTTTCTTATGGTTTTTGGAATTTTGGCCTTGACCATCATTATGTATTTATTTAGACCAAGTTCTATAAGAAATGCAAAGGCAGCTCCTGCTAGGCCTGATGATGATCATGATGGTTTTCATGAGGTATTTATTAGATAAAAATTTTTATTTACTAATTGATAGGGATTTAAATTACACAATTTGTTTATTATAATAAAAACATTTCTTTTGAAATTGTGTTTTGCAAACTTTAATCTCTAAATTTCTTCATTTTTAGAATCATCAACCACCTCCTGCACCACCAATTGCCTAAACTGGCTATTTGTTCATCATGACTATGCACAAACCTTGGATAAATATTTTTAAAATAGTTACAGCCTCATAATTACATATAAATGGATTCCAAAATAAAGGCCAGGCATTTTATCCATAAATTATATTATATTATAAGATGGATGTGCTATTAATATTTATTTAAATTATGTTATTTTACCCATATATGTCATTTTAACCAAAATCATTAAGTTTTTGCTCGGGATATTATATGATCATACTTACATTATATTATAAATTATCTTCATAATACAACAATGTTTGCCTTATTTATTACATTTTATTTATTATTTATCAATTATTATAATATAAGAAAATACAGATCAAAATACTAAATGCTAATTCACATGCAATCTATATTTTCAAAGCCAAAAATTATTTTAAAGAGATGATTGTCAAATCTCACGCAGTGCTATTTCTACTTTGAGCTTGTAGGCCTAATATTTTTATGCTCTGCCTACCATAATATCAAATGGTAAAAAGACATCTGAAATTTTAGACTTAAATTTTAATAAGTGACTGTCAGGAATAAAAAATAACTATAAAATTATGATAAATTAATCTTTAACACTTATACTTCCCAAAATTTAAATAATCAAATTGTCTTTGTGTATCAACAATAAGTGTTCATCAAAATAATGGTAGAATTAGTTCGTTTTTTTAAATACCTAGGCCTTATTTATTCCATCTATAAAAAAAATTTAATGTGATTCTAATTTATTTCTAATGCATCACGGATTACCTAATGCATTTTTTGCCCTAAATCGCCGAATGCTCAACATATACTTAAAAATTATGATCGGGACCCAATATTATTTAAAATTGCCTTAAGCCTTGCTTAATTTTCTTACAAGGACAGAATCGCCCTGGCTGCGGCTGCAACCAAAGGGCCTTTAGTATACATTTCTCACCTACGTTGGCAGAAAGAATGCCTGAATCAGGACCATTGTTAAATGACCTTTCATGCCAAACCCGACCCGGGCATTGTCGACCCATGACCCGGCACTCGGTCTGGGCACAAAATCCTCAGGTTGGGCAGTGCTGGGCACGTTAGACCCTGGGTCTCTTTAATAACCCTGATAAAGGACACAGGAGACGAGGAGGCACCTAGGTGAGTTTTAATTCAAACAGTTTTGGGAACAAACCTACTGGAAAGGGCTTGCATTACACAGCGGTAAGAACAATTCTCTAAAAAAATCTTTTAATATGCCTAATTTTGGGCCACACAATTTAAATGTTGCCTAATTAAACAGATACAAGTTGTTTTTTTACCTTTTGAATTAATATGAAATAGGCCCCTATACCCATCGATCACTAAATCAATGTTTGTTTAATATGATTAAATGCTTTCTTCCATATGACATGATTTACGTTTTCTTGCAAAGGCAGAAATGGAGAAAATATAACTATATTTTGGGGCGAGCAATAAGTCGGCTGTGCGCATTAAATAAATGATTTCGACAAGTCCAAAGGTAATATTTTTAGGCTGCTATCTTCTTGTAAAAGAACCTAATTTGACCTTCATTGTTTCCGCAAAAATAATTTTAGTGAGAAATATGTTTGGCCTTAAAACAAACGTAAAAATACACATTTTTAGGTAGGCTACGTCATTAGATGATATCACGAGATGTCGTAAATAATAATCAAAAATTGTTTTATTAATGATAATTATTATGTATGACCTAACAAAAAATGTCTTAATTTAATATATAAACCATTTATCATATAAAATAGCTATGACCCAAAAAGTTAACGATGCCATATTTAATCTTAAATTGAAAACGCTCGAACGGGCAGCTAATGCTTACCAATGCGTCCTACAAGAAAAAGAGGATAGGGAACGAGCCGAAGCAGCCAATAGATGGTACGCGAGGCTTTGGAAAACGACAGTTAGATTTAAAGAACATACACAAAGTTCGGAAGTTTACCTACGGACCTTATATCATCTCCAAGGGACGTCTGAATATGTAGCCCAAACTTTCGGAGGAATAGAAAAGGAGTTATCCTACTACTTGCCCGGCAATCCCATTCTTCGGCGCTACGATCATTTAGATTTAGTAAGCCCGGCAGCGGGGCTCAGCGGAATTTGGAAATTGTATAACGGGACGGCAAACAAAGCTAGCGATACTGCTGGTCCTAGTTATACGAAAGGTGCGACGATTCAAGTAAGTGGCATAGGGGGCGGTGTTATCGGAGAGGAGAAGCTTAAAATAGAGGGACTCATGATATACGTGAAAAATAATTACGATGTAAAATCATGGTTGACCCGAACTTTCAAGACCTCTCGTTTGAAAGTCCCGCTTAACCGCGATACCTCTAATACTGTGCCCCATTTTGCGGTAAAAGAGGCTGCTAAAACGTTAACCATTCTTGCACGCCAAGGGGTCCGGCTCATGGCACAACTTAGGTATCCTGGTATTTTGGAAATCCGAGAACCGATTGCCGAATCACGAAATTTGATTGTAGCCGTGACCGAGCCATATCAATATTCCCTACCTTTAATATCGGTATCATGCACGAACCCCCTACCACATGGACAAGAATGCTCTGAAAACAGACTCTCTAAACTGAAAATGCCAACCAAATCTTTTGGGTATAGAACAATAAAGATTTCATGCTTGGACTTTATTCCCAACAAATATTTATGCGACTTGGAGATGAAATATGGATTTTATAAGGTAGTATAAAATATTTGCAATTAAAATAATACAAAAAATTAAGTAGAGTAATATCTGATTTTAAGTAGTACCTTGTATAATTTTATATCCCATTTACCCTTTATCGAAATCTTGTCAAACTTGATATTATGAGTTAAAGTTTTAATTATGATGAATAATACGTAATTTAAGTCTCTAAGGCCATAACCTTGCATTTCATCATTTTTTTTATAAAAATTGCATTATTTGCAGAATTTTTAATTTTACCCATCTTGTTTTGACAAAAATTATGAAAATCTTCAAAACGAAACAATAAATACAATAATACTCAACAAATTTTTAATTGAGTCGGGCCAATTAAAAAAAAATCACATTTGAGTTTGGACATGTCAACACAAAGTACCAAATGCAAAATTATATTTTTCAAAACAAATTTTATGAGTTTGGTCAGCCATTAATTAAAAAAATACAACTTTTATCATGAAAACTGGAAGTTTTTGAAAAAAAGTGCGAAACAAAAAGAGATATCTATTGCAAAAAGGTGATTAATCATTAACGACCGAAAGTTTGAATTTTTATTAACGTTATATTTATAGATTATGGTTTAAAATTGCATAGTAAACTTCAATTTTCCCCTAATGGTTTATTTGTAATACCCTTACAAATTCTAACAAAGTTTTTTATGAAGTCTTAACATATTCTTATTTTAGGTAGGGCAGACATTGGGCTTTCTGCATAAACGAGCCAGCGTAACACATGGTAAGCTAAGACCTGAATGTATAGTCATAACGCCCAACGGAGAATGGAAACTTATGGGTCTTGAATTATCACATACTATTCAAAATATGCATCGCGAGGAAAAATTACCCAGTGAGCAACGGATTTGATGAGTTTAAACCTGTGCATGACGACCTGATAAAAAATTTATTTGAAGGTTCGCTTTCGCAATCTCAAAAGGATATGGGCGAAATAATGTATATTGCCCCGGAAAACTTATACAAACGCCTTCTTTTGTCATCTTCTAACAATACACCGAACAACGTTGGAGTCGATAATAGCGCTCTATTACAGTTTATATCCGACAGGACAGTCGTTCGAAATTCTTCCTGTGACATTGATCACAATACAGCCGCGGAGTTGAGTAAGAGTTACTCTACCCCTGAGAGTGATATGTATGCGTTAGGTATCATTTTAGCTAAATTCTGCAAATCTCGCTGGCTCCAAATTCAGCGAAAATGCTCTACCGGAAAAAGAATCGTTACACCGTCTCGTGCGTGGCTTAATCGCATTCCATCCTCACGACCGCATAAATGCCGAAGCGTATTTAGCTCACCCGTATTTCACATCAGATAAGCTAATTCTATACCTGCTCAACATAGAAACCACCTTGTTTGACATGATGGAAGGCATAGCCGTGAAATGCGTCTTCCTCGAAGCCCTCTGTACCGACATGCCACTCTTTCCCCCGACTGTTATTGTACGTCGAATAGTACCCCGGTTAGCGGCTATATGCTATGCGTGTTTAAAAACCTTTTCCAAAGATTCCCGAGATATTCCTATTTGGACGGCAAGTTTCAAGTGTTACCTCAGTGCTACTACATTAATTTTTGCGACCACTGCAGCCACACTCTGCCAAAACATGGTTCGAGATCAGCTAACCGAGGCAATTGATTTATTGTATCAAACTCTTGAACTTCAAACGGTAGCAAATTACAGCTTATTCAATCAACGTGACTTAATATCGCTAACCGATCTTACCCTAAATAAGACATGGTCCGAGAAAAAAGACCAGAATTTGCTTTTAAAAGATAAACCTTATTACGACGCGAATGAACAAGCGAGGCCTGAGAGGACAAAGGCGCCGCCGCACACTTTGTTAACTTCTTACATTATTCATATGATAGGGGTCGAAAAAAAGTTGACTTCTTCACTTCCGACAATCCAGAGCGTTGTGCTAAAGTTTCCTTGGATCAGGGCTATAACTCGTTGGGCCAAATTTTTTACCTATAATGCCAAATGCCAACACCTCATACCAGCAATCTTAAACGTCGTTCACGCGTGCGTAGAGGAATTGCACGTGTCTTCAAAGTCATACTACGATGGTTGTTCTGGTGATTCGTCTGCAAATCGTGGTGCGGATAATGTAATCATCGCCAATAAAATTGAGCTGACTAATACGGTAATCGATGTGATCGGCTTTATGGTAGTCGAAAAAAGTTTGGACGATTACCGATTGATTCAAACGCAAGTTATGCCTGTCCTAACTCTCATACCTTCTTTAGTGCCAAAATTACATCCTAGAAGTTGGCCGGCTGTCCGGGCGGGTAATGGAAACACAGCCGTTTTACATTTACAAGAATACGAGGCTCTCACGGTTGCTTCATTAAAATCAATTAACTTGCTAAAATACATTCTAGCCCAAGGTCATGGCAGCTGCTGGTTAGCTAATTACGTACGACGATCGGAAGCTATAAGAGACTTTGGAATATCCTTCTTACCCAGTCTCGTAAAATCCGGATTTATGGCAAGTAAAAGTATCCAATTTCCCGAAAGAATTAGAGGTTATCCGTCAACGTGCGGCTCTCCTAATACTGACGAAGGCTATAATCACTTGGTAGCGCAAATTTATTTATTTCGAACGCTACAGCGAAACTACCTGACTAAGTATTGGGCCGAGATAAGGTTTACTCCTTAACGCATCAATCGATGTTATGATGCTGTCATCTTCCGCACTGGAATCAGAACTACTTGCTCTACCTAACGCTAGCACGTCTTCCCTTATGAATTCCCCTAGCACGACGGAAATTAATAATACAAATAATGCCGTAGAAACAGACTCTTTACCCCCCGAGTATTCGGTCAAGCCAATTAGGTACAAAAAAACATATTAATTATTACGGATTAGTAGATAACCAATCACGAAATGTTAAATCTCAACAAACTTTGTTAAATAAGCGGCAAAATTTAAATGACCAAATTCAGGTGGTGCAATACGACAACCAAAACTTCTAATCAATCATAATAATACATCGACATTACCTAGTAGAATGGAAGAGAACCAAATTCGAAATTTTAAAAATATCAACACTATGGCTGAATCAAATGCAGGTAATGGTAATAATGCCTTAGAAAATATGTGCACCAAGCAAATTGAAATTTTTATGGACAACGTAGCAACTAACACCAAATCAAAATCAGATGACTCCCTAAGAAATTAAAGGATTACAACAATTTAATGTTTTTTAACAATATTTGCAAATGCAATGTAAAACTTTGTTTTTACGATAACACCTATGTATGATTTTATTTTGTTAATATGTTTAAAATACAAACACATGGGATCTAATAAAAATTTATAATTTACACCTGTACTGAGGTGTTTTGCAAGTTAAAAAATTACCACGTTAGTTGGTAGCGTTTGGCAAATAGAAAAAAAATTGAATTGGAACATTTATAAGATTTTTGTAGCAAAAAACATATTTTTTTTCCTCAATTGTTAAAGGTGTATGCTCTAGTATTTAAAAAGAGAGAGAAAAAAACAGACAGGTGGCAAGGTAAAAATTTTATTGATTGTTAACAAATAGCCAGGTATGCATTGTTTATTTTCCTCCGAATTATTTTATTTACGAGATATATTACAAATTTATTTTACGCAAATTGAATAGTGTTAAAACTGTTTTTGTTATTAATTTTTGTATTTTTTGACAACTATTTTTATTTTTGTCAGTAATTTTTGTCTTCTTATATGATTTTTAAGTTATATTTTTCACCATAAGGTTGCTCATTATAGTTTATTTCTTAAAAAAGATCACACAAATAATGTATTTTTAAGCAATATTTATCAGCACGGCGTTTAAAACACGAGTGTTTTAAAATTTTATATAAAAAGGGGGCAGCTATATGGACGTTGGCAATAATTTATATATGTTTCAGTTTGTAATATGTATTTTAATAAATCCATTTAAAAGTTTTTTGAATATTACACATTGATATAAAATATGCTTAAGCAGATTTTAATTTGGTATAAGTTGATAACTCATATTCGACAATTTGTTTTTGAGCAAATTTCGGAATATTTTATCATTTTGCCAAATATGTTGGGTCCTGAGGATATAAAAAGACGGCATATATTAGTATAAGAATGATAAAAGCATTTTAAACCTTGTTATTATAAAATACCTATTTTTGTATCTTGCATTGTAGTACGTTCGTAATACATAAAAACATTGAAAATGTTACCGGTCATATATTTTTTCTGAATAACTTCTAAAACAAGGATAAGGACAATTAAATAATTGACTATAACCAGGTTGTTAAAAATTCCGAACTTTCCGTTCCCTTTCCTTACAATGGATTTCCCTTCCAAGTTGCGCTGTAACAGGAACTCCAGATGGAGTTCCCCTTTTTATTTTTAAATTTTCTTCTGAAACCAATCCGGAAGGGGTGATTTCTAGCTATTAATATTAAAATTTTAATATACACAAAAGACTAAAGGGGCAGCAAGAGCAACACAATAAATTGTATTAGGCGAGTAATTGTGGTATATTACAGTAAAGAGCTTATACACCATACACATTCCATTTACTACTACTATACTATTATAGTAGTAAAAAAAAAAAAGGTTTTTTTTTTAAATATAGTAAAGTAAAGGCCTTAAAAATTTTCCACCATCTCTTTATTAATGGGGTAAGTTTTTATTTTTCCACCACTTTATTATTAGGAATGAAGACCATTCCGGAATGCACTTTCCGAAATGGCATTTGGAAGATGAAACGGGAACCGTTCCCGGAATAGGATTTCAAGTTTCAGATCTCATTGGGAGGGTTTTTAAAATGGGAATTTTTTAACAAACCCTGACTATAACCATGGTAAAACCCTATTTATCATTATTTTGGTGCGGTTTTTGATAAGGTGCGTGTAAACTATGCTTAAAATCAGAAAGCAAATTTTGCCCTAAAAAAATGAGGATTTTATCGAAGATGGATCCTTTTGTTATCTAGGATTAACTTAAGCCTTGCACATTAACGTTTAAACCCACTTTTTTGTAGTTTTGGGCAACCAATCAGTTAGGATACGCATATTGATAAAAATATCTTTTTAAATCAAGGTTATTTTTTACGTTTATCAGTCCCTCTAACTATTCAAATAAAAAAGCTCGTAAAAACACTTTGGGTTTGATTATCTCAATATTTAAAGATGTATGGGCAATGCCTCCTTATTCGGATATGTCAGCCTAGATATATCCTTCAATGCAAAAATAAAAAGCCCAGCAAATTTTTTTTTTAGAAAATACCCTCCCCTTTTCGCCTGTTAAAGATGCGACATTATGTTAAAGATTGCGACATTGTGCAATACTTAAACATGAGGGTTTCGGAGACAAATTTAATGATATATCATTCAACCCCCTCTATAATTATTAGTTTTTTTGGGAAATTCAAAATAACAGTTTTTTCATTAAGTGCGTCAGCAGAAACATTATGTTAAAAAACTAATATTAAAAAAAAGAGTTTTTTTATAACTAATATGTATATTTGCTTGGTTTGGTTTTGTGAACCAAGGAATATTTTTTTTGGTTTGGAACGTAAAGTATGGCTAAAAAAATTATAAAAACAAAAAAAAGCCATGTATTTTATAGATAAGATTGTAAAAAAAAAAGTTATTCTGAAAATTTGGTCGTTTACCTTTATAGACTTAATACAACTTCATGCAATTTTTTTGGTGAAAAATAGGTTTAATTGTTAACCCGCTTTTTTATGTTTAACCGCAGTCTATTTAGCTCGAACTAATTAGATTTTACCTTTGAAGAGGTAATTATTTGGTTAGTTTAATTAGAAGTATTAATGAATTGCGTGATCAGTGAATGATATTCACCAAACACTCGGCCGGATAATTAATGTAGGAAAATTTTTCTTGCTTTTAAATGGGTCTTTTATTTTTTGGTTTCATTAACAATATATCAGCTAATAGAATATATTAGCTTTTAAAACAAATGAATTTCTTAGGTCAAATATTAAATTTACCTTAGATTACTCGTTGGCTTAGATAGCTCAGTGGCAAACCTTCTGCCTTAAACGCAGAAGGTTGCGAGTTCGAATCCGTGCACAGTAGCTTTTTCTTTGGGGAAAGACATGTGCAACCACTTTAAAGCTTCTGAGTGACCTGCTTAGGCAGTAGGTCTTAAACGATATGTCTTAGGAGTAAGAGCCTAGGCTAAAAACCTAGGTCGCCGGCGTGCAGAGCAAATCTTACTATTTTAATTCGTCGGGCAATACTAATTGCCTTGCTCGGGATAAGAGTCAAAGCCCTAACGGGTATGGCGCGGCCTAAGTGGGGGAAAGGTATGGGGGAAACCTCAGACCAATTGTTTGTTTTTGTCTTAGATTACTCAAGTCAAAAAATCTTATGAGTTTAGGTAGTCAAACAAGTTATGAAGCCTGTGACACTTAGTTAACATTGGCCTTATATAATGTTGTATCCGTGCATTGAAGAATTAAGTGGAAGCTTTGGCAGACTCACACAATCAAAATGGCCAAATCTGGCAACATTGACTGATTTCGCGACCTGGAAAATTTCCAAGAAAAAAAAAAAAAGATGAAAAATCATAAGTAACATGAATCATTCAAGTGGTTTTGTATAATCTCATTTAGTCAATAATTAAAACATTTATATTTATGTATCAAAGTCTGTCTTTTATAAAATTAATTTCTTGATATCATAAATTTGATAATGATTTATTTTGCTAACTAATTTTAGTATGTATCAAATAAAAACAAAATTTTTCGGAGGTTGAAAAAAATTATAAAAAAAACCTAGGGTATAGAATTCTCCACCTCTCGACGAGTGGCCAAGTTTAGCCTGACCTAATTCAAAATTAGGATTTGTTCTATGTCAACTACTTAACTACTAACTAGGATCAGCTTTTTAAGCGGTGCATTTCGCATAAATACGGCGCGGCCGCCGGAAACGGAAAAAAGCACGGCGCAAAACTACTAAATATTATAGTTTTTTGATTTTTAAAGGCACATGCTATGGTTAATAAATGCCAATTTTCGACTTGGTGCCATTTAATAGTGTGTACTGCATAGGCTTTGTGGCTAGTCATAATTTCCAAATTGAATAAAGTAATTTTTTTTTGTAAAAAAATAACGGCTAATATCAAAAATTAAAAATTTTATTTTTCCTTTTAGGATATGCCTATCAATTTATAAAAAAAATTTAAAAAAAATTTTAATTTTTTTGACACTAACTACCTTGATTATCATCAATTGCGTTCCATTTTTTTAGTAACTTTTTTTTCATTAGGGGCACGTACAAAGTGAGTTTTTATTTTCGTGAAATTTTTGAAAATTTAAAAAAATTCTAAAAAATTTTAAAAATCGAATTTTTTTTTTTCAAGAATTTTTTCAAAAATTTTTCAATTCCAGAAAAAAAAGCATTTTAGGGCACGTGCAAAGTGAGTTTTTATTTTTTGTGAAATTTCCAAAATTTTGAAAAAAAAAATATAAATTTAGATATGCGCACAAAATGCTTTTTTCTGAAATAAAATTTAAAAAAAAAATTTTGAAAAAAAAAATAAAATTTTCAAAGAGAATTTGTAGAATTTCAAAATTTCACGAAAATAAAAACTCACTTTGGCACGTGCCCTTATGTGCATATATTAAATTTGGCAACATTTTGATTTTGCGTTTTTTTATAAAATACTATTTTTCAAATTTTGAAAATTTCACGAAAATAAAAACTCACTTTGCACGTGCCCTTAACTACAGTCCTACGTGCCAAGTATTTATAATTATAATTTCTAAATGATTTAAATTTTTTTTAATTTTTACAGTGCAATAAATAAACTTATAACACGAGTATAAACTGTTTACTGTTAAAAATGATTCTATTAAGACTAGGGTGCATATTTTTTATTTCCGTCGCTTTAAAATTCATTTATAATAATGATGACCTGATCTTTGCACGTTGCGTATAAAATAAAAAAATGTCTAAACAGTTTTTTTATTCTTGCATTAACTGGCCCCTACATGGTTTATATTAATTCCTAATACAAGATATATTTTATATGATAAGGGCGCGTTCAAACTCATTTTATTTTTATTAACAATTGTTCTAAAATTTAATTTTTTTTTTTCAAAATTTTTAAAAAATTTTCTTTTAGAAGAACTATTTAAATGCTATTAACCAAGATTGGCAAATTTTTGTTAAAATGTGTCTATTGTCAAAGGTAACAATTTAATATTTAAAAAAAAATTAAACGGGTCTGAACGCGCCCTAAATATTATCTTTTTAAAACAATGGCAGAGCAGCGTCGCCTACTCCCCAAATTTCATGGAAGAGCTACCCCCCCTCGGCAAGAATCTCAGGGGGTAACAAACTTCGTAATTTATTCATATTCCCCCCCCATAACCATACCTACCCCCCTCGAAGGCCTACCCCCCCGGTCGATTTTTTGGAACCGCTTGGTTCCAACCCCCCCCCCCCCCCCCCGGAGTAGGAGACACTGTGGCAGAGACACAAATTACATACATTGCCTAGTAAATAAATATCCGGTTGACCCAGAAAAAATTATTAAAATTAAAAAATAATTATATGATCGACGGCGCAGTCATTGCATTAAATTTTTTATTGTTAAAATGCTCAGAGCTTTATAAGGAAATGTTCGTTTTAATGTTTAGTCAGAATTCATAAACTAGCGAAACTTCGTTTAGTTATTTAGCCTTTTCAGGTAAAAAATATGGTAATTGCTTGAAACACTGGCCAACCAATTTTGAGAACTATGAGCTTCAACTTCACAGACGGAGATCAGCCATCTAAAAGATTTTCAAACCTTAACGTTGTTTTTAAATGAAACTTTGTAAGCCAGCTATATACATTTTAAATGAATCAAAAAAATGTTAAAAAAACAAAAAAGATTAAAAAAAAATATTAAAGAAAGTTATTTGTACCGATTCATACAGCTAAACAGTGAAATTTAAGCTTAAAATAATATTTTTTCAAAACCAATAATATATCGTTTCGCGATTTAAAGGTGATGCCAAATATTCTGTATAACTTAAATCTCGATTAAGTTTGATATACTTATTAATTTTAGTTCTTAATATATAAGAAAAAATTTAAGTTACAAGTGGTCTTAATATGCAAGATTTTTTTCTAAATTTTAATGTAATTTAGAGCTAGACGCCGCAAAATTAGTCAATTCGGCCAAATTTGGCCATTTTTCGATATATACCTATAAATGGGCCCGTAAAGGCAAAAAAGAAACTTCGATTGTAAAATACATATGAAATAATGTCATCATGAGGGTTATTTTCCCTTAGCGTCATATTTATTTTCATACATAAATTTTTGTCGACCTGTGAAATAAGAAATATTCGAATATGATTTTTGACAAACAATTAAATTCCTAAATTGTTAGTAACGAAACGAAAGCTGAAACTCGCATTTGAATCTCTCAATCATGGCTAGTAAAATGGGCCTAGTGCATTTTTGCACAAGTGCCTTAACTCTAAGGACGGGGTGACATTCTTCTTTCATATGACACCATTTCAAAATTGGCTTTGTTAAAAATATATAATAACTTTTTTGAAAAAAAAAAAAAAAAAAAAAAATGGCTTTTTGTTGATAGCCAGACCTCCGCTCTAAACCCCTCTACGTCTAACAGGTCATGGCTATACTAATACGAATGGCATTTCAGCCTATTATTTCTTAGGCGTTTTTAATTATCGTCATAGTAGCTAGCTCAAATAGCTGAATTTGATACGGTTATATTGGGAGTATTTAATATTATATAGATAGAAATCAATACCCTTAAATATTATTTACAAATTTGCCTAAAATATGAAAACCATAAATTTGGATTTCTGTGGTTACAGCCTATTCGGCCACATGATCAATATTAATCATTTTAGACACAATTTGGCTTCAAGTTTAATTAATTTTAATTTTCATAATTACGTTAAAGGGTCACATGAAATATTTAACATTAAATAAATAATTCAAAAATTTTGGTTTTTTAATTTCCTAACACAATTTAAATTGTGCATATATAATCGCTTAAGCCACGCAATGGTTACCCGTGCCAGCACACAAATCCATTTTATGTCCTAACATAATTTTATACAACAGTGGCTTGTGCTATTCAAACACACATGTGATGCAATAATTTTATTGAAAACTAAAGTTCCTATTTAAGTTTAACATATTAAAAAAAGTGGGATTCTATCAAAGTTTCCATAACAAAAAATTAAATCAATCACAAAAAATCACGTTTTATGAAAAATAAAAAAATTCAATATCTGTTAAATGGTGGTGGCGCTGCACTAATACACGATACCCTTGATTGAGGAAGGGTGCAACGTTACTGTAAAAGTCCGGGAGCCTTATCCTTACAGAGTAGGCCCGAAGACGATATTCCTCGGAAGAACAGTTACGCCGTATACAAACTCGACTATGGGACCCCCTGAATCCACCGCTACAAATGTTGGATTTTCCTCAAAATACCCGGCACAGAAATCGGTTGCAGGGACGTGCAAGTAGGACATACATAGTGCGGTGTCCTGAACCGGTATACAAGCTCCCCGTAGCCTGCAAATCTTCATTCGAGGCATCGTTATCTAAACTACCGTAACCCG
>CM060242.1:29745668-29782806 GCA_030555515.1 Acutogordius australiensis
AAGAAAAGACGCCTCAGGTATTTTTATAACTATACTTTAGGACATTCAAGATTATTTTGGAAGAGGGGAAGCTCACCCGAGAGAGCCATAGAAGAAACAAAGGTAATTTACAAGTTACATAACTAAATATATTCTTCCGTTAGAATTCTCATAATTTTTTTATTTCATAGTGGCTCGTTCGAAGGATTTGATGGGGAATCATTCGAACGAAGCATGGCGTTTCGTCTATCGCTACTAGAGGGAGTAGCTTCCACAAACACCAAAGAAAAGACGCCTCAGGTATTTTTATAACTATACTTTAGGACATTCAAGATTATTTTGGAAGAGGGGAAGCTCACCCGAGAGAGCCATAGAAGAAACAAAGGTAATTTACAAGTTACATAACTAAATATATGGGCTCGTCAGAATTTTAATCATTTTTTTATTTCATAGTGGCTCGTTCGAAGGATTTGATGGGGAATCATTCGTACGAAGCATTGCGCTTCTTCTATCGCTACTGGAGGGAGTAGCTTCCACAAAAACCAAAGAAAAGACGCCTCAGGTATTTTTATAACTATACTTTAGGACATTCAAGATTATTTTGGAAGAGGGGAAGCTCACCCGAGAGAGCCATAGAAGAAACAAAGGTAATTTACAAGTTACATAACTAAATATATTCTTCCGTTAGAATTCTCATAATTTTTTTATTTCATAGTGGCTCGTTCGAAGGATTTGATGGGGAATCATTCGAACGAAGCATGGCGTTTCGTCTATCGCTACTAGAGGGAGTAGCTTCCACAAAAACCAAAGAAAAGACGCCTCAGGTATTTTTATAACTATACTTTAGGACATTCAAGATTATTTTGGAAGAGGGGAAGCTCACCCGAGAGAGCCATAGAAGAAACAAAGGTAATTTACAAGTTACATAACTAAATATATGGGCTCGTCAGAATTTTAATCATTTTTTTATTTCATAGTGGCTCGTTCGAAGGATTTGATGGGGAATCATTCGTACGAAGCATTGCGCTTCTTCTATCGCTACTGGAGGGAGTAGCTTCCACAAAAACCAAAGAAAAGACGCCTCAGGTATTTTTATAACTATACTTTAGGACATTCAAGATTATTTTGGAAGAGGGGAAGCTCACCCGAGAGAGCCATAGAAGAAACAAAGGTAATTTACAAGTTACATAACTAAATATATGGGCTTCCGTTAGAATTCTCATCATTTTTTTATTTCATAGTGGCTCGTTCGAAGGATTTGATGGGGAATCATTCGAACGAAGCATGGCGTTTCTTCTATCGCTACTAGAGGGAGTAGCTTCCACAAAAACCAAAGAAAAGACGCCTCAGGTATTTTTATAACTATACTTTAGGACATTCAAGATTATTTTGGAAGAGGGGAAGCTCACCCGAGAGAGCCATAGAAGAAACAAAGGTAATTTACAAGTTACATAACTAAATATATTCTTCCGTTAGTTCTCATAATTTTTTTATTTCATAGTGGCTCGTTCGAAGGATTTGATGGGGAATCATTCGAACGAAGCATGGCGCTTCTTCTATCGCTACTAGAGGGAGTAGCTTCCACAAAAACCAAAGAAAAGACGCCTCAGGTATTTTTATAACTATACTTTAGGACATTCAAGATTATTTTGGAAGAGGGGAAGCTCACCCGAGAGAGCCATAGAAGAAACAAAGGTAATTTACAAGTTACATAACTAAATATATGTCTTCCGTTAGAATTCTCATCATTTTTTTATTTCATAGTGGCTCGTTCGAAGGATTTGATGGGGAATCATTCGAACGAAGCATTGCGCTTCTTCTATCGCTACTAGAGGGAGTAGCTTCCACAAAAACCAAAGAAAAGACGCCTCAGGTATTTTTATAACTATACTTTAGGACATTCAAGATTATTTTGGAAGAGGGGAAGCTCACCCGAGAGAGCCATAGAAGAAACAAAGGTAATTTACAAGTTACATAACTAAATATATGGGCTTCCGTTAGAATTCTCATCATTTTTTTATTTCATAGTGGCTCGTTCGAAGGATTTGATGGGGAATCATTCGTACGAAGCATTGCGCTTCTTCTATCGCTACTGGAGGGAGTAGCTTCCACAAAAACCAAAGAAAAGACGCCTCAGGTATTTTTATAACTATACTTTAGGACATTCAAGATTATTTTGGAAGAGGGGAAGCTCACCCGAGAGAGCCATAGAAGAAACAAAGGTAATTTACAAGTTACATAACTAAATATATGGGCTTCCGTTAGAATTCTCATCATTTTTTTATTTCATAGTGGCTCGTTCAAAGGATTTGATGGGGGATCATTCGAACGAAGCATTGCTTCTTCTATCGCTACTGGAGGGAGTAGCTTCCACAAAAACCAAAGAAAAGACGCCTCAGGTATTTTTATAACTATACTTTAGGACATTCAAGATTATTTTGGAAGAGGGGAAGCTCACCCGAGAGAGCCATAGAAGAAACAAAGGTAATTTACAAGTTACATAACTAAATATATTCTTCCGTTAGAATTCTCATAATTTTTTTATTTCATAGTGGCTCGTTCGAAGGATTTGATGGGGAATCATTCGAACGAAGCATGGCGTTTCGTCTATCGCTACTAGAGGGAGTGGCTTCCACAAACACCAAAGAAAAGACGCCTCAGGTATTTTTATAACTATACTTTAGGACATTCAAGATTATTTTGGAAGAGGGGAAGCTCACCCGAGAGAGCCATAGAAGAAACAAAGGTAATTTACAAGTTACATGACTAAATATATTCTTCCGTTAGAATTCTCATCATTTTTTTATTTCATAGTGGCTCGTTCAAAGGATTTGATGGGGGATCATTTGAACGAAGCATTGCGCTTCTTCTATCGCTACTGGAGGGAGTAGCTTCCACAAAAACCAAAGAAAAGACGCCTCAGGTATTTTTATAACTATACTTTAGGACATTCAAGATTATTTTGGAAGAGGGGAAGCTCACCCGAGAGAGCCATAGAAGAAACAAAGGTAATTTACAAGTTACATAACCAAATATATGGGCTCGTCAGAATTCTAATCATTTTTTTATTTCATAGTGGCTCGTTCGAAGGATTTGATGGGGAATCATTCGAACGAAGCATGGCGTTTCGTCTATCGCTACTAGAGGGAGTAGCTTCCACAAAAACCAAAGAAAAGACGCCTCAGGTATTTTTATAACTATACTTTAGGACATTCAAGATTATTTTGGAAGAAGGGAAGCTCACCCGAGAGAGCCATAGAAGAAACAAAGGTAATTTACAAGTTACATAACTAAATATATTCTTCCGTTAGAATTCTCATAATTTTTTTATTTCATAGTGGCTCGTTCGAAGGATTTGATGGGGAATCATTCGAACGAAGCATGGCGTTTCGTCTATCGCTACTAGAGGGAGTAGCTTCCACAAAAACCAAAGAAAAGACGCCTCAGGTATTTTTATAACTATACTTTAGGACATTCAAGATTATTTTGGAAGAGGGGAAGCTCACCCGAGAGAGCCATAGAAGAAACAAAGGTAATTTACAAGTTACATAACCAAATATATGGGCTCGTCAGAATTCTAATCATTTTTTTATTTCATAGTGGCTCGTTCGAAGGATTTGATGGGGAATCATTCGAACGAAGCATTGCGCTTCTTCTATCGCTACTGGAGGGAGTAGCTTCCACAAAAACCAAAGAAAAGACGCCTCAGGTATTTTTATAACTATACTTTAGGACATTCAAGATTATTTTGGAAGAGGGGAAGCTCACCCGAGAGAGCCATAGAAGAAACAAAGGTAATTTACAAGTTACATAACTAAATATATTCTTCCGTTAGAATTCTCATCATTTTTTTATTTCATAGTGGCTCGTTCGAAGGATTTGATGGGGAATCATTCGAACGAAGCATGGCGTTTCTTCTATCGCTACTAGAGGGAGTAGCTTCCACAAAAACCAAAGAAAAGACGCCTCAGGTATTTTTATAACTATACTTTAGGACATTCAAGATTATTTTGGAAGAAGGGAAGCTCACCCGAGAGAGCCATAGAAGAAACAAAGGTAATTTACAAGTTACATAACTAAATATATTCTTCCGTTAGAATTCTCATCATTTTTTTATTTCATAGTGGCTCGTTCGAAGGATTTGATGGGGGATCATTTGAACGAAGCATTGCGCTTCTTCTATCGCTACTGGAGGGAGTAGCTTCCACAAAAACCAAAGAAAAGACGCCTCAGGTATTTTTATAACTATACTTTAGGACATTCAAGATTATTTTGGAAGAAGGGAAGCTCACCCGAGAGAGCCATAGAAGAAACAAAGGTAATTTACAAGTTACATAACTAAATATATTCTTCCGTTAGAATTCTCATCATTTTTTTATTTCATAGTGGCTCGTTCGAAGGATTTGATGGGGAATCATTCGAACGAAGCATGGCGTTTCTTCTATCGCTACTAGAGGGAGTAGCTTCCACAAAAACCAAAGAAAAGACGCCTCAGGTATTTTTATAACTATACTTTAGGACATTCAAGATTATTTTGGAAGAGGGGAAGCTCACCCGAGAGAGCCATAGAAGAAACAAAGGTAATTTACAAGTTACATAACTAAATATATGGTCTTCCGTTAGAATTCTCATCATTTTTTTATTTCATAGTGGCTCGTTCGAAGGATTTGATGGGGAATCATTCGAACGAAGCATGGCGTTTCTTCTATCGCTACTAGAGGGAGTAGCTTCCACAAAAACCAAAGAAAAGACGCCTCAGGTATTTTTATAACTATACTTTAGGACATTCAAGATTATTTTGGAAGAGGGGAAGCTCACCCGAGAGAGCCATAGAAGAAACAAAGGTAATTTACAAGTTACATAACTAAATATATTCTTCCGTTAGAATTCTCATCATTTTTTTATTTTATACTGGCTCGTTCGAAGGATTTGATGGGGAATCATTCGAACGAAGCATGGCGTTTCGTCTATCGCTACTAGAGGGAGTAGCTTCCACAAAAACCAAAGAAAAGACGCCTCAGGTATTTTTATAACTATACTTTAGGACATTCAAGATTATTTTGGAAGAGGGGAAGCTCACCCGAGAGAGCCATAGAAGAAACAAAGGTAATTTACAAGTTACATGACTAAATATATTCTTCCGTTAGAATTCTCATAATTTTTTTATTTCATAGTGGCTCGTTCGAAGGATTTGATGGGGAATCATTCGAACGAAGCATGGCGTTTCGTCTATCGCTACTAGAGGGAGTAGCTTCCACAAAAACCAAAGAAAAGACGCCTCAGGTATTTTTATAACTATACTTTAGGACATTCAAGATTATTTTGGAAGAGGGGAAGCTCACCCGAGAGAGCCATAGAAGAAACAAAGGTAATTTACAAGTTACATAACTAAATATATGGTCTTCCGTTAGAATTCTCATCATTTTTTTATTTCATAGTGGCTCGTTCGAAGGATTTGATGGGGAATCATTCGAACGAAGCATGGCGTTTCGTCTATCGCTACTAGAGGGAGTAGCTTCCACAAAAACCAAAGAAAAGACGCCTCAGGTATTTTTATAACTATACTTTAGGACATTCAAGATTATTTTGGAAGAGGGGAAGCTCACCCGAGAGAGCCATAGAAGAAACAAAGGTAATTTACAAGTTACATAACTAAATATATGGGCTTCCGTTAGAATTCTCATAATTTTTTTATTTCATAGTGGCTCGTTCGAAGGATTTGATGGGGAATCATTCGAACGAAGCATGGCGTTTCTTCTATCGCTACTAGAGGGAGTAGCTTCCACAAAAACCAAAGAAAAGACGCCTCAGGTATTTTTATAACTATACTTTAGGACATTCAAGATTATTTTGGAAGAGGGGAAGCTCACCCGAGAGAGCCATAGAAGAAACAAAGGTAATTTACAAGTTACATAACTAAATATATGGGCTTCCGTTAGAATTCTCATCATTTTTTTATTTCATAGTGGCTCGTTCGAAGGATTTGATGGGGAATCATTCGAACGAAGCATGGCGCTTCTTCTATCGCTACTGGAGGGAGTAGCTTCCACAAAAACCAAAGAAAAGACGCCTCAGGTATTTTTATAACTATACTTTAGGACATTCAAGATTATTTTGGAAGAGGGGAAGCTCACCCGAGAGAGCCATAGAAGAAACAAAGGTAATTTACAAGTTACATAACTAAATATATTCTTCCGTTAGAATTCTCATCATTTTTTTATTTCATAGTGGCTCGTTCGAAGGATTTGATGGGGAATCATTCGAACGAAGCATGGCGTTTCTTCTATCGCTACTAGAGGGAGTAGCTTCCACAAAAACCAAAGAAAAGACGCCTCAGGTATTTTTATAACTATACTTTAGGACATTCAAGATTATTTTGGAAGAGGGGAAGCTCACCCGAGAGAGCCATAGAAGAAACAAAGGTAATTTACAAGTTACATAACTAAATATATGGGCTTCCGTTAGAATTCTCATCATTTTTTTATTTCATAGTGGCTCGTTCGAAGGATTTGATGGGGAATCATTCGAACGAAGCATGGCGTTTCTTCTATCGCTACTAGAGGGAGTAGCTTCCACAAAAACCAAAGAAAAGACGCCTCAGGTATTTTTATAACTATACTTTAGGACATTCAAGATTATTTTGGAAGAGGGGAAGCTCACCCGAGAGAGCCATAGAAGAAACAAAGGTAATTTACAAGTTACATAACTAAATATATTCTTCCGTTAGAATTCTCATCATTTTTTTATTTCATAGTGGCTCGTTCGAAGGATTTGATGGGGAATCATTCGAACGAAGCATGGCGTTTCTTCTATCGCTACTAGAGGGAGTAGCTTCCACAAAAACCAAAGAAAAGACGCCTCAGGTATTTTTATAACTATACTTTAGGACATTCAAGATTATTTTGGAAGAGGGAAGCTCACCCGAGAGAGCCATAGAAGAAACAAAGGTAATTTACAAGTTACATAACTAAATATATTCTTCCGTTAGAATTCTCATCATTTTTTTATTTCATAGTGGCTCGTTCGAAGGATTTGATGGGGAATCATTCGAACGAAGCATGGCGTTTCTTCTATCGCTACTAGAGGGAGTAGCTTCCACAAAAACCAAAGAAAAGACGCCTCAGGTATTTTTATAACTATACTTTAGGACATTCAAGATTATTTTGGAAGAGGGGAAGCTCACCCGAGAGAGCCATAGAAGAAACAAAGGTAATTTACAAGTTACATAACTAAATATATTCTTCCGTTAGAATTCTCATCATTTTTTTATTTCATAGTGGCTCGTTCGAAGGATTTGATGGGGAATCATTCGAACGAAGCATGGCGTTTCTTCTATCGCTACTAGAGGGAGTAGCTTCCACAAAAACCAAAGAAAAGACGCCTCAGGTATTTTTATAACTATACTTTAGGACATTCAAGATTATTTTGGAAGAGGGGAAGCTCACCCGAGAGAGCCATAGAAGAAACAAAGGTAATTTACAAGTTACATAACTAAATATATGGGCTTCCGTTAGAATTCTCATCATTTTTTTATTTCATAGTGGCTCGTTCGAAGGATTTGATGGGGAATCATTCGAACGAAGCATTGCGCTTCTTCTATCGCTACTGGAGGGAGTAGCTTCCACAAAAACCAAAGAAAAGACGCCTCAGGTATTTTTATAACTATACTTTAGGACATTCAAGATTATTTTGGAAGAGGGGAAGCTCACCCGAGAGAGCCATAGAAGAAACAAAGGTAATTTACAAGTTACATAACTAAATATATTCTTCCGTTAGAATTCTCATCATTTTTTTATTTCATAGTGGCTCGTTCGAAGGATTTGATGGGGAATCATTCGAACGAAGCATTGGCGTTTCTTCTATCGCTACTAGAGGGAGTAGCTTCCACAAAAACCAAAGAAAAGACGCCTCAGGTATTTTTATAACTATACTTTAGGACATTCAAGATTATTTTGGAAGAGGGGAAGCTCACCCGAGAGAGCCATAGAAGAAACAAAGGTAATTTACAAGTTACATAACTAAATATATGGGCTTCCGTTAGAATTCTCATCATTTTTTTATTTCATAGTGGCTCGTTCGAAGGATTTGATGGGGAATCATTCGAACGAAGCATTGCGCTTCTTCTATCGCTACTGGAGGGAGTAGCTTCCACAAAAACCAAAGAAAAGACGCCTCAGGTATTTTTATAACTATACTTTAGGACATTCAAGATTATTTTGGAAGAGGGGAAGCTCACCCGAGAGAGCCATAGAAGAAACAAAGGTAATTTACAAGTTACATAACTAAATATATTCTTCCGTTAGAATTCTCATCATTTTTTTATTTCATAGTGGCTCGTTCGAAGGATTTGATGGGGAATCATTCGAACGAAGCATGGCGTTTCTTCTATCGCTACTAGAGGGAGTAGCTTCCACAAAAACCAAAGAAAAGACGCCTCAGGTATTTTTATAACTATACTTTAGGACATTCAAGATTATTTTGGAAGAGGGGAAGCTCACCCGAGAGAGCCATAGAAGAAACAAAGGTAATTTACAAGTTACATAACTAAATATATGGGCTTCCGTTAGAATTCTCATAATTTTTTTATTTCATAGTGGCTCGTTCGAAGGATTTGATGGGGAATCATTCGAACGAAGCATGGCGTTTCTTCTATCGCTACTAGAGGGAGTAGCTTCCACAAAAACCAAAGAAAAGACGCCTCAGGTATTTTTATAACTATACTTTAGGACATTCAAGATTATTTTGGAAGAAGGGAAGCTCACCCGAGAGAGCCATAGAAGAAACAAAGGTAATTTACAAGTTACATAACTAAATATATTCTTCCGTTAGTTCTCATAATTTTTTTATTTCATAGTGGCTCGTTCGAAGGATTTGATGGGCATTCGAACGAAGCATGGCGTTTTGTCTATCGCTACTAGAGGGAGTAGCTTCCACAAAAACCAAAGAAAAGACGCCTCAGGTATTTTTATAACTATACTTTAGGACATTCAAGATTATTTTGGAAGAGGGGAAGCTCACCCGAGAGAGCCATAGAAGAAACAAAGGTAATTTACAAGTTACATAACTAAATATATGGGCTCGTCAGAATTCTAATCATTTTTTTATTTCATAGTGGCTCGTTCGAAGGATTTGATGGGGAATCATTCGAACGAAGCATGGCGTTTCGTCTATCGCTACTAGAGGGAGTAGCTTCCACAAAAACCAAAGAAAAGACGCCTCAGGTATTTTTATAACTATACTTTAGGACATTCAAGATTATTTTGGAAGAGGGGAAGCTCACCCGAGAGAGCCATAGAAGAAACAAAGGTAATTTACAAGTTACATAACTAAATATATTCTTCCGTTAGAATTCTCATAATTTTTTTATTTCATAGTGGCTCGTTCGAAGGATTTGATGGGGAATCATTCGAACGAAGCATGGCGTTTCGTCTATCGCTACTAGAGGGAGTGGCTTCCACAAACACCAAAGAAAAGACGCCTCAGGTATTTTTATAACTATACTTTAGGACATTCAAGATTATTTTGGAAGAGGGGAAGCTCACCCGAGAGAGCCATAGAAGAAACAAAGGTAATTTACAAGTTACATAACTAAATATATGGGCTCGTCAGAATTTTAATCATTTTTTTATTTCATAGTGGCTCGTTCGAAGGATTTGATGGGGAATCATTCGTACGAAGCATTGCGTTTCTTCTATCGCTACTGGAGGGAGTAGCTTCCACAAAAACCAAAGAAAAGACGCCTCAGGTATTTTTATAACTATACTTTAGGACATTCAAGATTATTTTGGAAGAGGGGAAGCTCACCCGAGAGAGCCATAGAAGAAACAAAGGTAATTTACAAGTTACATGACTAAATATATTCTTCCGTTAGAATTCTCATCATTTTTTTATTTCATAGTGGCTCGTTCGAAGGATTTGATGGGGAATCATTCGAACGAAGCATGGCGTTTCTTCTATCGCTACTAGAGGGAGTAGCTTCCACAAAAACCAAAGAAAAGACGCCTCAGGTATTTTTATAACTATACTTTAGGACATTAAAGATTATTTTGGAAGAGGGGAAGCTCACCCGAGAGAGCCATAGAAGAAACAAAGGTAATTTACAAGTTACATAACTAAATATATGCTTCCGTTAGAATTCTCATCATTTTTTTATTTCATAGTGGCTCGTTCGAAGGATTTGATGGGGAATCATTCGAACGAAGCATTGCGTTTCTTCTATCGCTACTAGAGGGAGTAGCTTCCACAAAAACCAAAGAAAAGACGCCTCAGGTATTTTTATAACTATACTTTAGGACATTCAAGATTATTTTGGAAGAGGGGAAGCTCACCCGAGAGAGCCATAGAAGAAACAAAGGTAATTTACAAGTTACATAACTAAATATATGTCTTCCGTTAGAATTCTCATCATTTTTTTATTTCATAGTGGCTCGTTCGAAGGATTTGATGGGGAATCATTCGAACGAAGCATGGCGTTTCTTCTATCGCTACTAGAGGGAGTAGCTTCCACAAAAACCAAAGAAAAGACGCCTCAGGTATTTTTATAACTATACTTTAGGACATTCAAGATTATTTTGGAAGAGGGGAAGCTCACCCGAGAGAGCCATAGAAGAAACAAAGGTAATTTACAAGTTACATAACTAAATATATTCTTCCGTTAGAATTCTCATCATTTTTTTATTTCATAGTGGCTCGTTCGAAGGATTTGATGGGGAATCATTCGAACGAAGCATGGCGTTTCGTCTATCGCTACTAGAGGGAGTAGCTTCCACAAAAACCAAAGAAAAGACGCCTCAGGTATTTTTATAACTATACTTTAGGACATTCAAGATTATTTTGGAAGAGGGGAAGCTCACCCGAGAGAGCCATAGAAGAAACAAAGGTAATTTACAAGTTACATAACTAAATATATTCTTCCGTTAGAATTCTCATCATTTTTTTATTTCATAGTGGCTCGTTCGAAGGATTTGATGGGGAATCATTCGAACGAAGCATGGCGTTTCTTCTATCGCTACTAGAGGGAGTAGCTTCCACAAAAACCAAAGAAAAGACGCCTCAGGTATTTTTATAACTATACTTTAGGACATTCAAGATTATTTTGGAAGAGGGGAAGCTCACCCGAGAGAGCCATAGAAGAAACAAAGGTAATTTACAAGTTACATAACTAAATATATGTCTTCCGTTAGAATTCTCATCATTTTTTTATTTCATAGTGGCTCGTTCGAAGGATTTGATGGGGAATCATTCGAACGAAGCATGGCGTTTCTTCTATCGCTACTAGAGGGAGTAGCTTCCACAAAAACCAAAGAAAAGACGCCTCAGGTATTTTTATAACTATACTTTAGGACATTCAAGATTATTTTGGAAGAGGGGAAGCTCACCCGAGAGAGCCATAGAAGAAACAAAGGTAATTTACATACATAACTAAATATATTCTTCCGTTAGAATTCTCATAATTTTTTTATTTCATAGTGGCTCGTTCGAAGGATTTGATGGGGAATCATTCGAACGAAGCATGGCGTTTCTTCTATCGCTACTAGAGGGAGTAGCTTCCACAAAAACCAAAGAAAAGACGCCTCAGGTATTTTTATAACTATACTTTAGGACATTCAAGATTATTTTGGAAGAGGGGAAGCTCACCCGAGAGAGCCATAGAAGAAACAAAGGTAATTTACAAGTTACATAACTAAATATATTCTTCCGTTAGAATTCTCATAATTTTTTTATTTCATAGTGGCTCGTTCGAAGGATTTGATGGGGAATCATTCGAACGAAGCATGGCGTTTCGTCTATCGCTACTAGAGGGAGTGGCTTCCACAAACACCAAAGAAAAGACGCCTCAGGTATTTTTATAACTATACTTTAGGACATTCAAGATTATTTTGGAAGAGGGGAAGCTCACCCGAGAGAGCCATAGAAGAAACAAAGGTAATTTACAAGTTACATAACTAAATATATGGGCTCGTCAGAATTTTAATAATTTTTTTATTTCATAGTGGCTCGTTCGAAGGATTTGATGGGGAATCATTCGTACGAAGCATTGCGCTTCTTCTATCGCTACTGGAGGGAGTAGCTTCCACAAAAACCAAAGAAAAGACGCCTCAGGTATTTTTATAACTATACTTTAGGACATTCAAGATTATTTTGGAAGAAGGGAAGCTCACCCGAGAGAGCCATAAAAGAAACAAAGGTAATTTACAAGTTACATAACTAAATATATTCTTCCGTTAGAATTCTCATAATTTTTTTATTTCATAGTGGCTCGTTCGAAGGATTTGATGGGGAATCATTCGAACGAAGCATGGCGTTTCGTCTATCGCTACTAGAGGGAGTGGCTTCCACAAAAACTAAAGAAAAGACGCCTCAGGTATTTTTATAACTATACTTTAGGACATTCAAGATTATTTTGGAAGAGGGGAAGCTCACCCGAGAGAGCCATAGAAGAAACAAAGGTAATTTACAAGTTACATGACTAAATATATGGGCTTCCGTTAGAATTCTCATCATTTTTTTATTTCATAGTGGCTCGTTCGAAGGATTTGATGGGGAATCATTCGAACGAAGCATTGCGCTTCTTCTATCGCTACTGGAGGGAGTAGCTTCCACAAAAACCAAAGAAAAGACGCCTCAGGTATTTTTATAACTATACTTTAGGACATTCAAGATTATTTTGGAAGAGGGGAAGCTCACCCGAGAGAGCCATAGAAGAAACAAAGGTAATTTACAAGTTACATGACTAAATATATTCTTCCGTTAGAATTCTCATCATTTTTTTATTTCATAGTGGCTCGTTCAAAGGATTTGATGGGGAATCATTCGAACGAAGCATGGCGTTTCTTCTATCGCTACTAGAGGGAGTAGCTTCCACAAAAACCAAAGAAAAGACGCCTCAGGTATTTTTATAACTATACTTTAGGACATTCAAGATTATTTTGGAAGAGGGGAAGCTCACCCGAGAGAGCCATAGAAGAAACAAAGGTAATTTACAAGTTACATAACTAAATATATTCTTCCGTTAGAATTCTCATCATTTTTTTATTTCATAGTGGCTCGTTCGAAGGATTTGATGGGGAATCATTCGAACGAAGCATGGCGTTTCTTCTATCGCTACTAGAGGGAGTAGCTTCCACAAAAACCAAAGAAAAGACGCCTCAGGTATTTTTATAACTATACTTTAGGACATTCAAGATTATTTTGGAAGAGGGGAAGCTCACCCGAGAGAGCCATAGAAGAAACAAAGGTAATTTACAAGTTACATAACTAAATATATGGTCTTCCGTTAGAATTCTCATCATTTTTTTATTTCATAGTGGCTCGTTCGAAGGATTTGATGGGGAATCATTCGAACGAAGCATTGCGCTTCTTCTATCGCTACTAGAGGGAGTAGCTTCCACAAAAACCAAAGAAAAGACGCCTCAGGTATTTTTATAACTATACTTTAGGACATTCAAGATTATTTTGGAAGAGGGGAAGCTCACCCGAGAGAGCCATAGAAGAAACAAAGGTAATTTACAAGTTACATAACTAAATATATTCTTCCGTTAGAATTCTCATCATTTTTTTATTTCATAGTGGCTCGTTCGAAGGATTTGATGGGGAATCATTCGAACGAAGCATGGCGTTTCTTCTATCGCTACTAGAGGGAGTAGCTTCCACAAAAACCAAAGAAAAGACGCCTCAGGTATTTTTATAACTATACTTTAGGACATTCAAGATTATTTTGGAAGAGGGGAAGCTCACCCGAGAGAGCCATAGAAGAAACAAAGGTAATTTACAAGTTACATAACTAAATATATTCTTCCGTTAGAATTCTCATCATTTTTTTATTTCATAGTGGCTCGTTCGAAGGATTTGATGGGGAATCATTCGAACGAAGCATGGCGTTTCTTCTATCGCTACTAGAGGGAGTAGCTTCCACAAAAACCAAAGAAAAGACGCCTCAGGTATTTTTATAACTATACTTTAGGACATTCAAGATTATTTTGGAAGAGGGGAAGCTCACCCGAGAGAGCCATAGAAGAAACAAAGGTAATTTACAAGTTACATAACTAAATATATTCTTCCGTTAGAATTCTCATCATTTTTTTATTTCATAGTGGCTCGTTCGAAGGATTTGATGGGGAATCATTCGAACGAAGCATGGCGTTTCTTCTATCGCTACTAGAGGGAGTAGCTTCCACAAAAACCAAAGAAAAGACGCCTCAGGTATTTTTATAACTATACTTTAGGACATTCAAGATTGTTTTGGAAGAGGGGAAGCTCACCCGAGAGAGCCATAGAAGAAACAAAGGTAATTTACAAGTTACATAACTAAATATATGGGCTTCCGTTAGAATTCTCATCATTTTTTTATTTCATAGTGGCTCGTTCGAAGGATTTGATGGGGGATCATTCGAACGAAGCATGGCGCTTCTTCTATCGCTACTAGAGGGAGTAGCTTCCACAAAAACCAATGGAAAGGCGCCCCAGGTATTTTTATAACTATACTTTAGGACATTCAAGATTATTTTGGAAGAGGGGAAGCTCACCCGAGAGAGCCATAGAAGAAACAAAGGTAATTTACAAGTTACAAAACTAAATATATGGGCTCGTCAGAATTCTCATCATTTTTTTATTTCATAGTGGCTCGTTCGAAGGATTTGATGGGGGATCATTCGAACGAAGCATGGAGCTTCTTCTATCGCTACTGGAGGGAGTAGCTTCCACTAAAACCAAAGAAAAGACGCCTCAGGTATTTTTATAACTATACTCTAGGACATTCAAGATTATTTTGGAAGAGGGGAAGCTCACCCGAGAGTGCCATAGAAGAAACAAAGGTAATTTACAAGTTACATAACTAAATATATTCTTCCGTTAGAATTTCATCATTTTTTTATTTTATAGTGGCTCGTTCGAAGGATTTGATGGGGAATCATTCGAACGAAGCATGGCGTTTCTTCTATCGCTACTAGAGGGAGTAGCTTCCATAAAAACCAAAGAAAAGACGCCTCAGGTATTTTTATAACTATACTTTAGGACATTCAAGATTATTTTGGAAGAGGGGAAGCTCACCCGAGAGAGCCATAGAAGAAACAAAGGTAATTTACAAGTTACATAACTAAATATATGGGCTCGTCAGAATTCTCATCATTTTTTTATTTTATAGTGGCTCGTTCGAAGGATTTGATGGGGAATCATTCGAACGAAGCATGGAGCTTCTTCTATCGCTACTAGAGGGAGTAGCTTCCACAAAAACCAAAGAAAAGACGCCTCAGGTATATTTTTATAACTATACTCTAGGACATTCAAGATTATTTTGGAAGAGGGGAAGCTCACCCGAGAGTGCCATAGAAGAAACAAAGGTAATTTACAAGTTACATAACTAAATATATTCTTCCGTTAAAATTTCATCATTTTTTTATTTTATAGTGGCTCGTTCGAAGGATTTGATGGGGAATCATTCGAACGAAGCATGGCGTTTCTTCTATCGCTACTAGAGGGAGTAGCTTCCATAAAAACCAAAGAAAAGACGCCTCAGGTATTTTTTTAACTATACTTTAGGACATTCAAGATTATTTTGGAAGAGGGGAAGCTCACCTGCGAGAGCCATCGAACAAACAAAGGTACGTTAAAGCTTGATGCTGAACAACTTAACCGGTATATTTTTTAATATAGTAGAAATAAGTAGTTATGTTAAACAAATGTAATTATAAGTTGTGTACCTTTATTTTTTTAAAGTATGTTTAACATATAAGAATCTAATTTTCCTAACGAACTGCTAGGCACGGTAGGACACTATACTTTCGTAATAAAACCGAGTAAGAATTTAGTATTTGTTAAATTGCTTAATCCATTCCGCCTAAGAAGTAAATAAAATCAATGCATAATTTGCAACACCCAAATTAACACTTAACTATCAATCAAAGTCCGTAATTTGGCAACGTTTGCCTCAGGTAGGAAATGGTGTAATACTACAAATATTGCCACCGGGTGGTTTTTTAGGCCATGCTACTCATTTCGTTTATTTCCTTACCTATGTGTATGTCCGTTCTTAACTTAAATGCTGTCCAACTCGTCGTATATCTCGCGTCGATTGTCCTGCATGTGACAACTCCTATGGTATGAGCTGTGGCATTACAGTCACGGGGATTACCGGGCTCCCAGATTGCTTTTTAATACCACTACATAGGCATAATGAGACCCGACGACGAGAGGAATTGACACCATTGATACTAGCAAGCCCTATCGTTAATGGATACATGATCTCGGTATTACCCCTGGCAAGTTGTTACAAATACGCCTAAACCCAAAAGAATTTTTAATATGCAGCGGTTCTATCATAGGTGTGCCCCACGTGACGCTGCACATTGCTTAGATTCCGACGATATTAGCGTAAATGTTGGGCGGGACCGCACTTTTCCTTATGTTGACATCGGACTTTGGGCGAAAAGAGTCATACCCACCCCGATTTCAATTTGAAAACGTAAAAGGATGCTGATATTGCCGTACTAGAGTTGGGTCCCATCACGTTTGAACCAAACGTTAAACCAGTTTGCATGCGGAAAGATGGGGAAATTATGGAAATTGGAACAGCACTTTACGTTACAGGTTATGGTCGTTTAGAAATAGACACAATACGGACTTGGAGCTAATTGGCACCTGTGTTTAGGCTCAGAATAGCGCGCTCTGTATATTTTAATGTTCCCCCGACCCATTTTTTTGTAGGGTATTTTGACAGAATAACAAAAGCCTGCATCGGTGACTCTAAGGGTCCTTTGGTCGAAATCGTGTATGGTAGGGCTATACTTCGCGGAGTCGTGAGTTTTGGCATAAACTGTGATAAAGTTCCCTTTGCTTACATTAATGTGGCATTCGTCTGGATCATTGGTATAGTAAATTCTACCACCTAGAAGATTTCCAATCAATTTTGGTTTTAAATTAACGATCTTATGATCTAAATATTTACACAAACCACTAAAAGATGATTTGTTTAATCTATGGATACTCTAATGATTGATAACTTTTATAAAAAATAAAATGTTTGCATCACACATTGTGGATTGTAATTGTATGTTAAGTTGCTAAAATAGGCTCGGTCAACAAACAAAGGGAAGGCCATAAAAGAACGTAGGCTACTAGGTAAATTAACATAAAAAATGTTACTTAACCAATCATGCAACGTTTACATACAAAACCAGTGATAACGGAGTTTCCTCCAGACCTTTCCTATTACGGCATACCCGTTAGGGCTTTGCCTCTTTTAACTCTACAGCAGGCCCTGTAAAGTTAAATGAGATTTAACACGCACCGGTGACCTAGTTTTTTAGGCCTAGGCTCTCAGAAAAATGGACGGCTTTGATTCGTTGGCGGTCACCCATTCAACTATTAACCAGGCTCAACGTTGCTTAACTTAAGTGTATAACACAACCAAGTTTACATCGTTTTAACGTTTACTTGAGTATAATGGATTCCAATATATAATCATAGGTGATGATTATATCCTAGTGACCTATAACCACTAGGATGTGTGCGAACAATAGTTTAGAATTTATTAATTTATTACTTAAAAATAATATCACGATAAAAATAACTAAACTAATTAAAAAAAATTAATGTAAAATTGATAAACAGAGCTAATATGACTCAGCAAATAATAATAAATCGATAAACATAATTGCGACATAAATAATTACACTTAATTATGGCAGATTAGTGCAAAAAACAAAACTTTCTAATAAAACGTGGTACATAAGAGGTTTAAATGTTATTTGCAGGGTATTCTAACATTTAGCCTTTAAATTGGTAGTTACAACGATCCTAGATACATAAAATTATTAATCTTATTTGAGCCTTAAAAAGCGAATAGTAGCCTTCTCACCCATACCTGGGCAGGTAGAATTAATGCATAATTTTTTTTAATTTAACGGCTTATGTGGATCGAAAGAGATTATTTAGTTAGTATAGCTTTTAGTATACATGCATATGCATATTATATTTGGATACAGTAAGCTAAACCGTCGCCCAGCCAATATTTTGGGGAGGTACTTGATATGATAAAATGGGGTAAATCAGCTTTAAATCTATCAGCTCTGTAAGTATTATAAGATTTTTACGTTCAATATACGAGGCAGATTAAGGAGGTTTTTGGAGGTTATTTAAAAAAGTGTTTATATTATTGTCATTTTAAAATGTTATATTTATATATACGAAAAAAAAAAATTCTTTGTGGCAAAAACTTATTAAAGGTTGTTTACTACACACTTAAGGATTGTTACTTGGTAATTAAAATAGACTGTCTAACAAAAAATGGGCACAAATGAGAATTTAGGAAAAACTGACCTATATCCTTTAATCTAAATTATTCAATCTTTAAATGGTCAATTTTGAACATCTACAAATTGTTAAAAAATCTGAAGATAGGCTCAAAATTTTAACACAGTTTATAATCTCCTACGAAAATGTTTGGAATATTTTCATAAAAATTACCCATTTTTTTGCATTTAGGCAAACAGTATTATATTTAACATTTAAATCCTTATAAAAAATAGTTTAATGTGGTTAATATATATATAAGGGCATGTGCAAAGTGAGTTTTACGTGAAATTTTTAAAATTTTATTTTGTAAAAAAACGCAAATTATTTAAAAGTTGCCAATAAAATGCTTTTTCTGAGAGAAATTTTTTTAAAAATTTTGAAAAAAAAAAAAAGATTTTAAAATTTTACGAAAAATAAAAACTCACTTTGCACGTGTGCCCTTAGGCGAAATCAGTAATAATAAAAATTAGAAATCACATTTTTACGTATGGGCGCGTTCAGACTCAGTTCATTTTTTTAAAATTTTACCTTTTGACATTGAACGCTTTTTTACAAAAAGTTGCCAATTTTGGTTATTAGCACTTAAATAGTTATTTTGAAAAAAAAAGTTTTTAAAAAATCTTGAAAAAAAAATAAAATTTTAAAAAATTCATAATTTTTAAAATTTTTTAAAAATTTGAAATGAGTCTGAACGCGCCCTATTGTACTCTTTCTTTATCGCTAAAGTAATTTTTGAGTTTTACACGAGTAGTATACTTAGTCACGTATGACGTTCAAAAAGACGTAAAAATAACTTAGCATAAATATATTTTTTATTTTAACTTTCTCTCTATCAAAATCAAAAATTGGATTTGATTGGAGTGGGTAATAACTAAAAGACATTGGGAGTAAATAAGGAAGGTTGCTCTAAATTAATTAATTAGGTAATGAGTCCGATGCCTTTGATCTCTTTTCAGGGGATAAATTCTAAAAATTAATGTGATCAACGTCTCCTACTCCGGGGGGGGGGAAGGAGGGGGGGGGGGGGGGGGTATGACGAGCGTGGCTCATAAAAATTGGCCGTGGGGGGTAGGTTGTTCATGGGGGGTAGGTATAACATTAGGGGGGTTAAACGAGAAAAAAGATCCCCTTGACCAGCAATATATATATTTAAATTTTTTTGTTGTTTTTAAAATTTAATTAATTTATGTTTTATTGATTTATTGCCGTCCAATAAACAATTAATTCAAATATTTTGTTATTTTTCTTATTTATTATATGTTTTTATTTTTAAAATTTATATAACATATATATAATTAATGCTTTTCAATAAGCTCAAATTAATTTTAATATTTCTATTTTTCAAATTTATTTTACATATGTTTTATTTACTCAGTGCTTTCTAAGCTTAAATTAAATATTATTATTTTTTTACATTTATTTAACATATGTTTTATAATGCCATCAAATAAACTTCAATTGATTATTTCATGTCGTGTGAATAAACTATGCACAGGACAAAGAATAAGGTTAGATAAATTTAAACAACACTGTAAAATAAAGCACTCTCATAAAAAGCGGGATGAAATTAAACATCAATATATCATTGTTGATCACAAAGGTTAGCTAAAAAGTAAAAATAGTTATAATTTGTAGTTACCGTATAAAAACATATTTCGCAGCTCTGGATCTAATTCTAGTGCAATTTGAAGAAAGGTTTAATAATGATACCCTTGAGTTTTATAAGGGTGTGCCGTATTTTACAACAGCCTCATTAAAGAAATATACGGAAATACATGTGCAAAACATAAAGGACCTATGTAATTTTTATGATATCAACCCTTATGCAATGGCTCAAGAAATGAAAATGTTTATTCCATACTTTCGTCAGGCTCTAAAAGATGGTATCCTTTCAACAGAATCTCTATATGGTAAAAATCAAAAATTTCTGAGCATGTAGATAACTCCTCCGATGAAGACGTTAAAAACGATGATGAGGATGATGCTGAAACAGTGTTTAATAGCTCAGAGGACAATTTCTTGCTACCTTATAGAGCGCTCAATAAAATACTTAACAATTTTGATAACTTAAAAAAAATTTATAATATTTTGCTTTCATTAATTATCACGAGCTGCAGCGCTGATCCATGAGCAAGATTAATTTAACTAAAACTTATCTTCGCAACAAAATGGGAGAAAAGTTTTTACAAAATTTAATATTGTTAAAGTCCGAAGAGGATATTTTGTTAGAATTAGATAATGATACAATTATAGATAATTTTAAATATTTATTCCAAATTTCAATAATTTACTTTAACTAGTCCTATTGTAATCTAAATCAAGATTAATTGTTGCAATCAATTATTTTTATTAACTTTTTAATATTTACGTGGTAAGCACATAACAATCAATTTAATTAATTTTAGTCATAATAATTTTACATTTTATCCATATATATGTTTTCGTACAATTTTTAATAATTTTTTTATTAAATAAATATTTTCTTTATTTATCGTCAGTTGATAAAAAAAGAGCACCTTGTTTATAATTAAGAAAACAATGGGGGGGGGGGGGGGGGGTTGTTACCCCGGTTTATATTTTTTACCCATGGGGGGTAGCTCGTCATTGAAATTTTGGGAGTAGGAGACGCTGAATGTGATGTTACCAAAAACCTCAAATTCAAAAAATAGATTAACGGTTTAAATAAACATTATATGAATATGTGAAATATTTTTGTTTAATTCTATCGGAGCTTGAACTCAGCAGAACATTTTCACGGATTTGACATAGATTAATTTAAGTAAGCCTAAAAATATATTTTTTATTTTTGCCCGAGGTCAATTTTGTTGCAGAGTGTTATGGGTCGGATTTACTAAGAAGACTAATATTCTTACAGAAACAAATGTACATTTTGCCAGCGATAAATAAGATTGGCAAGTAGAGAGAATAAAATTCTAAAAATTTAGATTTTCGGAGCCTATATAAACTTTTCTATTGTAGATGTCTATACCGTAACTAGGGTTGCCAAACGTCCTCCTTTCGGGAGGACGGCAACCTTTTTAGCTGTCCGTCTTCCCGTCCTCCTTTGAGCTGAAAATGTCCTCCTTTTTGAATAAAAATTAAAAAAAAATTTTTTTTTTATTTAAAATACTAAAAATCATTTTCCATACCTTATTTACCCATAAACAACTCAAAAGAAAATCAAATTTCACTTTTAAATCCCTTAAAAAAAATTAACACCAAAATTTAAATAATAGATGGCGTTTTTCATACATAACTTATTAAAGATTTTTCAAAATCATTAAATTTTCGCATTTATCTTCAGAAAAATATTTAGCTGCTATTATTATATTTTGTAGATAAATCGGCAATATAATCAATTAAATATTTATAATAAAAAACAACCATATGTTCGTTAAAAAGCAATTCTACAACCTATGTCCATCTATGGGATATTATGATTCAGCTCCATAGTAATTTTAAAAATAGAATAAACGACCAATTTTTCGGATACAGCGTCAATAAAAAACTGGCAGATCTTGACGTTATAACTCAAACAAAACTCAAAAGAGATTTCACAGCTTTCTATAATAAGGCGTTGATGTATTTAGAAAAAAGATTTGATTTTCATGAGGATAATTGGATAGCCCTCATCTCTAAAATAAATTTAAAGAATAAATTTCCCTCGTTTAATGAAATTATGATGATAGTAAATAAACTATCTTTGATATCTATATTAGAGCTAAATATTAATGCTCTCTACACAGAAATCATTATCATTAAAGATGATTTCCTCAAATCAGCCGATGATGCAAATTTTTTTGAGGAAACCCTATGCAAAACTTGGGGAAATTTATTATGCAAACCAAGTCTTCCTAACATTGAAAAAATAATACGTTTTTTATTCAGTCTACCGGCAACAACTGCGTTTATAGAGCGCGTGTTCTCAGTAATGAATAAAAAGTGGCGCGCTGAGAGAAATCGAGCAAAAAGAGAACTTATAAAAAACGAAATAATCATATATATTAATACAGATTTACAATGCGGAGATTTTTATAATTATGCTTTTAATGATACAAAATTGTTAAAAGATGCGAAAACTTCTTACAATAATTTTAATTGATCATGTTTCATAAATAATAAATAAAATGATGTAATATTGATCTTAAAGTCATTTTTAAGCTTGCGCGTTGTTTTTTTATTTGTCCTCCTTTTTGACACAGCCGTCCTTTTAACCCAAACCTGTTGGTAACCCTAACCGTAATTAATAATCAGTAACATGACTCCCTTGAAAATTTAGAATTTCCAACATTGAACCAATGATTTTTTAGATATTAAAAAAGTTCTAAAAAAAGCATGAACACACAAAGCGCCCAAATTCTTATTAAAAATAGTCAAAGGTTTTATGCCTCCAGAGCTACATGATTATCTTAAACCATCCCTTAACTAAAATCTATATCGTGAATGACTATCAGAATTTGTTCTTAAAATTTAACGTGAATATAGTAAGCTTTTTTATCTTTTTGGCCACATTTACCTTACTAAAAGCACATTTAAAATTTTTATTATCTTCAAACATAGGCAAAATTATTCCAACTTTTTTCTTGGCTCCATATCTAACGATATAAATTTTATTTTGAAATTAGAGAAATTTTAACTTAAGTATATATATTTCCTTTTTTACAGATATTAGAAAATATATATTAAGTAATTAGCTGCAAATTTTGCCACGTAAATGTATTCCAAAATTATGGGTTTGAAATAGTATATACGGACCTCATCATATCCTTTGTGCTCCTATTTTATTATTCGCAGGTGAGAGAGCGCGCTCACTTTCTCCTGTCTGGGAAAAAGGCTCTCCTTTAAAATGTAAATGTTATTGTAGCAAATTTTTTTGAAATGAATTATCACCAAACCTAAAGCTAATAAAATCAATATTGATGATGTTATGCTCCTTTAAGAGCTAAGAAAAATGGGAATTATTTAGCCTTTAATAGGTGAAAATAGGTTAAGGAGAATGAGGGTAATGATGCAATGCCAAACAAAATTTGCAAATAACAAAAATATCAAAATGACTTTAACCCAGTGTAAGAGTTAGGGAGCCTATCAATGGGCAGCATTTTTTTTATATATCCGTGCAGGCGCTGTTGCAAATCTTAAATATCAAAAAGTGAAAAAAATGGCATTGGCGTACCTAGGGGCGAATGTCGCGCATTGCGTAGAAAAAATTAACTTTTATAAAATTTTAATCTTTTATTTAATTTTTATTTGTTCTTTAAGCATCAACTGCGCCAATTAATTGTCGTACCCAATAATGAACAATGAACTTTATTTTTTTTATGTATAAATAGTGATATCAGCATAAAATGATAATGTTCACTAAAAAAGAGTAATCCGGCCCGTGGTATTTTATTTTAGGCCCGACCCAAATTTATATGGCCCGAAGAAAATTATTACAAGCTGAAAATCATTTTCTTGTAAAAATTAAACTGGACAACAAAATTTGGACGACTTTGAGCATCATTTATGGCAACTATCGTTTTTGGTCAAGTTTTTGGTGCTAATTACGAATATGAATTCAGAATTTTAGCCAATGGCTCAGATTTTTGGTTATTCGGTGTCAGAGTTGAGATTGTTCAGTTTTTGGGGCATTTTGGGCTTCTATATCATTAAAGTTATAGGTAGTGACAAAAAAATATATTTAGATTACGGAAACATTCATCATCAACATAAGGCTTTTAAATTTTTATTATAACATTTAATTTTTTTTTTATTTTTTTATTTATATAAAATTAGTTGTTTTCCTCATAAAATCCGTTTTTTGATGATAAATAACTTGAAAGTAAATTGCTAATAATTTAAGCTTTTTAGATATGTTTTTTATAAGGAATCTGAATATGCCAATAGATTTTTTGAAAAAGTTTTAGTTAAAAAAATTTTAAGAATTTTTTTTTGAACTTTGGACGCGGTTAAAAAAATGGAGGCATTGGAAAAAAAACTCAATTCAAGATCGTTATTACGAGAGAATTCTCTACAAAACCCTCAAAAGATTGTTTTGGTTGTTTTTTTTGTTGTCCAGTGTTATCATTGAAAAACAGTTTGTAGAAGTATTACCCTTTCGTTAAAAAAAGTATAAAAATAATTAGAATGAGATATATCAGCCCTTCGGTTCCTTTTTTTTTAATCAGGCCCGCCAGGCTCTTTCTAAATTTTGGTCGGCTTTAATCTTCAGGTAGAAGTAGAACGTGTATTTTGCCTTCTGATCCGGCCTAAGCGATGGTAAATAAATGTGACATATTAGTTGCAAGGACAGAACTAACTGAGAGCAGTTTATTCGAAATTTTGTCAATAAGTTGAAGGATATTGACAATAACAATTTCAGGTAAGAGATAGTTAAGCAAATATAAGGCACCGCATTTAAAACACCCATTAAATATCAAGATCGGTCCTACTAACGATTTTTTTCTCAAATACAAAAAATTACAATTTCTTGATTTGTGCATTATATGGCTAATTTTAATTTAAATGTCATTTTTGCCGTGATATACGTCGTAGTGAATGTCATCCTGTATATGTCAAATATTGTTTATGGTATGATATGCGGTATAACGGTACCCGGGACCCCTGGACTCCCAGATTGTTCTTTCAATCCTCATTCCCACGATGAATTACGACGCAAGAGACAAATCTACGGCAATGACAGCGTTAGAGCGAGCCCCATCTCCGGTGGATCTCCAGTATCAACGCGGAGTTACCCGTGGCAAGTTATGTTGCACATACACCACGATAACAAAGTTTTTTCATGCGGTGGTGCTATTATAGGTGCCCGACACGTTGTTACGGCTGCACATTGCTTAGATTCCGACGATATTGACGTATATGTCGGTCAGGACCGTAAAATTCCATTTACAATTACCAAACTTGCGGTAAAGAGTGTCATACGACATCCTAATTATGATTCGAAAAAGAAGGTATCTGACATCGCAATCCTAGAATTACGAGTGCCCTTGGAGTTTCTCCCTAACGTTAGACCCGTTTGCCTCTCCAACGAAGATGACCAAGAAACTCTTCCGGCAATCGGAACTGCCCTTTACGCTACGCATTGGCGTAGGAGAGGGGGGGTTTGGGGATGAAATCCCCTCCAAGCATGCCATATCCCCACCCAAATTAAAAATTTTTAGTGCATATCCCCCCCCCCCCCAAACTAAATACCAATTAAATATAAAATTAAATTATATTTAAAATTCCATTAATATTTGGCAAAATTTTTTTTTTGAAACCCCCCCCCCCCCAAGCTTTATAACTTGCTACGCCCTTGACGCTACGGGTTACGGTAGTTTAGATAACGATGCGTCGAATGAAGATTTGGAGCTACGGGGGGCATGTCTACCGGTTCAGGACACCGCACTATGTATGTCCTACTTGCACGTCCCTGCAACCGATTTCTGTGCCGGGTATTTTGAGAAAATCAACATTTGTGGCGGTGATTCAGGGGGTCCCATAGTCGAGTTTGTATACGGCGTAACTGTTCTTCGAGGAATATCGTCTTCTGGCCTACTCTGTAAGGATAAGGCTCCCGGACTTTACAGTAACGTTGCACCCTTCCTCAATCAAGGGTATCGTGTATTAGTGCAGCGCCACCATTTAACAGATATTGAATTTTTTTATTTTTCATAAAACGTGATTTTTTGTGATTGATTTAATTTTTTGTTATGGAAACTTTGATAGAATCACTTTTTTTAATATGTTAAACTTAAATAGAACTTTAGTTTAAATAAAATTATTGCATCACATGTGTGTTTGAATAGCACAAGCTACTGTTGTATAAAATTATGTTAGGACATAAAATGGATTTTAGCACGGGTAGCCATTAAGTGGCTTAAGCGATTATATATGGACAATTTAAATTGTGTTAGGTAAAACCAAAATTTTTGAATTATTTATTTAATGTTAAATATTTCATGTGACCCTTTAACGTAATTATGAAAATTAAAATTAATTAAACTTGAAGCCAAATTGTGTCTAAAATGATTAATATTGATCATGTGGCCGAATAGGCTGTAACCACAGAAATCCAAATTTATGGTTTTCATATTTTAGGCAAATTTGTAAATATTATTTAGTATTGATTTCTATCTATATAATATTAAATACTCCCAATATAACCGTATCAAATTCAGCTATTCGAGCTAGCTACCATGACGATAATTAAAAACGCCTAAGAAATAATAGGCTGAAATGCCATTCGTATTAGTATAGCCATGACCTGTTAGACGTAGAGGGGTTTAGAGCGGAGGTCTGGCTATCAACAAAAAGCCATTTTTTTTTTCAAAAAAGTTATTATATTTTGACAAAGCCAATTTTGAAATGGTGTCATATGAAGAATGTCACCCCGTCCTTAGAGTTAAGGCACTTGTGCAAAAATGCACTAGGCCCATTTTACTAGCCATGATTGAGAGATTCAAATGCGAGTTTCAGCTTTCGTTTCGTTACTAACAATTTAGGAATTTAATTGTTTGTCAAAAATCATATTCGAATATTTTATTTCACAGGTCGACAAAAATTTATGTATGAAAATAAATATGACGCTAAGGGAAAATAACCCTCATGATGACATTATTTCATATGTATTTTACAATCGAAGTTTCTTTTGCCTTCGGCCATTTATAGGTATATATCGAAAAATGGCCAAATTTGGCCGAATTGACTAATTTTGCGGCGTCTAGCTCTAAATTACATTAAAATTTAGAAAAAAATCTTGCATATTAAGATCACTTGTAACTTAAATTTTTTTTCTTATATATTGAGAAATAAAATTAATAAGTATATCAAACTTAATCGAGATTTAAGTTATACAGAATATTTGGCATCACCTAAATCGGAAACGATATATTATTGGTTTTGAAAAAATATTATTTTAAGCTTAAATTTCACTGTTTAGCTGTATGAATCTAAAAATAACTTTCTTTAATATTTTTTTTTAATCTTTTTTGTTTTTTTAACATTTTTTGAACATTTAAAATGTATATAGCTGGCTTACAAAGTTTCATTTAAAAACAACGGTAAGGTTTGAAAATCTTTTAGATGGCCGATCTCGTCTGTGAAGTTAGCTCATAGTTCTCAAAATTGGTTGGCCAGTGTTTCAAGCAATTACATATTTTACCTGAAAAGGCTAAATAACTAAACGAAGTTTCGCTAGTTTATGAATTCTGACTAAATATTAAAACGAACATTTCCTTATAAAGCTCTGAGCATTTTAACAATAAAAAATTTAATGCAATGACTGCGCCGTCGATCATATAAATATTTTTAATTTTAATAATTTTTTTCTGGGTCAACCGGATATTTATTTGCTAGGCAATGTATGTAATTTGTGTCTCTGCCACAGTGTCTCCTACTCCGGGGGGGGGGGGGGGGGGATAGGAACCAAGCGGTTCCAAAAAATCGGCCGAGGGGGGTAGGTATTCGAGGGGGGTAGGTATAGTTATGGGGGGAATATGAATAAATTACGAAGTTTGTTACCCCCGAGATTTTGCCGAGGGGGGTAGCTCTTCCATGAAATTTGGGGAGTAGGCGACGCTGCTCTGCCATTGTTTTAAAAGATAATATTTAGGGCGCGTTCAGACTCATTTAATTTTTTTAAAATATTAAATTGTTACCTTTGACAATAGACACATTTTAACAAAAATTTGCCAATCTTGGTTAATAGCATTTAAATAGTTCTTCTAAAAGAAAATTTTTTAAAAAATTTTGAAAAAAAAAATTAAATTTTTAGAAACAAATTGTTAATAAAATAAAATGAGTTTGAACGCGCCCTTATCATATAAAATATATCTTGTATTAGGAATTAATATAAATATGTAGGGGCCAGTTAATGCAAGAATAAAAAAACTGTTTAGACATTATTTTATTTTATACGCAACGTGCAAAGATCAGGTCATCATTATTATAAATGAATTTTAAAGCGACGGAAATAAAAATATGCACCTTAGTCTATTAGAATCATTTTTAGCAGTAAACAGTTTATACTCGTGTTATAAGTTTATTTATTGCATGTAAAATTAAAAAAAAATTTAAATCAATTAGAAATTATAATTATAATACTTGGCACGTAGGGCTGTAGTTAAGGGCACGTGCAAAGTGAGTTTTTATTTTCGTGAAATTTTCAAAATTTTGAAAAATTGTATTTTGTAATAAAACGCAAAATCAAAATGTTGCCAAATTTAATATATGCACATAAGGGCACGTGCAAAGTGAGTTTTTATTTTCGTGAAATTTTGAAATTCTAAAAACTTTGAAAATTTTATTTTTTTCAAAATTTTTTTTTTAAATTTTTATTTCAGAAAAAGCATTTTATGCGCATATACTAAATTTATATTTTTTTTCAAAATTTTAAAAATTTCACAAAAATAAAAACTCACTTTGCACGTGCCCTAAAATGCTTTTTCTGGAATTAAAAATTTTTGAAAAAATTTTGAAAAAAAATTGATTTTTAAAATTTTTAGAATTTTTAAAATTTTCAAAATTTCACGAAAATAAAAACTCACTTTGTACGTGCCCTAATGAAAAAAAAGTTGCTAAAAAAATGGAACGCAATTGATGATAATCAAGGTAGTTAGTGTCAAAAAATTAAAATTTTTTTTAAATTTTTTTATAAATTGATAGGCATATCCTAAAAGGAAAATTAATTTTTAATTTTTGATATTAGCCGATTATTTTACCAAAAAAAAGAAATTATTTTTTCATTGGTAATTATGACTAGCCACAGCCTATGCAGTACACACTATTAAATGGCACCAAGTCAAAAATTGGCATTTATTAACCATAGCATGTGCCTTTAAAATCAAAACTATAATATTTAGTAGTTTTGCGCCGTGCTTTTTTTCCGTTTCCGGCGGCCGCGCCGTATTTATGCGAAATGCACCGCTTAAGCTGATCCTAGTTAGTAGTTGGGTAGTTGACATAGAACAAATCCTAATTTTGAATTAGGTCAGGCTAACTTGGCCACTGTCGAGAGGTGGAGAATTCTATACCCTAGGTTTTTTTTATAATTTTTTCAATCCTCTGAAAAATTTTTATTTGATACATACTAAAATTAGTTAGCAAAATAAATCATTATCAAATTTATGATATCAAGAAATTAATTTTATAAAAGACAGACTTTGATACATAAATATAAATGTTTTAATTATTGACTAAATGAGATTATACAAAACCACTTGAATGATTCATGTTACTGAAATTTTTATTTTTTTTTCCTTGGAAATTTTCCAGGTCGCGAAATCAGTCAATGTTGCCGAATTTGGCCATTTTGATTGTGTGAATCTGCAAAGCTTCCACTAATTCTTCAATGAACGGATACAACATTATATAAGGCCAATGTTAACTAAGTGTCACAGGCTTCATAACTTGTTTGACTACCAAACTATAAGATTTTTGACTTGAGTAATCTAAGACAAAAACAAACAATTGGTCTGAGGTTTCCCCCATACCTTTCCCCACTTAGGCGCGCCATACCCGTTAGGGCTTTGACTCTTATCCCGAGCAAGGCAATTAATATTGCCGACGAATTAAATAGTAAGATTTGCTCGCACGCCGGCGACCTAGGTTTTTAGCCTAGGCTCTTACTTTTAGACATATCGTTTAAGACCTACTGCCTAAGCAGGTCACTCAGAAGCTTTAAAGTGGTTGCACATGTATTTCCCAAAGAAAAAAGCTACTGTGCACGGATTCGAACTCGCAACCTTCTGCGTTTAAGGCAGAAGGTTTGCCACTGAGCTATCTAAGCCGACGAGTAATCTAAGGTAAATTTAATATTTGACCTAAAATTCATTTGTTTTAAAAGCTATATATTCTATTGGCTGATATATTGTTAATGAAACCAAAAAATAAAAGACTCATTTAAAAGCAAGAAAAATTTTCCTACATTAATTATCCGGCCGAGTGTTTGGTGAATATCATTCACTGATCACGCAATTCATTAATACTTCTAATTAAACTAACCAAATAATTACCTCTTCAAAGGTAAAATCTAATTAGTTCGAGCTAAATAGACTGCGGTTAAACATAAAAAGCAGGTTAATAATTAAACTTTATTAACAAAAATTGCATGAAGTTGTATTAAGTCTATAAAGGTAAACGACCAAATTTTCAGAATAACTTTTTTTTTACAATCTTATCTATAAAATACATGGCTTTTGTTTTTATAATTTTAGCCATACTTTACGTTCCAAACCAAAAAAAAAATATTCCTTGGTTCACAAAAAACCAAGCAAATATACATATTAGTTATATAAAAAACTCTTTTTTTAATATTAGTTTTTTAACATAATGTTTCTGCTGACGCACTTAATGAAAAAACTGTTATTTTGAATTTCCCAAAAAAACTAATAATTATAGAGGGTTGAATGATATATCATTAAATTTGTCTCCGAAACCCTCATGTTTAAGTATTGCACTAAATGTCGCAATCTTTAACAGGCTATTACGGGCGACAGGGTATTTTCTAAAAAAAAATTTGCTGGGCTTTTTATTTTTGCATTGAAGGATATATCTAGGCTGACATATCCGAATAAGGAGGCATTGCCCATACATCTTTAAATATTGAGATAATCAAACCCAAAGTGTTTTTACAGAGTTTTTTATTTGAATAGTTAGAGGGATTGATAAACGTAAAAAATAACCTTGATTTAAAAATATTTTTTATCAATATGCGTATCCTAACTGATTGGTTGCCCAAAACTACAAAAAAGTGGGTTTAAACGTTAATGTGCAAGGCTTATTAATCCTAGATAACAAAAGGATTCATCTTCGATAAAATCCTATTTTTTAGGCAAAATTTGCTTTTGATTTTAAGCATAGTTTACACGCACCTTATCAAAAACCGCACCAAAATAATGATAAATAGGGTTTTACCATGGTTATAGTCAGGGTTGTTAAAAATTCCCATTTTAAAAACCCTGGAAATGAGATCTGGAAATCCTATTCCGGGAACGGTTCCCGTTTCATCTTCCAAATGCCATTTCGGAAAGTGCATTCCGGAATGGTCTTCATTCCTAATAATAAAGTGTGGAAAAATAACAAAACTTACCCATTAATAAAGAGATGGTGGAAAATTTTTAAGGCCTTTACTTTACTATATTTAAAAAAAAAAACTTACTACTATAATAGTATAGTAGTAGTAAATGGAATGGTATGGTGTATAAGCTCTTTACTGTAATATACCACAATTACTCGCCTAATACAATTTATTGTGTTGCTCTTGCTGCCCCTTTAGTCTTTTGTGTATATTAAAATTTAATATTAATAGTAAAATCACCCCTTCCGGAAAGGTTTCCAGAAGAAAATTTAAAAATAAAAAGGGAACTCCATCTAGAGTTCCGTACGTACGGAACTTGGAAGGGAAATCCATTGTAAGGAAAGGGAACGGAAAGTTCGGAATTTTTAACAACCCTGGTTATAGTCAATTATTTAATTGTCCTTATCCTTGTTTTAGAAGTTATTCAGAAAAAATATATGACCGGTAACATTTTCAATGTTTTTATGTATTACGAACGTACTACAATATGCAAGATACAAAAATAAGTATTTAATAATAACAAGGTTAAAAATGCTTTTATCATTCTTATACTAATATATGCCGTCTTTTTATATCCTCAGGACCCAACATATTTGGCAAAATGATAAAATAATTTGCTCAAAAACAAATTGTCGAATATGAGTAACTTATATCAAATTAAAATCTGCTTAAGCATATTTTATATCAATGTGTGTAATATTCAAAAAACTTTTAAATGGATTTATTAAAATACATATTACAAACTGAAACATATATAAATTATTGCCAACGTCCATATAGCTGCCCCCTTTTTATATAAAATTTTAAAACACTCGTGTTTTAAACGCCGTGCTGATAAATATTGCTTAAAAATACATTATTTGTGTGATTTTTTTAAGAAATAAACTATAATGAGCAACCTTATGATGAAAAATATAACTTTAAAATCATATAAGACAAAAATTACTGACAAAAACAAAAATAGTTGTCAAAAAATACAAAAATTAATAACAAAAACAGTTTTAACACTATTCAATTTGCGTAAAATAAATTTGTAATATATCTCGTAAATAAAATAATTCGGAGGAAAATAAACAATGCATACCTGGCTATTTGTTAACAATCAATAAAATTTTTACCTTGCCACCTGTCTGTTTTTTCTCTCTCTTTTTAAATACTAGAGCATACACCTTTAACAATTGAGGAAAAAAAATATGTTTTTTGCTACAAAAATCTTATAAATGTTCCAATTCAATTTTTTTTTCTATTTGCCAAACGCTACCAACTAACGTGGTAATTTTTTAACTTGCAAAACACCTCAGTACAGGTGTAAATTATAAATTTTTATTAGATCCCATGTGTTTGTATTTTAAACATATTAACAAAATAAAATCATACATAGGTGTTATCGTAAAAACAAGTTTTACATTGCATTTGCAAATATTGTTAAAAAACATTAAATTGTTGTAATCCTTTAATTTCTTAGGGAGTCATCTGATTTTGATTTGGTGTTAGTTGCTACGTTGTCCATAAAAATTTCAATTTGCTTGGTGCACATATTTTCTAAGGCATTATTACCATTACCTGCATTTGATTCAGCCATAGTGTTGATATTTTTAAAATTTCGAATTTGGTTCTCTTCCATTCTACTAGGTAATGTCGATGTATTATTATGATTGATTAAGAAGTTTTGGTTGTCGTATTGCACCACCTGAATTTGGTCATTTAAATTTTGCCGCTTATTTAACAAAGTTTGTTGAGATTTAACATTTCGTGATTGGTTATCTACTAATCCGTAATAATTAATATGTTTTTTTGTACCTAATTGGCTTGACCGAATACTCGGGGGTAAAGAGTCTGTTTCTACGGCATTATTTGTATTATTAATTTCCGTCGTGCTAGGGGAATTCATAAGGGAAGACGTGCTAGCGTTAGGTAGAGCAAGTAGTTCTGATTCCAGTGCGGAAGATGACAGCATCATAACATCGATTGATGCGTTAAGGAGTAACCTTATCTCGGCCCAATACTTAGTCAGGTAGTTTCGCTGTAGCGTTCGAAATAAATAAATTTGCGCTACCAAGTGATTATAGCCTTCGTCAGTATTAGGAGAGCCGCACGTTGACGGATAACCTCTAATTCTTTCGGGAAATTGGATACTTTTACTTGCCATAAATCCGGATTTTACGAGACTGGGTAAGAAGGATATTCCAAAGTCTCTTATAGCTTCCGATCGTCGTACGTAATTAGCTAACCAGCAGCTACCATGACCTTGGGCTAGAATGTATTTTAGCAAGTTAATTGACTTCAACGAAGCCAACGTGAGAGCCTCGTATTCTTGTAATTTTAAAACGGCTGTGTTTCCATTATCCGCCCGGACAGCCGGCCAACTTCTAGGATGTAATTTTGGCACTAAAGAAGGTATGAGAGTTAGGACAGGCATAACTTGCGTTTGAATCAATCGGTAATCGTCCAAACTTTTTTCGACTACCATAAAGCCGATCACATCGATTACCGTATTAGTCAGCTCAATTTTATTGGCGATGATTACATTATCCGCACCTCGATTTGCAGACGAATCACCAGAACAACCATCGTAGTATGACTTTGAAGACACGTGCAATTCCTCTACGCACGCGTGAACGACGTTTAAGATTGCTGGTATGAGGTGTTGGCATTTGGCATTATAGGTAAAAAATTTGGCCCAACGAGTTATAGCCCTGATCCAAGGAAACTTTAGCACAACGCTCTGGATTGTCGGAAGTGAAGAAGTCAACTTTTTTTCGACCCCTATCATATGAATAATGTAAGAAGTTAACAAAGTGTGCGGCGGCGCCTTTGTCCTCTCAGGCCTCGCTTGTTCATTCGCGTCGTAATAAGGTTTATCTTTTAAAAGCAAATTCTGGTCTTTTTTCTCGGACCATGTCTTATTTAGGGTAAGATCGGTTAGCGATATTAAGTCACGTTGATTGAATAAGCTGTAATTTGCTACCGTTTGAAGTTCAAGAGTTTGATACAATAAATCAATTGCCTCGGTTAGCTGATCTCGAACCATGTTTTGGCAGAGTGTGGCTGCAGTGGTCGCAAAAATTAATGTAGTAGCACTGAGGTAACACTTGAAACTTGCCGTCCAAATAGGAATATCTCGGGAATCTTTGGAAAAGGTTTTTAAACACGCATAGCATATAGCCGCTAACCGGGGTACTATTCGACGTACAATAACAGTCGGGGGAAAGAGTGGCATGTCGGTACAGAGGGCTTCGAGGAAGACGCATTTCACGGCTATGCCTTCCATCATGTCAAACAAGGTGGTTTCTATGTTGAGCAGGTATAGAATTAGCTTATCTGATGTGAAATACGGGTGAGCTAAATACGCTTCGGCATTTATGCGGTCGTGAGGATGGAATGCGATTAAGCCACGCACGAGACGGTGTAACGATTCTTTTTCCGGTAGAGCATTTTCGCTGAATTTGGAGCCAGCGAGATTTGCAAATTTAGCTAAAATGATACCTAACGCATACATATCACTCTCAGGGGTAGAGTAACTCTTACTCAACTCCGCGGCTGTATTGTGATCAATGTCACAGGAAGAATTTCGAACGACTGTCCTGTCGGATATAAACTGTAATAGAGCGCTATTATCGACTCCAACGTTGTTCGGTGTATTGTTAGAAGATGACAAAAGAAGGCGTTTGTATAAGTTTTCCGGGGCAATATACATTATTTCGCCCATATCCTTTTGAGATTGCGAAAGCGAACCTTCAAATAAATTTTTTATCAGGTCGTCATGCACAGGTTTAAACTCATCAAATCCGTTGCTCACTGGGTAATTTTCCTCGCGATGCATATTTTGAATAGTATGTGATAATTCAAGACCCATAAGTTTCCATTCTCCGTTGGGCGTTATGACTATACATTCAGGTCTTAGCTTACCATGTGTTACGCTGGCTCGTTTATGCAGAAAGCCCAATGTCTGCCCTACCTAAAATAAGAATATGTTAAGACTTCATAAAAAACTTTGTTAGAATTTGTAAGGGTATTACAAATAAACCATTAGGGGAAAATTGAAGTTTACTATGCAATTTTAAACCATAATCTATAAATATAACGTTAATAAAAATTCAAACTTTCGGTCGTTAATGATTAATCACCTTTTTGCAATAGATATCTCTTTTTGTTCGCACTTTTTTTCAAAAACTTCCAGTTTTCATGATAAAAGTTGTATTTTTTTAATTAATGGCTGACCAAACTCATAAAATTTGTTTTGAAAAATATAATTTTGCATTTGGTACTTTGTGTTGACATGTCCAAACTCAAATGTGATTTTTTTTTAATTGGCCCGACTCAATTAAAAATTTGTTGAGTATTATTGTATTTATTGTTTCGTTTTGAAGATTTTCATAATTTTTGTCAAAACAAGATGGGTAAAATTAAAAATTCTGCAAATAATGCAATTTTTATAAAAAAAATGATGAAATGCAAGGTTATGGCCTTAGAGACTTAAATTACGTATTATTCATCATAATTAAAACTTTAACTCATAATATCAAGTTTGACAAGATTTCGATAAAGGGTAAATGGGATATAAAATTATACAAGGTACTACTTAAAATCAGATATTACTCTACTTAATTTTTTGTATTATTTTAATTGCAAATATTTTATACTACCTTATAAAATCCATATTTCATCTCCAAGTCGCATAAATATTTGTTGGGAATAAAGTCCAAGCATGAAATCTTTATTGATCTACCAAAAGATTTGGTTGGCATTTCCAGTTTAGAGAGTCTGTTTTCAGAGCATTCTTGTCCATGTGGTAGGGGGTTCGTGCATGATACCGATATTAAAGGTAGGGAATATTGATATGGCTCGGTCACGGCTACAATCAAATTTCGTGATTCGGCAATCGGTTCTCGGATTTCCAAAATACCAGGATACCTAAGTTGTGCCATGAGCCGGACCCCTTGGCGTGCAAGAATGGTTAACGTTTTAGCAGCCTCTTTTACCGCAAAATGGGGCACAGTATTAGAGGTATCGCGGTTAAGCGGGACTTTCAAACGAGAGGTCTTGAAAGTTCGGGTCAACCATGATTTTACATCGTAATTATTTTTCACGTATATCATGAGTCCTCTATTTTAAGCTTCTCCTCTCCGATAACACCGCCCCCTATGCCACTTACTTGAATCGTCGCACCTTTCGTATAACTAGGACCAGCAGTATCGCTAGCTTTGTTTGCCGTCCCGTTATACAATTTCCAAATTCCGCTGAGCCCCGCTGCCGGGCTTACTAAATCTAAATGATCGTAGCGCCGAAGAATGGGATTGCCGGGCAAGTAGTAGGATAACTCCTTTTCTATTCCTCCGAAAGTTTGGGCTACATATTCAGACGTCCCTTGGAGATGATATAAGGTCCGTAGGTAAACTTCCGAACTTTGTGTATGTTCTTTAAATCTAACTGTCGTTTTCCAAAGCCTCGCGTACCATCTATTGGCTGCTTCGGCTCGTTCCCTATCCTCTTTTTTCTTGTAGGACGCATTGGTAAGCATTAGCTGCCCGTTCGAGCGTTTTCAATTTAAGATTAAATATGGCATCGTTAACTTTTTGGGTCATAGCTATTTTATATGATAAATGGTTTATATATTAAATTAAGACATTTTTTGTTAGGTCATACATAATAATTATCATTAATAAAACAATTTTTGATTATTATTTACGACATCTCGTGATATCATCTAATGACGTAGCCTACCTAAAAATGTGTATTTTTACGTTTGTTTTAAGGCCAAACATATTTCTCACTAAAATTATTTTTGCGGAAACAATGAAGGTCAAATTA